>QTSX02001499.1:0-345338 GCA_014839935.2 Entomophthora muscae | reverse complement strand
GTACATACTGCTGAACTCATTATTGTTGCCAATAATAAAATCTTTTTACCTCTAATATATTTTACAATCTTAATTTTTTACTTTTTTATAATAATTAATTTTTAACTAGCTTCTATTTTAGCAAACTATTATTACAAAACAAAACTTACAGAAGGTCTTATTACATGTGAACTAATACAGTTAAAAAACATATATAACTTCAGCGCTTTTATTATTTTTTAGTTTATTTATTATATGTATTTGACAGAAGTGGAACTTCTATATAGCTTTCATAATATGATACTAACTATTTGGGATTGGCATAACAGAATACAATAGAATAAATATATTTGCAATACAAAAATTAGGCATCTGTATCAATGGTGTCATTTTATGTGATTGTAGGCTTGAAAACTTCAAAATATAAAATAATAATATATAAATTTAAAAAAATAATTACAGAATGTAATTTTTTAGAATATATATCACTTTAGCTGATTTTCTCCTTGGTTAGACATGTGGGGATGAAAAAATCAGCATGGCCATAAAATTTGGCCATAGTCTCTGCTGGAAGGGTGTGGATCCCAGCCTGCATCAAATCAAAGAGGTCCTTGGTCCCAGTTGGTGTCTCCTGCTTGAAAATTGCTCAATCTACCCAAAGATCTCCTCAATAGAGTTTAGGAATGGGGAATAGGTGGGGAAGAAGAGAAGGCGCAAATTTGCTGTGGCAAATTGCTGGGAGCCCACTGCAATGCTTGTGTCAATCATTGGTAATTCCTTGAGAATGTCAGCCACCTTATGAAGGCTGGCATTATCCAGTACAATAACATTGATGAAGCCTGGTTTTGTGCACATCAGGTACGCCTAGACCAATCAGATGAATGATAGGAAGGTCTGGCTGCTGTGTGATCCCAAGATCATTTTATACAGCTCAATTTCCTTTGGACCAAGGAGAGCCACCATCAAATAGGCTGTGGTGCAAACTGCAGCACACCAAGCTACCCTGTCATTGGAGCCTTTAGGGACATAGTCATAGGCATTTTACACAGACAAGATGAATGCTGATTTGTCAATATAATAGAAATTGACAGTCCCCTTTTTTTTGAGGGCAGTGTACGCCTCAGTGTATTTTTTCCATATCAAAAAATTGGAAGGGCTGTTTTGGTTATAGGGAGATACCCCAAGTTTTTTTCAGGAAAACTGCAGACCCTTGATCACATGATAGTAAAATAAAGTTGATGCATCAACCCCAAAAGTGGACTTGACCATAGACTTAATATTTTCTAGTTGATAATGGCAGTCTTGGCTAATCCACTGGCAGATTATCCATTTGTGCTCCTTGGTGAGCATGGTAGAAACACGCAAGGATTTCTCTGCGGCAAGAACTCAGCCACTATCAATATACCTGTTGAAGGGTTTGGAGGTTTATTTGGGATCCACCACAACAAGGGCTGTGGCCATCTTGCAGTTCCCAGATTCCCACATAAGCCTGAAAAGATGATGCACTTGATGTTGGTAATGACCTTATGGGCGGCCTTGGTGGGTTTGGTTGAATGGGTGTCCTGTTCAGGGACCGGTATTCAAGGCATTGACCCTTGTTGTAGAAGTTCATAACCTTTATGAGCACTAGCTGCATTCTGTATGTGTAGACTGTTGGTGTATACTGGTTAAGAGTTAGCACTTGTAACTGTTCAATTACTATACCTGATAGCAGGGTAGTAAGACCAAATACAATTGGACAATAGATAGGGGTAAAAACTTCTTTTTATTTTAGTATATTGTCAAGTATATATGATGGGGTGGGAAATTGGGAGAGGGAAATTGGGGGAATGAATAAACGGGGAAATAGCGCCAGGATTGGTGTCAATACCAATATTAGTACTGTAGATTCAGAACCTGTTGGGAAAAATAAAGTATTGTTAAATTCTTTTGCGTAAACTCACCAACTTACTGGAATATTTTTCATCATTTTATATAAAAAGTTAAGTTCTTATGAGATGAAAATTACTCTATTAATTTGGTGAGTTTATGCAAAAGGATTTGATAATCCTACATCTTTACTTTTAGATTATGAATTTACAGTATCAATATTAGCTATTAATTTTGCATCCAGAAGTAAAGATTAACTGAGTAATCAGATTGTTGATACCACCTCCATTTAGTCTTCTGGACTTAAGCGCCAAGTGTGGGCACTAATTCTGGAATCAAATGTCTTGTTGATTGTACCTATCTGGAATCTTTGAAATACCCAATTCCCAAGGAGATTTGAGCAGAATCCAGAATGCTCTGGTATTCACTAGTTCTTTATCAACTGATCTATTGATTGCCTAATGTGTAATTGTATTCCAGATCTGACTTTGAACTTAATGCCCATCAAATCCATCATTAGTTAGCACATTTGCGACACTGCCCCTCTGTAAACCTATAGAACTCTGGCTTGTTGTTGTCTTCCTGGTTGCTATCACTGATGTAGGGCTTGTAGCTAGTGTCAAGCACAAGATTTACCTTCTCCATAATGGCTGCTGGGACTGCTTCCTGTCAGTAGACAGGGTCAAACACAAACAAATTAAATTCTACCTCTTTGTTGTTAACTTTCTTGGTAGTTGTAACCTTAGTGGGCTTTCAGGTCAGCTTGGGGACCCTAGGGTTGATGCTCTGCATCCTTGCACATTGTGCTCCTTGAACTGGTTGTATCAGTGTAACTTCACTATTTAACTCTCCTCTCCTGTACCCTTCCTGATTAGGCATTTTTGTTGCACTGACTCAATTTTTTGACCTTTGGGGGCAACCACAACCGCGGCGCACAACAAGTGCATTTTTACTCTGTTGTTGTGTTTGCTCCATTTCAAAATTTAATGAAATACTAAAAAAATCAATTAAGTTCATACTGGCTTTTAATTTTTGCTTTTTATCTTAATATGGATATTTAATTAAAGTTTTCCCCACCCAATATCCTGATTATAAAAAAATTATTTCTTAATTAGTTTTTTTTTGGTTTTACAACACCATTTTAGAATACCCAAAATAGCTTCCACCCTTTTCCCCTGATTTCACGTCAAAGTTAAGCACTCAACACAATATTTTTAAATTTTATGTTTAAAATTACATGCCTTATTTTAGATACCTTGTTATTTTTATTGATTACAATCCATTGTACACAACAATTGAGTGGTTTTGTTTACATGCCAAATTGCTATTGGGTTTCATTTTTGGTTTGAGTTTTGACTCACCACGCGTGAGTGTATTTTGTCACCAATTTACATAGTAAAAAATAGCACATCAAAGGTCAAATCACACCATTTTATTTGTGAATCCATGTATTTTGATTTGTGTTTTGAATATTTTTGTTTGGCATGTGAGCACTTTGTTGCTGTGTTGACCCATTTTTTCCATTAATGCCAAAAATCCCTGTTAACAGAGTGTATATTTTACACTGATAGTTGTAATTTGTTTAAACCTGAAATCATTTTATTTAAATCTGAAGAATTTTTGCTTGTTGCCATAGCTTTTAAAACTACTGTACCAGCCCTGTAGCTAGAGAAGCTCACTCTAACTCATCTGGTTGAGACAATTGCTATCCCTGCATTATGACCCTTGGCAATAATGATCAACCTAAACGCCAAGTATGCCATAACTGTAGATGTTGGACATCAATATTGAGTCTGATCCAACCCAAAGGTAGAGGGTGCAGATACTAGAACTGTAAAGTCACGCCTCCCCCTCAGGCCTCCACTTCAATTCCTGTCAAATACTTGGGAATTTCTACCAAATTATGTTTGAATATTTATCTATAAGGTTACTGAAAAAGCCCAAGAAAGGCCATTGATTTAATATTTTAGAATTATTCTGAAGATGCCCCCACCTAACCCACCCAAGAGACACATCTGGTTAAATATCATGTGCAAGAGCGTCTAGGAGCAGTAATAATTGCATCCAAAGCATATTCCTGATGTTAGTTGGCTTGGTTTTCCTTTTGAATATGTTCATTCAAAATTTTTCAAGATCTTCCTGCCTCCATAAATGCATTTGTATCCGCTCATATCATTGGTTAATTGGTTTGTGACATTCAATCCACCACCCCAATTCTATCTCATCTCTTAAATGAATGCAAGAGTTGTAAAAGACCTTGCTTTATGATTATCTAATCTGATAAAGTTTGAAATTTGTTAGTCTAATCTGGCCATTTTTTTTTCTTTTTCTTTCAGGTTCAGTTGATTCCTTCCCCCCTTTGGCCTCCCAGGAATTGTTGGTAACAACCTTTTGGTTGCTGCTGAAACCGCTAATTTTATTGTGGCTGAGAGCTTGGTTTTATTTCCTCTTAACTTGCTCCCCAATTCTCACAAGAAGTCAGTTGGGAAAAGCCCAGTCAACTTAGAAGCAGACACTCTATGTTGACCACCCTTCCCAGTCTCCTTCTATTGCTACCCTCTCCTCACCTCCTACTACGTCTGGTGCTATATCCTCTCCTGCTGCACCTCCATCTTGCATCTCTTACACAATCTGCCTAGTGACTCTGACTCTGATAATTATGAAGACAACAAACTTGGTTGGCATGGGTGTCATGAATTTGGCCTTATGGACGTCTTGGGGATTAACGTCTATAGTGCTAGCTTTGGAGAGTATGGTTTCAGGCCTATACACAAATTAATACAAGTCTTAAAGACTATGAAGTCTTTACCTTTAAATCTAAGGTAACAACTAAGTAGAGTATAAAAGCAGGTAGATAATGTGTGAAAGTATATGTTTTATTTATTGGGAGAAAGAAGGGAAGTTTATATACTGGAAAGACTGTGTGATGGATGCAGGAGTGTTATTAACACCTGCACCATTGTCAGGAACATTACAGGATCTTCTGGTGTCCACCAGGCTCTTGCATCCGCATTCCTTCCATTTGGGGATAATCCAGACAATCTGGCGGAGAATAGTGGATGTGTGTTACCCTGGAGTGGCTGCATCTTGCAGCTGCCCATTATGGAAGCCACTTTCAGTTCTTGAACTCAATCCAACTGGATGTAACAGGTCGGCCAAATCATCATAACATCTAAGATACAATTGGATGTGCAAATCTGTCAGATCTGACGGATTTGGGTGCAAATCAATTAGTCTTGACTACCAGGATTAATTCCACTGATAGCCTTAACCATTCTAATATGCACCTAATTTATAACAATGGGTTTACAGGTTTAGCTGTTCCTGAGACTATCTCTGTACCCTAAAAACTACACTCTGGGAATACAACTACAACCCAGGTTGTACCTGGATTTTTTACTGCTCAAGAGATGGTTGCTTGTCCTTACCTTGCTCAAGCCAGCCAAGCTCCTATGGGTGTCAAGTCCTCTGCTGAAGCTGATGAACTAGCCAAAGCAATATTCCAAAATTTACAGGTATCCTTGCCTCTAAAAGTTATGTATAAGGAGATCCTAGCCCTCTTTTCTACTTTGGAGAAATGGAAAAAGAACTTGCTGCCTCCAAATAAGTTCTGGCTATTCTTCCTTCCTTTGAAAGAGATACCATGCAAGTAGAAGTAGCTGTTCAGAAAGTGAATATTAAGGCCATGCTAGACACAAGATCTCATGTTAATGTGCTTGTCAGGATTCAGAATCCTGACAACAATTTATATCAATTTACTTGATTTTATCATGTTCAAACCCAATTTCAAATGGGGTTTATATTAACTTAATTCAATTGTGCCATTTCTGAGTGCTTTTGTAGTCCAAATACCTTTTTAACTATCTATCTTCTTTTGCATAATTTCTGATCCTCAAAAAAACATATCTCTGCAACTAGAGAACCAATCTCAACATTTAAAGACATTCCTGGAGGCTGAGACCAAGAGAAATCTATTAGTGCCATTTTTAAACCACTTTTACATATTCTAATATACCTTCAAAATGCCATGTCCCTCTTGTAGTACCTTGACTCCTCTCATTAAAGAATTGAAGAGTGTAAGAGAGCTGAGTTAAACTAACTAAGTTTGGCTCCCATCCTGGTGGGACAAACCATCAGAACACTATCCAGTGAAACACTGGAATTGCTGCTCTGAAAGGAGACCACAACAAGGGCACAGGGAATAGATGAGGAAAGTAGGAATTCAGTCCCATCCACGTCAGTCCTACAAGTAACCAAGGAGTGCAGGAGAGACTGTACTTAGCAATCAATGATTCTGGGTTGCTGGGATCCTCTTCACCCTAATGAGGAGGAGGAGGAACCCAAGGCTTCCCAATTGAAGGGGTCACCAGGTTGAGTTCAGGAGAATACAAAACCAGATTGTCACATATGAGACTTTTGAAAAGAGTCTCCCCAAAGGAGAGGAAGTTCTTTGAGAAGTGGAGGATTTTATGGGGGTCATTGCCCACAACATGTTCCAAAGAAAAATACAGGTCCAGAGGTCAGGGGAAGTTAACCAGATTAACAACAGGGCTAGAACCAGATAAAAAACCACAAACTTAACAGCAGTGAGTATCATTTTCAGATTATCCAGATGATTTAAAGGTCTTAATTGGGTTTACAGTACTTAAATTTAGTAACCTTGTGTTATACAGATGTTTTTGCCAAAGAACAAGCAATAAAAGGCTTTATTAAACTGGGGAATCCCTTGGGCAACTCAGGAACAGTGTTAATTAATATAGAAGAGAGAGTGGGCTCTAAGTTAAGAAAAAAAGAAGGAATTTGTAATTCAAGTAGGTTTTTATAAAGATTAATAACTTAAGTTTAGAGTTTGAGGAAACGTTTTGAAAACAATAGGTAATTATAAAACACTTATACGCCAATGTTTCTCTAGGTGATTCCGGGAAGACCACTGGGTTTGAAAAGACAAAGGAAAAGGTAAGAAAATTAAGAATCTTTACTTACACTTTTACTGATTTAGAGAACTCAAGTACAAGTTCTAAAAACCAAGATTTTAAAGTATTAAGTGAAACTTCCCAAGATTATTGAGTTGATAATAAAGAATGAGCAAGCAGGGGACTAAAAGTCCCCTGTTTTACTTCAAGGGAGGACACTTGAGTTTGGAGGGTCACCTGATCCAGGTGGCAAATATGATTGGCCGGGCAAGAACTTTTGTAGGGATAATACAGGGGGTTTGGAAAGTTTCTCAATAATTTCCAGTTTGTCTTTTGATTGGCTTCTGCCTAAAGAATGCTTCAGGAGGACATCAACTCTAGCTACATTGATTCTTGTTGATTTGGCAGAAGCGTGCCTGGATTGATTATTTTGCAGTTGCTTCAAATGTGGACAAAACCAAGCCAGAAAGTAATCCAAATTGATCAGATATTCTTCCTAGGTTGAAAAAAAACCAGAGAGTCAACAGATGCCCCCTGGGAGGGGTAAGCTAAATCAAATCTCTCATCAATTGTGTGTGCTAAATCATTTAGCAAATTCAAGAGTTTGGCAGGGATTTAAGAAGATTTCTTGGTGTGTCAGGGGAACATTTACCTATCCAAGGCCAAAAGGGGGAGTAACTTTACAATGATTATAAATTACCTTTCCCTTTCTCTTGATCCTTATCCATCATTCTCTTTATAGTGCTATAATAAATCTTATGGTTCTTCAATACTGTCCTTGTCTTATGAATTATCTTGTATTGTCTCTTTATGGATATTCTTGGATTAATGATAAGATAATTGGAGTAGCCAATGGTTTGAAGTTATTTTGGCTCATGGAATCTTATTTCCATACTTCATTCCTGAAAGTGGTCTCTTTTAAACTCATGAAAAAGCTCAAACTTGCTCCAGACCTCACTTACAACCAGTCTTATGGTACTGATGGCTTGTCAACTACTTGTGCTATTGGAGTTGCTCTGTCCTTCCCATACTTTTCAAAAAGCTGCTTCTATCCTCTCCAGCAGTGGTCCTAGAAAATGCAAGCTATAATCTACTGATTGTTACTCAGTTCCTCCAATAATATACTGGTATTATTAATCTCAAAGAGGGGTTCCTGTCTCTTGAATTATAGAATGTCCCTTATATCTGAAGAGCCTGTTTGCCTTCCAGGGAAGCAATTAAAGGCTTGTTTATTGGAATATCCCACAGTAATTTTCTCCCTGTAGTTTATAATCCACTCTTCTAATCTCAAGTCCCCACTATTTTCTTGCCCTGCAGAAAAGAAAGTCCCCATATTATCTCCTCATGCCTTCTCCATTCCTCCTGGGTCACAAGTGATAGTGGACTTGCAGGTCTCTTATGAATTGCTTACCAAGACGTTTATGGAACTATAAGCTCCCAAGTCTCTGGGAAAAAACTCTGTATTGCAACCAAGTTTCCAGACTTGCCTGCTAATGTATCTTATTATACACAGGGGGAGCTCAATGAGTTGCCCCCTGTCGCATCTAACAACATGAATCAATCTGATGGCAATTTCAAATTGCAGGCACTTCCTCCTAATTAGGAGCACTACCAATTTGACCTGCTGATCCTGCACAAGTTATTCCTTGGCTTTGAACCTTACATGGAACATGCCACCCCCTTGCAGCCCAGTGGCTTTTCCCATATAGTATATCAATCACAGTATTCCATAATAACAATACCTTATTCTTATCATCCCTGTCCTTTTTATTGGACTGTTGTCCTCCTCAATTCAAATACTTAATCTTCATTGGTTCAGTTGCAACACCTGTCTATGCCCTGGAATCCTAGACGTTACTCACAAAGACCCTGCCCAACTGTTGTTAGATAACTTGACTGCAACTCCAATGCAAGTTGCTAATAAACAGATACTTGGACATGGCCAACTTTTGAGTGCACCAGCTGTTTATTCCCTCCGCCCTTTTGGGCTGTTCAGTGACCTTGTGCTGCCAGAAGATGAACCTCATGTCTTGTCTCTCTTTTTGGCCCAAGATTTCCCACAGTTGACCCCAGTCCAGCAATCTGAGGTGCTAAAGCTGCTGGATCACTTTTCAGACATCTTTGCTCAAGGCCCTAATAATTATGGATTGGTCAAAAGGGGAATACATCAGATTGACACAAGAGATGCTCCACCTTTCAGAGCAAAGCCCTATTGTTGCAGCAGGGTTGAAGACGCCCAGGTCTCCTAAGAGTTGAAAAATTTGGATGCTGGGTTGCTAGCCCCTTTCCAGAGTCCCTGGGCTTTTCCACTAATGATCCCAAAGAAAAAGTATGGAGGACATTGTATTTTAATGGATCACTAATGTCCCAATTCCCTGACCAAGAAGTATTATTACCCTCTGCCCCATATCAATGATGCTCTACAGCAACTAGAAGGCTCTAGGCTTTTCTCAGATAAGGATCTTGCTTCAGGATATTGACAAGTGGATCTATCTCCTTCAGAAGTAGAGAAGGCTGCACTCATCACCTCTGAGGAGGCTTTTTAAGCCCACCCACATGCCTTGGGAGTTATTCAATGCCCCTGCTACTTTTCAGCAAACCATGGACTCAATCCTCTGCAACTTAAAGCTGCCATTTGTGTTAGTGTATTTAGACAATATAACAGTCTTTAGTGCTATCTTTACTGAACATCTGGATTATCTGAAAGCTGTATGCCTCAAGATCCAAGAAGCTGGTTTCAAACTTAAGCTGCCCAAATGCTCCTTTTTTAAGAATTGCTTGGATTTTCTGGGTCACAAAGTTATGCAGACTGGGATCTACCCAATGACAAATAAGGTAGACGCTGTCAACAACATACTGCCTCCCACTAATATCTGAGAAGCTCAAGTCTTCTTGGGGATGATGGGATACTATAGACATTTTATCCACAACTTTGCCAAGTCAGTGAACCTTTAGTACAGTTACTGAGAGGTGTGCCTTTTGAGTGGACAGACAGTCAGCAGCAATCCTTTGAATGCTGAAGCAGAAGGTAAAAGAATCACTCATACTGGTATAATCCTAATTATGACAAGGAGTCCATTCTGTATACCAACACTAGCAGTGTTGCAGTGGGAGCCATCCTGGCACAACTGAAAAAAAAGGCGTGGATCATCCTGTCACCTATTCTTCCCATATCCTCAGTGAGCACAAGAAGAACTATAGTGTAACCAAAAAGGAGTGCTTAGCTGTGTTGAATGCAGTCAAGCAATTCTGCCATTACTTTTATGGCACACACTTCACTGTAGTCACTTATAACTCCTCTCTTTATTAGCTTCAGCAGCTAAAGGAACCCAAAGGAAAGCTAGCCTGCTGGGCCTTAAGTCTAAAAGATTATGATTTCACTGTGGTTCATTATCCTGGGATTCATCACTAAAATGCTGATAGTTTATCCCAAATGCCTATCTTAGCTCTGCATCCCGCTGAGGCCAATTGGCTGTATGAGCTCATAGGCTACCCTACTATGTAAGAATCTGAACCTAAAGATATCTACCTGGCTTTACAGAAGATATCTGCAGAAACCTTAGTTAGAGATAATCAACTTTTCAATAAGGTTAATTCTCTATATCTACTTTATGCCCATTGTTGCAAAATTCAAGCTCTGCCTTATTTGCTTTTGAGTTAATGGGATTCACTCATTGATATGATTTGACAATAGGCTCCCAAAGTTGATTTACACTATCCAATTGCTATGACATCATTGAGCTGAATTATTCAGGCTTATTATCAACCCATATGAGTTTAATAAACACAGCTTTCAATCTTACAATTAACACTTATACTTTGATATTTCCTTTATTTAGCAATTGAGGCGGGTGTTTAGTAAGCTTTATATAGCCTTAGAGCTATTAGTATATTTTATCTATATTATATTTTAGATAAACTTTAGCTCATATATTTAGCTAGTTTAGATAGCCCAAATTTACAGCTCCCATCCCAGCTTTAGAATATCAGTTGTATTATAGGCTCATCTAGAATCCAGTCATGGAGGGATATCTGAGAATTATTACTGGCTGGTTAAACACTACTACTGGGAAAACATGTGCATATTTTCCCCTGATTTTCTGGCTTCCTTCCATCAATTTCAACTACAGTGCCCTCATACCAATCAGCACAAGTTCAAATCATTGTTATCCAAACATACCTTCCACACTTTTAGTGTGGACACTATGGGCCCCCTCCCTTGATTTTTTTCTGGATGTCGGTTTATCCACATTGTGGTGGATCATTTTAGTAAGTGGGTAGAGGCTAGGGCTACCAAGGACATTACAACCAAAACTGCAGCCACATTATTACTTCAAGATGTGTTCTATTGAAATGGCTGCCCTCAGATGCTCCTTTCTGATAATGGGACTAATTTCAACACCCACCTGGTAACTT
Source organism: Entomophthora muscae (assembly GCA_014839935.2). Taxonomy (NCBI): domain Eukaryota; kingdom Fungi; phylum Entomophthoromycota; class Entomophthoromycetes; order Entomophthorales; family Entomophthoraceae; genus Entomophthora; species Entomophthora muscae. Next base: position 334,161 of record QTSX02001499.1, on the reverse strand, counting down.
CACTGGTGAAAGCAATGGGTACCCATAAATCCTTTGTGTACCTTACAACTCTTCTATCAATGGTACTGTATAGTGTGCTGTTTCCACTCTGGTCTTTATCATGCACAATTAAACTCACAAAGATACCTCTAATTAGGATTTATACCTACCAGCTGCTCTTTTTTGCTTACCGCCTGAGTAAACACCATACTACTGGGTTCTTCCTATCTGCAATGCTGTATGAGTGGGAGGCCACTACTCCTTCAACCTTGGGACATACATAGATTTAGCTAGACACTACACTTGATCCCAAAAAACAAGCCAGAGAGTTAGTCAATAAGATTATAGACATTCAGGCCACTGCCTATATCTTGCTTATAAGACTAAGTCCTTGGAACTGCTGCCTTCCAATTCTTCATGTGCCCTGGTCCCTGAGCTCAACATTGGAGACCAAGTCCTCTATTCCCAGCATCAGATAGGTGGTTGTGCTCATAAGCTAGACTCCCTCTGGGTTGGCCCTCTTACTGTGATCTTCAAGAGGGGTCATGGGTACACTATGAAGAGAAATTCCTCTGGATGTCCCTTTGCTCAGGCCCATGCTAAGCTCCTCTGCACCTATAATCCCCCTGAGTCCAATCTTGAGGCAGGATCTGCTGTTAGGGCTGTATTAGACAAAAAACAGGACAATTACGGCATTTTCTGTAAAAATCTCATCCACCCTTCACCAGTTATGTCTTTTGGATTCCCCTATGTTGTGGGAATCCTGTCATGACCATAGTTTTCCTGGGTGTGGCTTAGCCAAAGCAAAGCCACCCAGAGAAACCTGGCTTAAAGCCCCATCTGCTTGCAGCAATTGTAGATTTAAATCCAACAATCAATTGCAAGTGGGTAGTGGCACAGGAAATTGGGTCTAAGAGGGGTGTGAATTCCCCACATCCAATTTTCTCCTCTCTGACCTGTTGGTCACAAAATCCTGACCTCAAAGAAGGTCAGGTAATAGCTTACAGAACCACCATTGGTGGTATCTGTAAGCTGTCCAAAGATTGCATTCAAGGAGGCCACCTCATCAAGATGCACCCAAAGGCTTTAAGTAACAATTTTCCCCATCAAACTACCTTATTAGTTTGATATTTTACTCTCAATAAATATCTTGCCTTATGATTAACTTATTTTAATATTTACCAATCAGATTTTTAATACCCAGGCTGCTAGATTCTGCCTTCTCACCTCTGCAATTTCCTGGTAATCTTCTTCCTCCTTCTGGAATGATACCTGAAACCCACAAAATTGAATGTAAGCCCATCTATGCTGCTGATTCCTTGATATTGACCCAAATTAAGGTCTTCTTGATATACCTGTGCATAATCTTCTGCTGCACCTTTCCTTATTTACTCTTCAAGGGTTACCTTTTCTGAGTAAACATGCATTGTCTCCTCCTCATCAGTAATATCATCCTCATTTGAGTGTACATTCCCCATTTGATTGACTATGACAAGCTCTCACTCTACTTCAGCCTGAAAAATCTAAAGTTTCAAAAAAAAGGCCTCAGACAGCTTTCTGTTTTCTGGACAATCTGTATTCTTATATATATTTAAAATAAAAAATTGGAAAAAATCTAATTCAAATACTTATTTTTTAATTCTTAAAAATAGAAAGAAAAAATGTAATTCACATGGTAGAAAAAAATCTGGAAAAAATCTGTCTGTGGTTAGTGTGGAACCAGGTTCAAGAAAAGCTTCTTTTGAAGGCTTTCTCAAAATTGTTTCTGGATTTCAGATGGTGGCTCCTTTTTAGAAAGGAGACCACTTGTCTCAAATCCAACACAGCCCTATCTGTTATGAATTCAAATTCACTACAGGTTTCAACTGGCCTAGTGAATGATAGTTTGCAGATCAGTTTCTGCCAAAGCCTTTGCTTTTGACTTTCAGAGCTCTCTTTACCCAAATCTGGGTCAACATCAATAACTGAGCCTTCTAGATCCTTATGGCAACAGTGGCAAAATTGACTGTAGGGATGCAAAAGTGAGAATTCTAAAGTGAGAGTCTAAAAGTGGTCAAGTTGACAATTTTAAAATTTTAAAATTAAGTCAAAACAACTCATCTGGAATTAAAGATTATCATGGCCATATAAAATACTTTTTATTCATTCTCTCAGCTAAAGAAGCCAAGAAAACGTAGTTACTTTATTGTAAAAGGCCATTTTGAAAATTTAAAAAGTGTCAACTTGGCCACTTTTAGATTCTCACTTTTGAATCCCTACAGTCAACTTTGCCACTGTTACCATCCTTACCAGCCTCTTGCCACTTGGGGTACCTCCACTTAGGCTATTATGATCAAACCTTTGGGTATAGATTTGAGTGTGCCTTCCTCCAATAAAACAAGCTCATCTTTGCTCATCAATTTTGACCTTGGACCTTCAGCACACATCTTCCATTTGCTTAGGAGATATCTATCACCCCTACCCCAATCAGACAGGCTTAAGGCCAGACCCTCAAGTCTTACCTATCTATGAATTCCGCCCACACCCTTTATTGTGTCAAATAATAATGCACAACTCAACAGGCACCAACACCTCAAGAGGCCTGGGTATTACCCTGACCAGCCCATCAGCATCCTTGGTGAATCCCTGGATCCTCTGGGGCATCCTCTTGTACAGGCTGCCCCATCTCTGTTTGTGGGAGCAGGTTGGGTATGGGGCAGTCAGTTCATAGAGATAAGATGAAAGGTTATACTTTTGATCAGATACATGCTTTATTTAGGGTTCAGGTCAATTCAGGGTATATTTTACTCTATGTCTAGCCTTGGGTAGAGCTGTGGGCTCTAATTTACCCGTTCTGGGGCCCAGATTCTTTTAGGCCCAGTTTCAAGAAGCAGCAGGGTTTGGTCCATCCCCCTTCTGGCCAGACCTTGGCTGGCCCTGGTAGCAGCAGCGCCCTGGGTCCAGCTCACTGGGCCCTGGTTTACCGCCCAGATGTTCAAGTTTGGTCCCCCAGTTATCCTTCAGGTTCACCTTTAGCTCTCATCCCGGGTCTAGAATCCTGGGCTTGGACCTGCCCATCCCCCATCTGGGAACCCATCACCAGCTTGATGGGACTGATGGCCGCCTTCATAAAATTCAATAGCCGTCCCAGCAGATCTGTTATTTCCGCCTGAAGGATCCAAAGGCAGCTTGAAACCCCCAAACTGGCCATGGGACCCTGTGGGTTGAAGCCTTTGGATGGAATACAAGAGAGTGGAGCAAATTAAGAAATCCCAGTGTGTAGATCTAACCCCAGAGCTGTAACAAACCCACTGACAAAGTTAGATTCCGGACCCCCACTATTGGATAACAGATTTTCCCTTTTCTGTTCTTTATCCAATCATTTCTCTCCTTCCATATGCATTATGGACCTTTTATATTTCCCCTAAATACCTATCATGATAGCTCCCCAGGAGGTATCTTAGTTTGCTAAAAATTATAATAAAATAAGAGCAAAAACAACAAAAACTACTGATTGGCATAAAAACTAACATTTCAAAGTTGGTTTTAAATTCCAAAAAGAAAAATTATGTGGGACCGTTTTCTCTTGCTGTCTGAGGAAATGCTTCTGTCAAGCTTTCCCCAAACTTATTGCTCCTGTTTGCAATCCTGCAAACCATATCTAATGGTTACCAGAGTCCCCAGCCGTTGCCTGCCCAGAACTGGTTCCTGTCAATAACAGTCCCCAAGGTTTGGGGCCTGGCCTGGTACACCTTGCCCAATGCCCTTGTTGCACAATGGAGCACCAACCCCATTTGTCACAAGAGCCAGCTTAGAATTCAGCAGCCCCACACCTCTACCATCCAGGTTGGGATCCGCTGTATGTGCTTATTCCCCTCCTTGTCCCTTATTGGGCCAGGCCATAAAGTCCCAGTTATGAGAAAATCTGGCTTAGGTCTGGGTAAGATCAGCGCCTGTCCAGTTCTATTGGGGTTGGAGGGTAAATTTGCCTGTGAGGAAGGGTTTAGACCCTATCCAGTGGGGTGCTGGGCAGTTTGGGATCTTCTGCACCCAACTGTCAAGGTTGAGAAAGATGCAGGGAGCTTTGGGTCTAACATTTGGTTGATATTTAACCCTTACAAGTCAGAGGCTGCACCATCATTGGTTAGTTGATACAGTTGCTACCCCTGGCTTTGGCCAGATATCCTTACCCCAACACTAAGCAGGGAGTACCAACCCCTTGAGGGAGGTTAGCTCTCTCCACCCAGATCCTTTCTACCAGGATGAAGTAGAGTGAGAGCTTGTCATAATCAATCAGATGGGGAATGTACACCCAAATTAGGATGACATTACCAATGAGGAGGAGACAATGTGTGTTTACTTGTAAATGATAACCCTTGAAGAGTGAATAAGGAAGAGTGCAGCAGAAGATTATGCACAGGTATATCAAGAAGACCTTAATTTTGCTCAACATCAAGGAATCAGCAGAATAGATGGGCTTACATTCAATTTTGAAGGTTTCAGGTATCATTTCAGAAGGAGGAGGAAGATTACCAGGAAATTGCAGAGGTGAGAAAGCAGAATCTAGCAGTCTGGTTATTTAAAATCTGATTGGAAAATATTGAAATAGATAAATCATTGAGGAAAGATTTTTATTGAGAGTAAAATATCAAACTACTAAGGTAGTTTGGTGGGGACAATTGTTACTTAAGGCCTTTGGGTACATCTTGATGAGGTGGCCTCCTTGAATGTAATATTCAGACATCTTACAGATACTACCAATGGTGGTTCTTTAAGCTGTTACCTGACCTCCTTTGAGGTCAGGATTTGCTGATCAGCATTACAAGATGGGAATAATTGGGTGTGAGACATCTGCACCCCACTTGGACCCAATTTCCTGTGCCACCACCCACTTGTGATCAATTGTGTCAGGGTAAAGTAGAGAGAGATTGCTGTAATCAATCAAATGGGGAATGTACACCCAAATTAGGATGACATTACCAATGAGGAGGAGACAATGTGTGTTTACTTTTAAATGATAACCCTTGAAGAGTGAATAAGGAAAGATAAGCAGAAGATTATGCACAGGTACATCAGGAAGACCTTTATTTGGCTCAACGTCAAGGAATCAGCAGCATAGATGGGCTCACATTCAATTTTGCGGGTTTCAGGAATCATTTCAGCAGGAGGTGGAAGATTACCAGGAAATTGCAGAGGTGAGAAAGCAGAATCTAGCAGTCTGGTTATTACCAATCTGATTGGAAAATATTAAAATAAGTAAATCATTGAGGCAAGATATTTATTGAGAGTAAAGTATCAAACTACTATGGTAGTTTGGTGGGGACAATTGTTACTTAAAGCCTTTGGGTGCATCTTGATGAGGTGGCCTCCTTGAATACAATATTTAGACAGCTTACAGATAGCACCAATGGTGGTTCTGTAAGCTGTTACCTGACCTCCTTTGAGGTCAGGATTTGTTGATCAGTAGGTCAGAGAGGAGAAAATTGGGTGTGGGGCATCCACACCCCACTCAGACCCAATTTCCTGTGCCACCACCCACTTGCAATCAATTGTTAGATTTAAATCTATAATTGCCGCAAGCGGGCGGGGCTTTGGGCTGGGTTTCCCTGGGTGGCAGCGCTTTGGCCGAGCCACACCTGGGAAAACTATGGACATGACATTACTCTCCTTCTTTGGTAATGGGGACTTCCTGCCTCCTGGGAGTGCTGCCAATGCATAGTTCTTGTGGGCAGGAGGGAGTTTCATGGCAGCTAAGGTGGCCTTTACCGGACCTACTACTTGGGGGTTGTTTTTGTGGAATTCCTGGAGCATTTCTTGGGCATGAGTGAGGTTGCGATGGGGAATCCAACAGTTTTCTGAGGCTGGGTATCCCTTCCAGGCTACTAGGTAGTGCAGGCGCTTGTCATGCCCTGCCCCAAAGGGCAGGCTCTTTAAATTATCATATTTTATGTTTAATTTTGATTTTAATCTTTCAGTATTTTTAATATCTGGAATTTTGAATTAGAAGTTAATATTTAAGTATTTTAAGTTAATTACCTAGTTTTTCTTTTTGATTTGCGTTTGAATTGACGTGGTTGTCCTCCACTGTCTTCTCAGCTATTAAAATTGCTTATATTTCTCTACTTTAAGTTAGATTAATTCTACTTTTTTGCTTACTTTTCAAAACTCCTTTTTCACATTGTTGCCGCTCTTCCCAACCTATTCTGCCTATCAAACTTGAGCTGGTATTTTGTTTTCTCCTTTTTTTTGTACTGGATTGTCTCCAACTTCTCCAGTTGCTCCTCCTCTTAGCTGATTCCTCCTGTTGATCATGCTCCAACAGGAAAGGCTTTCTCTTCTATAAATAAAGAGCTTTTGAAGAGTAGGCTTTAAGCCAAAATTCTAAGTGATTTCTTCCCCTTCAACTTTTACAATTTTAAACTTCAAATTTGTTTTTTAGAATTTTGTTTTTTTAAATTCATTTTCTTAGTTTAGTTTTTTCCTTAAATCCAAATGGAACTTGTAAAACAACAAGCCTTAGGCTTGTTGTATCCATTTTTTCCCTTAAGGAATATTTCAATAGTTATATGTATCAATTTGAAGATGGAGAATATCCTAATATTGATATTCTTTTAGTTACAAATTGTTCACTATTGAACACCTTATTCTATCTTCTTTGCTTAGGGTTTTTAAACTCTATTACTCCATTTGTGACGCAATATAGGTTTTTAGCGGGTTTCTGTAAGATCTTCTTACAGACAATACCTACATTCTTATATCTTTTAAATTTGAATCCCAATGCTTTGCACGCTTTAGTTTAAAACCTTGCACCATTATGGGCCAGACCTTACAGCGCTTGCGGGATAGTTTGGATGAAATTATTGATTCCAGTTCATATTCCAGTTGTCCATCCACCATTATGGGGTCAGGAGTAGATACAGGGGGACCTTCATACTTAGTTAATAGGCATTCATGGAATGTGCTAAAGATGTGGAAGGAGGGAGGGAGGTCCAGTTGATAGGCTGAAGACCCAATCTTCTTTAAGATTCTGAATGGACCTACTCTTTTGGGACCTAGCTTCTGGCAGGGTACTTTTAATTGCATGTTCTGGGAGTCAACCAGTACTTGATCACCAATTTCATACGCTGGGCTCTCTCTTTTCATGTCTGCATAAGCCTTGTAAGTTGTCAAAGCATGAGTTAAGGACACTTTGACTTCTTTGTGGATTCTTTTTAAAGCTGCTGCCTGTGAGGATGCCAATTCCACTTTTCTACGTAGAGTGAGCCAAAGTTACATTGGGGGTTGTAGCAATAATTTGCAAATAATAGGGAGACATTAGAAGAGGAATGTGGGGCATTGTTGTAAACAAACTGGGCCATTGGTATGTTTTGGGACCAGTTATCTTGTTCAGTGTTAAAGTAGCATCTAAGAAATGTTTCCAAACATTGATTCACCCTCTCTGTCTGGCCATTGTATTGGGGGTGGTAGGCTGTTGATCTGCATAAATTAATGCCTAGGAGTCTGGAGAATTCCTCCCAGAATCGTGCTGTGAATTGGGGACCTCTGTCACTTATGATCTCTTGGGGGATTCCATGGTGGGCAAAGACATTATTGAGAAACAGTTTGGCCATCTGTACTGATGTGATTATGATTTGGCAGGGATGAAATGACTCATCTTTGTAAAACAATCTACTACTACTATGATTGCATCATAACCGTTTGATGGAGGAAGTTCTACTATGAAATCAACAGACAGAGATGTCCATGGGCCCTTTGGAATTTGTAGGGGGACCAGTAGACCTGTCTGTTTGAGACAGGAGGGCTTTGCCCTTAGACAAACCATGCAGCCCTTCAAGTACTTAGCTATGTCTGATGTGAGACCTCTCCAATCAAATTTTCTACAGACTATCTCTATGGTCTTGTTTTTCCCTTGGTGACCAACCAATATGTTATCATGGTGGGCCTTGATGACTTCCAGGCAAATATCACCATCAGGTACCCACAGGCAACCAGTGTGAAGTATGGTACTTTCTTCAGAACTGTAGCAGGTGTGGGGAGTAGATTGACTTGCCAACTTAAACAACTGGGGGTATTATTTGTCTAAAGGTTGCAACAACTTGACTCTAGCTACCAGGTCTGGGTTGGCAGGTTCTTGGACACTTAGGGTGAAGATTGTTTCCGTGAGAGGAGAGGATAGAATGGCTCTGGGGGGAATCATGACCTTTGTATTAAATTCTTGTTCAGCATTAACGTCTGGAAGGAATGCTGGGTTGCAACTGAGAGAGTCTGTCAGATGGTTATCAATACCCTTGATAAACTTGTATTGGAATTTGAACTTGACTAGGACTTCATACCATCTGGTCTGACGTTCAGTTAAGAGACAAGGTTCCTGGTAATACAGTAGGGCTTTGTGGTCTGTCCTTACTGTAAATGGGTATGTGGCTGAGCAAAGGTGATGCTGCCAGTATTTCATAGACTCTACTACTGCTAATAGCTCCTTGTTATAGATCATGTAGCTGAGCTCTTCAGATCTCATTTTTCTCAAGAAATAGCCCACAGGGTATTCTAGTCCATCATCAGCAGTTTGTAGAAGGATTGAGGCAATGGCAAATTTGGAGGCATCTGTGGCTAAGATGAAGGGTTTGGAGTCATCAACATGGCAGAGCATGGTTGCAGAACACATGATGTTCTTAACAGCATTGAACACAGCATTGCATTGTGTGGACTATTCCAGAGTTCTTTTCCCACTAGCAGTGTAAAGGGGGCTGCTGTTTCTGACAAGCGGGGGGTGAAACATTTCAAGAAGTTGCATGTTCCCAGGAAACTGCAGAGTTGGGTAATGTTTGTCGGGGTCTTCCAATTCCTGATTGCAGCTTCCTTGTCAGGGGAAATAGCATGGCCTTTCTCCAAGATCAGATTTCCTAAGAAAGAAACCTTACTCTTGAAAAATTCACATTTGCTCAGTTTGATGACAAGATTGGCCTTTTGGATTCTTTCCACTACAGCACAAAGGTGGGTGGCATGAGACTCCTCATCTGGAGAGTATACTAAGATGTTGTCCATGTATGCTATAGCACAGTTCCCAATGAGGTTACCTAAGACTGCATTGATCATCTGGAAGACTGCTGGGGCATTTTTTAGACCAAAGGGCATGACTCAGTACTGAAAGATGCCTTTCTTAGTCCTGAAAGCGGTGAGCCATTCCTGACCTTCTTTGATGTGAATCTGGTTGAAAGCATTTAAGAGGTCCAGCTTTGAAAAGACCCTAGCTTTCTCCACCTCCCTGGAGATCTGAGACTCAATGGGCATGGGGTATGGGTCTGGTACAGTCGCATTGTTCAGGTTGCCAAAATAAATGCAGGGGCGTAATGATCCATCAGACTTTTGAACAAACAGCAGTGGGGAGCATATAGGAGAAGATTTCCTAAAGATCTGTCCTTTAGCTTCCATGTTCTTTGTCCATTTGTCTAAGCATTGTTCCTCCTTTAAGTTCATGGGATAGATGGGAGAAGCAACTTTCACCAAATCAACAGTGAGTTTAAACTCAAAGTCAAATTGTGAGTGTGCGGGGAGACCATCAGCCAGCTTAGAATCAAAGGCTGTGTGCAAGTGGGAGAGGCACAACGGAAGGGCATCAAATGATGTGGCGGGTTTTGTTGTTGCTGAGACTGACATTGAGATGTGAGGGGCTTCTTTCCCAAACAGGATCATTGGTACCTCCAAGGAAATTCTGGCAGAATGAGTGATCCTCAGTAGGTTATCTTTGAGGATTGGGGTGATATTGTGCTCCTGTCACCATTCCATGCCTAGGATCACCAGGTATGTCAGGTGCTTTGCCACTGTGAAGTCAGCAACAAAGGTATGATCAGTGATGGAGAAGGATAACGGGCAATATAGTCTGAATGAATGGAAGACATTGGATACCCCTCCTTTGCACAGAGCACCAGGATTATATTCCAAACCTAGCTTGTCAACCAGATCTTTTGAAATAAGTTGTCTGTGGCACCAGTATCTAACAAAGCTACAGCTTTTGTTAGATGTGATAAGAAGCAAAGGAACAATGAAACAAAAAATATCCCATCTTTGTTTTATTTGATAGAGAGGGGTGATTGAAATCAACTTGTACCTGGAGTTGAGGAGCTGTTTGAATGGATAACAGGTCCTCATTCAAGGCTACAAAGGGTTGGTCAATCACAGGTTCAATGACAATAGGCTCAAGACAAGGAGTAGGCACACCTTATTCATAGTGACAACATGGAGATCCACTATAGCTTGAGCCTTGGCAGATAGCAATGGACTGTTCTGGTTGAAGCGTATAAGTTTATAGGCATTGGTAGTGTTACCTGAAGTGGGTGCTTGGGAGTCAGTAGAGTTCAAGTTTGCCAGGGTAGCGCTGGAGTCATCAATATTGTAAAAGGAGAGTGCGGCCAGGGTAGGAATACTCTGATGTCAGGAATGACAATTTGGATGCTCCTAAATCTCAAAATACGGAATCAGAGTCAAACCCTGGACAAAACCCTTTGCGGACTGCCAGACTCATAGGCTGAGAACACAATAACCCACTACTAATTGACGAAGTTGCTGCCAGCCCGCCAGGACCCAAACCCTTAGCTGCCCTGCAGGATTCTGCAAGCAAACCGCCAGTGCAAGATGCCGGGAATTTCCCTGAGGTGCCAATGCCTGATACCGGCGGTTTTCCCAGTGAAATAGATAAATTTATCCCTGAAAGTTATTCTGAACTCCCCCAAAGTCCCGGGTAAGGCACTGAACCCAAAGAGGCACCCAATACCTGAATCAATAAACAGAAGGATTTGAAGTCTTCTCACCCCAAAGCGGCCAGTGGCAAACCGCCAGTGCTGAGCGCCACACTGCCATCTGAGACACTTGATGCCAACCCGCCCAAGCCCAGAAAACCCGACTGGGTAGTGAAGCCTGGCAGCGTGGTATAAATACCTGCCAGGCTGAGATCAGCCCCCGTCACCATTTTTAAATAAAGGTTATGAGATATTGGTTTCCCCAACTATTGCCGTATTTTATTCTTGCCATCTTTCAGTTAACCCCAAGATTGTCTGCCCCCTGCTAACCTGCCAGCTACATACCACCCGCCAGGTGCCCCCTTTGGTCCTGTCCATTTCACAGAGTACCCCTTAAAGCCTGAGTACAAGGACTACACCGCTGACAACATACTAGCCTGGGATCCCTTGGCCAGAACTACTGAGTTAACCAGATACAACCGAGAAGGCCTTGGTACGTTACCAAACCCTGCCTGTTCAGAGATAAATACAACTTCTTTCCTGCCTACCAAATGGACATGGAACCACCCGTCACCCCCAAACCAATGCCTGCCTCCGCCGCTGAGCTCCCACTGGACCATACCAACAAGCTTTTTAGGATTGTATATATTACTCTCACGGGAGTAATAGATACTATTGTCCCAGCCGCTGGTCTGTGGTTGTGGGCGGGCAAGTCAATGTCCTACCTCATCAAGTTAGCACCAATCCTTTGGTGGGCTCTGCCCACCCAGTCCGCAACCCGCCAGTTCCCAAACACTAGCGAGCCAGCCAATCAGGGTTGGTTCCCTGACATCTGAGGAGGAGAACTGATGGCAGGAGCTATAGCCAGAGTGGGGGCTGGAGTCACAAGAGATTGAGAAACCTCAGGGGATATGGGCCCTTGTGGAGTGGCTGGCTCCTGCTGACTTTTCAAGCAATTTAAAATGGGAGCAGCCTCCAATAACAGAGGCTGAGTTGGCTGCTGGGATGTCACTAGCTTACCCCTGACTGCTTGCAGGAGGTGCTGTATCATATCAGAGACAGAAGCGGAAGGATGCAACCAGGGTGACAGGCTTTGACCAGTGTGGTCAAGGCTGAGATAGAGGGCTGCAAGCTTAGCGCTTTTAGGGAGTGATGACTTCTCAGCATTGGCTTGAAACTGCTTGAGGTGCAAGGGTAGAGGTTGAGGGCCTTGAGAACTTGAGAAGAGGGTTTTTAGTCAATCAAAGAGGAAGTTGCTGGAGATTGGCACATCACCAAAGGAATTAGGATTGATGCATCATCAAAGGAGTTTGGTGCTTGGTCAAGAATAGACAAACACCACTCACGGGATCCGGGTTCTGCTCGTTTGAGTAAGAAGCTGAGAAGCTTCTGAGGGAAACCATGCTGAGTCCATTCCTCAGTTAGTGGCAATATTTATCTTGCAGTATTTAACAAAGGGGATGGAAGGCTAGGAGCAGGCTGCCAGAATTTGAGGCGTGAGAGTAAAGTATGACAAGGTTGTGTGATCTCTATCTTTGCAAATGATGGGTATAACAGGGGAAAGAAAACCACTGCAAAAATACTCCAAAATGAAGTAATGAGCATTGTGGAAGTCACCACTGAGATATCTGTGATTCAAGAGAATGATCTAACGACAAAGATGCACAGGCCATAAAATATATCAAAATTACAGTAGTTTGATAATGTCAGGGTAAAGTAGAGAGAGCTCGTTGTAATCAATCAAATGGGGAATGTACACCCAAATTAGGATGACATTACTAATGAGGAGGAGACAATGTGTGTTTACTCGTAAATGATAACCCTTGAAGAGTGAATAAGGAAAGGTGCAGCAGAAGATTATGCACAGGTATATCAAGAAGACCTTAATTTGGCTCAACATCAAGGAATCAGCAGCATAGATGGGCTTACATTCAATTTTGTGGGGTTCAGGTGTCATTTCAGAAGGAGGAGAAAGATTACCAGGAAATTGCAGAGGTGAGAAGGCAGAATCTAGCAGTCTGGTTATTAAAAATCTGATTGGTAAATATTAAAATAAGTTAATCATAAGGCAAGATATTTATTGAGAGTAAAATATCAAACTACTAAGGTAGTTTGGTGGGGAAAATTGTTACTTAAAGCCTTTGGGTGCATCTTGATGAGGTGACCTCCTTGAATACAATATTTAGACAGCTTACAGATCCCACTAATGGTGGTTTTATAAGCTATTACCTGACCTCAAAGGAGGTCAGGATTTGTTGATCAGCATTACAAGATGGGAATAATTGGGTGTGGGGCATCTGCACCCCACTTGGACCCAATTTCCTGTACCACCACCCACTTGTGATCAATTGTTAGATTTAAATCTATGATCGCCGCAAGCGGGGGGCTTCAGGCTGGGTTTCCCTGGGTGGCAGTGCTTTGGCCAAGCCCCACCCAGGAAAACTATGGCAGTGACACTTTCTGGGAACTTTGGACCTGTAAGTTGGGGGAACCCCCAGCTCTGGAAAAGGTTCCAGTCAGCCAGCTAAATAAAGGCCAGTCCTGGAATCCAGTCCAGCTATGTCTGTACTGACCCCAATGTATGGATGGTGAACCTTGGCACCTGACATGGCAGGGGCTTTGGTAGGGATTGGATCCCCAGCCTCCCAAAACCGACTGGTGTTTGGGGGATAGGTTAGATGGGGATGGATCCAACCAGTCAAATTAGACCTGATCCCTATACATGGCCATGGTTACCTCTGATACCTGAGGGGATAGTTTAATGGCAAGCTGGTTACCTTTTGGTGTGGGTACTTTTTTAGTACAGCATGTTAAAAACCTGTACCCCCTTAGGATTAGATGATGGGATGCTCTGATGTTGGTCCCTTATCTTGGTTCACCTGGGTGGCTGGTGCAGGCTTCAGGGGCAGATGATTTCTCCCAGGTTTGGGTAGAAAGCCCCTCTAAAGCCAACCCTGGTGATATGCATTGGTTGCTGGATGGTGGGGCTGGTGCTGGCAGTAGACATCTTGAGACAGAGGAGTTCTGGAAGCAAGGGTATAGACCAATAAGAACTGGCCATATCTCTGATAGGGATGGCTGATATGAACCTCATGTTTTTTGGCCAGGGATGGTCCAGACTCAGGGTTCTGCTGGAACCTTTGTACAAACTCACATGTTCTCTGAACAGTTCTGGGGTAGCCTGGGTTCATAGCTCTGGTCGGGATAGCTGAGATGATCTTCATGCTTTTTGGTTAGGGATATTTCAGACTCAGGGCCCTTCTAGAACCCCTGTACAAGCTGGCATGTTCTCCGAACAGTTCTGGGGTAGCTTGGGTGGGATGCAAGGATATGAAAGTAGGTGCATGTTTAAGTTGGTGGATCTAGAGGGGGAAGAAGTTCTTGGGGTAAAGTTGGTAGCTTGATTATTTTAGGTATAGATGCTAGTGTTGAATATGCTGGCAGGCGGTTCTATCCAAGCCATGTATAATGATCTGTATTTGGGATAAGTATGGCTGGGTGATGTATCGGGCACAGGCGGGGCTTCGGTAACTTGGCAGGAACAGGGTGGTTGGGGTATGGGTTCTGAGCTGGCTGGGGAGAGGATGTTGAACTTTGGTTCATTCGGGATGGTCCAAGAGCTTTTGTGCAGCACGCTCCCTCACAATGGCCCTATTTAAAAAAACGTCCCCAAAAAATATAAAGTGGGTTTATTTACCGGTAGATAGGGGTTTTTTGGCAAGGGCAGCGGTTAAATTGGGTTTATTGTGGCAGGTGTGGGGAGATGGTTGGGGTTCAGAATCGGCAAGGGCATTTATTGTTTTGGATACGTGCATGGATAAGTTTCTTGAGCCCAAAGATGGTGTAATTGCAGGAGTGCGAATTCTGGATGCATTGCGATGGGATTGATTGGGTGAAGTTCACTGAACGTTCAAGGTTGCTGGGAGCGATAGAAGAACTTTACGCTTTTGGATAACGGCATGGGATCAGTTGCGGTAGACTGGGCTGCCATTGCTGTCGATCCACCCCTTAATTAAGAGTCCCGGTTGCATGTTCCCCTTTAGGGATACGTTGACTTGGGTATAGTAAAATCGTTGATGTTTACTTCCCCACAGTCCCCACTTCCATTTCAGTTGGGCCATTGTTTTCCGATATGGATTCGTTTAAATTACCATTGTAACCCTCTTTTTAAAGCGTTTCATGCAGGAGATGTGAGCTCTAATTTCGGAGCGAGCTGATGGTCGGATTAAAGAACAAAAAAGGTTGAAACTGCAAAGCCTTGGTTTATAAAATTACATCATGTAGTTTCCGACTGGGGAGGGGAGTGTTGTCGAGGTGAGTGGCCATGGCATTTAAAGAAACATTGATCATATGAATTATTAAAACTTATAAATTTTTATTAAAGTCAGGGAAATTTAATTAAAGCTGGTTACCGGGTGGGTATAGATGAGAATGCCTATGGGTTATCTCTTATACTAATAACCTTTCATATAAGTTCTTATGTCAGCTGAGTGCACTCGAGGATGAGAAGTTGAATTGATTTTTCATAATTATTTATAGTTAAAACCAGTTGGTCTTCCCAATCGGTTTTATAATGCTTACAAGAAATTTTGAAACATGTAGGTTGAATCTAGTGGAGTGTGATCTAAATCATGTCAGAAC
Source organism: Entomophthora muscae (assembly GCA_014839935.2). NCBI lineage: Eukaryota > Fungi > Entomophthoromycota > Entomophthoromycetes > Entomophthorales > Entomophthoraceae > Entomophthora > Entomophthora muscae. The sequence continues at coordinate 318,829 of QTSX02001499.1, read as the reverse complement.
GAGATGCTGGGCCGCTCGAACTTTAATAAACCTATAGCCGACTGATTGGGTTTTAAGTTGTTGTTCAATCATTGCAACCAATTAAAAAGAGGCTGATCTCTATAGATGATTAACTCCAGAATGTGTGGATTAAAATAGGAGGAGGAGCAACAGATTGCTTAAGAACAAGGTTTCAGTTTGATTAATTTGCTATTGGATGTTTAACCTATGTTGAGGGTTGACTTGGCTGGAGAAAGTGAGCTTAATAGGTTCAAACTATATACATAAATATCAGTTCAAGCAAGCGATAGGGTTTTGAAGTGAAACAATAGAATATTCTACTCAGATGCGTCACAAGATGCAGATAAATTCATATTGTATCTTAATTAACCCTGCTTACTATTCTATCATCTTAATTAGGAAACCAGTGGGTCAAACTAATAGTAATAATATTAAGCCTCAATAAAACAATTCTATTAAATTCAGAGGATCAATTTTCAAATTTATAGGCTGTTATTTTAGCTTTTCTAAACTTGACAGTAATCTTCCCCTTGTTTAGATTGATTTATTATCCAAACTTGGAATATGCAATTTTATTTAAAAATAAAACCAAATTTTAATTTACCTTTTAAATTGGGTTGGTGATAAATACTCCCGACCTAGAAACATTGATTGTAAATTAGATTCAATCTCAAATCCGTCCTCTGACAAGGCAGCGTCCAGTTATAAATAGAGCATGGGCAGTAGGGTGATTGATTTGACGATAGCCCAAGCATCGTTATGGGTGGCTGTAGCCTAGAACTAAAATTTATTTGTGGATTTGATTCGACAGCTTAGATCGGGGCATTGGCCTTTAGGCTGGGCCCAAGTTCTTCATTTATATAAAAAACTAGATGGAAATATTTGTTTTATACGTGAACGGACTATAGTCGAGCCTAGGTTCGTTTAGGTCATGGGCTGCAATGTATCGAATAATAGTGCGCTGCAGAGGTATGAGACATGGTTCAGCGGCCAATCATTTCTCATTCCTAACTCGGACTTGGCGAAGCAGTTGGTGGAGGGCGGCGGCCAATTTATACCGCCGTTCAATGACTTTGATAAAGTTGGAATGGTAATTTATGGGAATGGTAAGTTTCGTTGGTGGGCATAGAACAGCTGGAGGTGATGGATGGAGGTGCGTAAAATGACGTCATGGACGTGGCCCCGTGGAGAGGGGAACCTTATATTTGGGAAGAGCAGAGAGAGGATGAGGAATGTTTGCTGCGGAGGTTATCTTAGTGATCATCAGCCTGGTAGCCATCCTCTTCAACCTTGTGACGCTTTACATTGTTGGGGTGAGGCTACGGCTGCACGGCATTGACCTCGTACTCATGGCACTGGTGGCGGTGCTGGACATGCTCGTATCGGCCAACTCGTTAGCAAGGATAGTCGGGATATGGGCCAGTTGGCTGGTGGTCAACAACAGCCCGCAGTGGTGGTGCGAGTGGGACAGCACGGTCATGTTGACGCTGACGCAAACGTCCCTCGAGACAGTGGCGGCGCTGGGCTTGCTGCGGTACTTGGCCATCTGCCAGGGCAGAGTGGTTGGATGGGTCACGTGGGCGTGCGTTGTGCTGGTGTCGTTTGTCTCGTCCATGCTGCTCAACCTGGGGTTTACTGGCTACGAATCCTCCTTCATGTGGTCAAAGTCAGGCCTGGTCTGTCTGCCATTTACCATAAAGGGCCTTCCAAACCACGGATACTTTACTGCTTGGCTCGGCCTCCTGTTCACCAGGTTCTTTGCTGCCCTGTTCATTATTGTCTTCTGCTACTCCAACGTAACGCTGTCTTACCGCCGCTTGCTGAGCAGCTCCATGGCATCCAAGCATTCCTCGTCCCAGATGTTTGGCTCTCCCGTCGACCCCAAGCTGAAGCGGCGCCGGATGCACGTGACGCTACAGCTGGTGGGCATCGCCTTTGGCTACATCGTGTGCATGCTCCCCGACATTGGCATTGCCCTGTGCTTCCTTCTTGACAAGACGGATATCTCAAAGTATACCATGGCCTTCTCCCACTCCCTCTTTGCTGCCACCGCTATCGTCAGTCCCCTGTTTGTTTTGGTTGCTCACGACCCCTCGCGGCGGGAACTCAAAATTTGTCTCAGCCGCTGGTCGCCCCGCCCTGCCCACCCCCACTCCCAAAGGCTGGAGACCTTCCCGTATCGCCAATATTAGAAATAAACCTTCATAAATTCCCATTCCAAAAAGCTCCTCTGGTCCGCATTGATCCTGTTGCCCTCACCCAGCGCATATAAATACCCACACGTGGTTCGCTTTTTTAAAGAACGATGGAGATAAATTATGGAGCTTACCCCAATATAAACCTTAAAGGCAACCCTCGATTAATTGATTCGCTTAAACCGAATCTAATGCACATGGCAGCTAAAGCCAAGGCTTTGATTGCAACCAAACAAGCTTTACCAGCTAAAAACCGAGACCCCCCACGCGTCTGGACAAAGGGTATTCCGATTAAATCACATGCCTCCAACTTCCCTCGCGCCAGTAGCAAATATCACGTCTACCCACACCCCGCTGGTCCGCGCCAGGGTGAGCAGCCTTGCCATAGCCGTAGAATAAGCCATAACCATCCCATCAAGACGACGGTATGCTACCCTCACATATCCGATCTCCAAACCAATAAACCTCCCCCCTTTAACCCATGCCATTACATTTAAACCCCCCACTCGCTCAACCTAACCAGAGCTTCAGTACTGACCGGATAATCTTTCCTGGCCCAACAGGAACCCCCACAGCTACAGCACCCTCGGTAAGTGATCAATAATAGCATTTTTCAAGGCAATGCAAGAATATACAGATTGAAAATGGGCAAAATCAGTACATAAGATGCCCCGCAAAACTTTACCCAAAAAGCTCCAAAAAAATATGCAAAAATAAATAAAAGTGAAACAAAAATAAAAATATACCTATTTATTATCATATTTAGATCGCTCGCCATATTGAATATCTCAAGTGCTTAGTACTTTGCTGGCCCCCTCTGACTTCGATAGCTGCACCAAGCCTTCTGGGCACCGTGCAGGCAAGATCCGTGACAGCTTCTATAGCAGCTGCCTCCCATGCTTCAGCCACTCCAGATTTTAGATCCAATATGGAATGTTTGGAGCCTTCCGGAAAATTAGACTCAATAACATCCCAAACATGCTCAACAGCATCTATGTAAGGTCTTGCCCATAATGGTGCAAGGTTATAAACTAAAGGGTGTAAAGCATTAGGGTTAAGATTCAAAAGGGATAAGAAGGTTGGGACAGTCAGTAATACAGTAGTTTTAAAAGCTATGACGACAACCAAAAATACCTCAGATTTAAACGAAATGGTTTCAGATTTGAACGAAATCCAAGTCACGCAAGATTCAGGATTCAATTAATTTATAAAATTTCAGTTAATAAATGGACTGTCAAACAAAAAATGAAATTTCACTAGTCCACTATACAAAATTATATCAAACATCAAGCGGTGTAGTTCAAACCACAAACGAAATGCACTGACGCAACAAGTGAAATGGATGGATGCTGTTCCGGAGTATATTATAATCCAATCAGGATTCATATGAGGCACCAACAGAAGAACTGAAATGAAACGAAACTTGAGCAATCTAGAAGCGAGATTACACAAGCACAAAACGAAATGAACTCACACAAGATGTGTAGTATGAGCAGCCTAAAATAGAAAAATAATAGTTTAACAGCCAATCAACAGCTATCCAATTTAGGAACATAGGCATTTTATCCATTTTCATGGCTCCAGATTTGTATGAAAAGGTTTTGAGAACCTTCCAAATATGGACTCAAGATTACAATAAAAATAAATCATTAAATTTTAAAATCTCTACTTTTAGTGATTTTATGCTAGGTTTTTTACAATGGTTTTACAAGCAATATCTTTGATGGCGCCAGCAGCCAAGCCAGCTCCAATGGAGGCGAGGCTCAGAACGTGGAGGCACCTGTTTACACCCAAGCCTTTGAGGCGGGTAACGAGGAAGCTGACCTGTACCTGACCACCGACTCCTATGGCTTTGACTTGTTTGAGAGTCACTTAGTGTCTAGCTCTGCCCCTGCTCCCGTACCCACCCCCACACAAGCTGCCCATCAACCAACTAATCAGGATGACAACCTTGATTTAGAACAACTTCCTGCCACCAGCCAACCTGCCCCCCTACAGCCAATCAGGCTTCAGCTCCCCCGGCCCAGCGCCCCAAGCAACAAATCATCACCACCCAAATTCTTCAGGAAATTGTGGCACTGAATCTACAGGGTGTGTCCTGGGAACAGATTGCCACCCAGTTGCAATTTACCCGAGCTACTGTCATGCGAGAATTCAACAACCTGATGAATAAGGGAAATCTGATTAGGACGGCCAAGAAGCCAAAGAAGGCCCCTAAGTCACAAATATCTGAGGCATACCCAATCATGCTTGACCTCCTCCAGCGCAATCCCAAGCTTTCATTGACCCAGGTCTGGAAGCAACTTGTGCACCATAACATATGGGTGTCTGAGGCATGGTGCAGCTCTGGATGTATGGGAAGGTGACTTCCATACGGGTTCTTACCAATTTTGCTGGCGACCAATGGGATGGCATTGAGGATTCCCTGTATGACACCACCATCAAATAAACCCATGTCTGATGCCTGACTAGTCTAACTGATGATGTCATGTTCATCTCCTATTACAAGCTATCAATAGCTTTTGATGATTTTGGCAAGCAAGGAAAAGCCGCTGCCAAGAATAGAAGGAAGAAGGTCAAGAAGGGGACATTCATTGGTGCATTTCTGGCTGTTTCAGCCAAGGGTTTTGTCTACTATCAGACAAACCCAGATTTTATTGATGGCTACTCATACAGCCACATCCTCAGTGGATTACTTGACTCCTGGGATGGCTCAAATTCCAAGTACCGGGTTTTCTTGAGCCACCAGATGGAGGGTAGCTCCACCGCCCTTGAGACTATCCAGGGACTCGGGCACCAGGCCTCAGCCTACCCCGCCAGCCATGCAGACATCCATCTGGTTGATGTCGTCTTCTTCAACATGGGATCCACATTACGGGAGCGCCGCCCTCAGGCTTTCAACAACCTCTATCTTGGGGTCCTTGACCACAATCTTCTCTTTGGCTTCCAGATGGTGGCTGACTTGTTTGCGCAAATGGTTTTCCATGTGAACATGGGCAACCAATCACGTAAGGATAAGTGCCTTCCACCTTGGGCCACTGCCACCTACCAGCCCATCCAGCCAATGACTGATGAGGAATACAACGAGCGTTATATGGCAGCCATCACGCAAAATCCTCCTGCCTCCTGCCTCCACCACCAACACCCCTAACCTGCAAGCCCAACCCACCCAATCCCAGACCCCCCAGGCCAGCACCGCCTCTACATCTTCTTTCCCGTGTTATTCTGCCCCCTAGACATCACTCTTCCCTGCCCCAATAAACCCCTGTCACCAAACATTTTCTATTTATATTATCTTTTTTTTGAATTTCAATTGTTCATGTTCTCTTTGTTTATAGTTGGTTTTATTCTTTATATTCAGCTTATTTGTATAAAATCATACATTTACTATGTTGTGTATCTAGATCCAGAACACAGTTATTTTTAGCACTTAAACATAGCCCCTTGTGAAAATATTAACAGCAATTTGGTGATCAGCTAAATTTGAATTAGAAAATTATAGTGTTAACCATTTTTAGATAAAGTTGTTACTGATCTGAATTCAAAATCCTAATGATAAACTTTAAGCCAATCAGGAGCCAAGTGATAAAGTGATTGTTGTGACATAAAGGGTCATTCAATAATTCTTTGGTGCATGTGCGCTAATTAATATGATTGTCTGGATGTTTTGCCATTGTACGCCATTGCCGCTGTGGCAAGTTGTTGATGGACTAGTGCTAACCCAGTAGCTGATTGGGCACTAGTCCATCAACAACTTGCCACAGCGGCAATGGCGTACAATGGCAAAACATCCAGCCAATCATATTAATTAGCGCACATGCACCAAAGAATTATTGAATGACCCTTTATGTCACAACAATCACTTTATCACTTGGCTCCTGATTGGCTTAAAGTTTATCATTAAGATTTTGAATTCAGATCAGTAACAACTTTATCTAAAAATGGTTAACACTATAATTTTCTAATTCAAATTTAGCTGATCACCAAATTGTTGTTAATATTTTCACAAGGGGCTATGCCAAGCGCCAAAAATAATATGATAATCAAGGAAACAATGCCAACACAAAGCAAACAACATATATTGAGATGAGTGTAAAACATATACACAATGGGTAAAAAGATGGGATAATGTAATAAATGGGAAAACAAAAAGAGATAAACAAAGAGGCAACAGTATCAAAATAATACAGAATTTATTGGGGCAAAAGCTATAAAAACATATGGAAAGGTTAGTAAAAAATCAAATGAGAGAACTCAAAAAACTACTCAAAGACCTTGACTTGGCAATTGCCAAAATCAAGGACATCAACCGCAAGGTCAAAGCCAAAGTTAAGTCTGCCGTCCTCATTGGGGACAAAATTGACAAGGTGTCCGCAAAGGCACTAATGACAAAAATGCCAGACACCCCAGAGAAGACCATCAAGCGTCTTCTCAACATCCAGAAGACGATGGTTGAGGGCCTCCAGTTCAAGGCGTACAATCTTTCTGCGCCGTCAGTTTGGGTTGACAACCCAGAGATGTATGAACATCTCAAACCCGCCAAGCGTGCATGGAACAGAGGATAAAGAATTGCCAGCGCAATTGATTGCGCCAAGAATGGCCAAACTGGCTAAGGCTGCGGGCAAGGAAGAAACACAAGAAGGTAGCCTAAAAAACAAAATTAATAAATTTTCAAAATACTTACCTTTTTTCTTAGAAAACGTAGACGGCAAACTCCGCCAAGTCCTGGTCCCCTTTGTCCCAGCCACCTTTTATGCAAATTATGCCACTCATGTGGCAAAACAATTTTATCTGTCTCCTCCTGCCATACGGGAGCTGGAGGATCATATCCACGGGTCCTTTCCTATGTCCAGGGAGACATTGGCTGGGCTGACACATGGAGAGGGGGCATCCGAGTGGGCAGTTACTGCCTACAAGGATGCCCAACTGGTCTTCCTGGACCTGGTTAACCTCAGTGGAGTTTACTGTGTAAACTCCATTGAGCTTGTTTGGGACGTCCTGGCAACGCTCCCATTCAAGAATGTACTGGAAATGGGTCAGGCTCATGCGGCTGCTTGCTTCTGCTTCCCGTTGGAGCATACCTTATCTTACCTTCTGGACAACTTTGGGTGCGTGGTGGGCAAATTGGCTGTTGCAGACGCAACAGCCGTCAAGAAAACTAAGATCCTCCTTGCAGACTTTGAGCTAGCCTGGAGTGCAGATGAGACAGGGTTCCCCTTGGCAATGGATCTTACCTTTGCAAAGACCAGACAAAATAAGAAGATCAGTGTGGTCTATAATAAATTGTGTGAGTTCACAGAAGCCTTTGCTGGGCAAAGGCTTCATTTGGTGGTTTACCTCAGCTATCTTTTCTTCTTTGGGATGAGCGCCAGCGTAGAGGATCTAAACAGGGTCCTTCTGGGAATTAATGAGGCCTGGCTTGCACTTGACAGGAAGAAGGTCCCCCCTGGATATGACTCAGTGGACCATGTAATCCAAGACGCCCTGGTCCTGGCAGGGATTTAAAGGTTTGCAGCCCTGCCCAAAAAGCTGCTCCTCAGTTCACACCTTACCCTACTCCCCTTCACCAGCAGGAGGGAGTTTTTTTAATAAGGGCGTATACATTGTCCACAGTGTGGCGGTGGAGGTTGTGCACCACCTCCATCAAGGGGTGGGTACATACCAAAGAACCCACTACAGGCGTTTGCAATAAATTCTCTCTTCTAATAAAAATCATTACATTCATATTATTTTTATTATAATAAAATTTTCTAATTCTTATTTCAGCAAACCAGTTTTGCAAAATATATTGCAGAAACAGGTTTCATAAAAGCATAAAATAATATGGTAATAAAAAAACCAACCTGTATATTTTACGCTAAATTTTTATAAGACTATTTTATATTTATTTGAAAAAGTGGTATAAATCTATTTGCGTAATCCAGTATCAAGCGTTTGGGATTACCTCAGATGGCATAATAAAATAATACATAATAAAATAAATAAATTAATTACATCTATTGATGGATCTTCTGAATGTGATTGTGGGCGTGGAAACATCTAAATATAAAATGATAATTAATAAATCTTGAATAGTAAATAAGAGAATATAAAAAAATTGGACACACTACACCTTTAATTGATTGGCTGTTTGGCTAGGCACGCAGGGATGAACAAAACAGCGTGGCCATAGAACTTGGCCACGGTCTCAGCTGGGAGGGTGTGGATCCAGGCCTGCAGCAAATTAAAGAGGTCCTCGGTCCCAGTTGGGGTTCCTCGCTTGACGACTTGCTTGAGCCACCCAAAGACTTCCTCAATGGGATTTAGGAAGGGCAAATAGGCTGGGAGGAAGAGAAGGCATAAATTTGCCATGGCCGATTGCTGGGGGCCCACAGCAATGCTGGTGTCAATCATTGGGAATTCCTCAAGAATATCAGCCACTTTGTGGAGATCAACATTGTCCAACACAATGACATTGGTGAAGCCAGGGCTTGTGCGCCTCAGGTGCTCCTGGACTAATCAGAGAAATGATAGAAATGTCCTGCTGTTATGCAAACCCAATATCATTTGGTAGAGCTCAACCCCCTTTGGACTGAGGAGAGCCACCATCAAGTAGGCTGTGGTGCAGACTGCAGCATGCCGAGCCATCCCGTCATTGGAGCCTTTGGGGACAGCCATACCCATTGCACATTGACAAAGCAAATGCAGATTTGTCAATATAGTAAAATTTGACTGTCCCCTTGGCTTTGAGGGCAGTGTACGCCTCTGCAAATCTTTTCTGGGTCTTGACATTGGCTGGGCTGTTTCTGTTGTAGGGGGATACCCCGAGCTTTTTCTAAGAAAATCACATTCCCTTCACCAGATGGTAGTAAAAAGAAATTGAGGCCTCAATCCCAAAAGTAGATTTAATCATGGCCTGTATATTTGCCAGTTCAAGATGGCAGTCCCAGGTGATCCACTGGCAGATTGCCCATTTGTGCTCCTTGGTGAGCATGGTAGAAACACACAAGGATTTCTCCACGGCAAGAACACAACCAGTATTGATGAATTTTTGGAAGGTCTTGCTGGCGTACTTGGGATCCACTCCAACAAGGGCCGTGGCCACCTTGTAATCACCCAATTCCCGCATTAGTTTAAGAAGGATGATGTGTTTGATGTCAGGGATGCGCTTCTGGGCGGGCTTTTTAGAGGTGGGGATTGACTTGTTGGCATTGGGCACAACACAGGGCATAGGTACCTTGGTATAGAAGGCCGCAAATTTTTTTAACACCAGCTGTCTCTCATTGGTTTGATAGAACTCAGGCTCCTTGTCATCCTCCTGATTGCCATAAATGACATAGGGCTTGTAGCTAGTATCAAGTACAGGCTTAACCTTCTCCAGCATGGCTGACAGGGCCGACTCTTGGCAGTACACAATTTCAAACACATACAAAGTAAGTTCTACCTCCTTGTTTCTAACTTTCTTTGTAGTGGTGACCTTGGTGGGCTTCTGGGTCAGCTTTGGGACCCAAGGGTTGATGCTCTGCACCCTAGTAGCTTGTGCTCCTTGAACCGGCTGTGTCAGTGCAGCATCACTATGGAACTCTCCTCTCCCGTCTCCTTCTTGAGTAGGCACTTGGGTTGCACTAACTCTATTCTTTGACCCGCGGGGGCAACTGCAACCACAGCACACAAAGGGTGTATTGGTACTCTGTTGTTGTGTTCCTTCCATTTGAGAATTTAATAAAATATTAAATAAATTTCAATTAAGTTACTCCCTAATTTTAATTTTTGCTTTTATCTGAATATGGATATTTAATTAGAGTTATTCCCACCCAATATCCCAATTATAGATTTTTTTCTTAATTAGTTGTTTTTGGTTTTACAACACCCATTTTAGAATACTCAAAAAAAATCCACCCATTTTCCTAGATTTTATTGGCAAATTCAAACACCCAAAACAATATTTTTAAAATTTATGTTTAAAATTACATGCCTTATTTTAGATACCTTGGTATCATTCATGATTACAATCCATTACACACATTATGTGAGTGATTTTGTTTTTGTAGTGAGTTGCTATTATGTTTTGTTTTTGGTTTGCGTTTTGACACACCTTGATTGGGTGTATTTTGTCACCAATTTACATAGTAAACATATGGACACCAAAAGTTAACTCAAACCATTTTGTTTGTGAATCAATGTATTTTGGATTGTATTTTTAATGGTTTTGCTTTGCGTGTGAGCCTTTTGTTGCTGTGTTGACTCATTTTGCCCATTAACGCCAATAAACCCTGTTAACAGAGTGTATATTTTAGCCTGAGAGTTTGATTTTATTTAAATCTGAGGTATTTTTGGTTGTTGCCATAGCTTTTAAAACTACTGTATAACTTTACAGGATCCTGCTAAAAACTTGTACTGGGTTACAAATGGTGTGATGGAGTTTAAGAATCCTAAACAGAGGACATAAAACAAAGGATTTGATAAGGACCTATCAGTAACTAAGGGAATATCAATATTGGGATACTCTCCATCAGAAAACTGATACATGTAACTATTAAAGATTCCTTAATGGAAAATAATGGGTACAACACGCCCAAGGCTTGTTGTTTAACAACTTCTTATTCTTTAACAAGGAAAAAGGAAAGGGGAAAAGGGTTTTATACTAAGCACTGAACTATGAATCAAAAATCAAATTTTTTAAAACTTTAAAGTTGAAGTTAGACTGGTAAAAAGATGGACAAGAAGAGATCACTCAGAACTTCAGCGTAAAGCCTACTCTCCACAAGCTCTTTATTATATAGGGGCACTCTTTTTTGGTTTTTAAAATGATAGGCAGAGGGGGAACAGCCAAGGAAAGGAGCAACTGGAGAAAACTGCAGGAAGAGCCTGGAGCTGAAGGGGAACAGAAGCCCAGTGTAGACCCCAGATCAGCAACATGAAACCAGGGAAGAGCAGCAATGGTTTAAGATCTGAAGGCTTGTAGTAAATTATTGTAAACTAAAGCCTTTAAACCAAGAATGCTCATATTGGTTAAATATAAAAAAGTAGGAAAATTTCTAACAATAACTGGACAAAGGCTCCTAAGAGCTTATATGAAGTAAAGTAAGGGCCAAGGCGGTTCATCAATCCTAAGAAAACAAAATAACTGCCCATCTTAATGACTGAGATTTAGTTAAAAAGCCAACTTCTACGTCTGGAAAGCGATCACTAGAAGAGGGATTAAACTATCCACAATCAAAGGATGAGGCCCACTATAAAGATTCCCCAACTGTTGAAAAATATCATCAACTGGAATTATGGAGCTAAGAGACAAGATGCAAGAGGAAAAAAACTCATACCACAAACCCTAACAAGTACCCTTTTGGGGTGTTAGTCAAACAATCTCAACTTAAGTTGAGACTGGACAGAACACAAGCCTTTTATTTTAGCTTGGAGTTTGAGGTAATGGTAGGGAAAGAACAACTAACTAAAAGTGGTTGTGTGGCTTGGGAGTGGAAAAAATGTGCACAAGCACATGTTCTCTTAACTTAACCTTTAGAAGTTAAGCAAAAAGTAAAGGAGATGATAGGGAACGGCGGCTTCAGCTCAGCAGCTGGGAATAGAGCAAGAAAGCCAGTGGAAGACGGGAAATTGAAGTCCAACACTACTGGTGTAAGCAAAAGGTAAGTGGGCTCAGACTTGTTTAAACTAACTTAAGCGTTAGGTCCTAGGTTTGAGAATTGTCTAGGGTTTAAAGACAGCTTTGAACTCAAAGTTTAACCATTAAAATAGATAACAATGGACAGTAGGGTAAGGAATAGGATGGGGGAGTTTGGATAGTAAGATTGAGTGCATTTGGCCAAAGCTTGAATAGAAAAATGGTGTTGATGATCCTAGAGATTGGTAGCAGCTAAATCAAAGAAGGAGAATCCTGACAGACCCCCCTTTGCTGCTAGTATGAAGATCCTGGTAGGCTTTGAGCAACTGTTGGCAGTGATCAAGATTTCCTTCAGGTTCCCAAGTGGAGTCCTCTGGCTCATAGCCCTTCCATAAGATAAGGTATTTGATGCCAGAGTGGAGGGTACAATGAGATAGGATTTCCTGGACTTCATATTCCTCAGAACCCTGGAGAAGGAGAAGAGGGGGTGGAGCCTTTGTTTGAAGACTGGGCAGAAATTGTCTTAAATTTAGGAGGAGGGAACAATAAAGGACATTGTGGATGTGGAAATGTTCAGAAAGAGATGGTCTGAAGGCGGTACTTCCCATCTTCTCAACAACTTGAAAAGGTCCAATGAAACAAGGGCAAAGTTTGCGGGAAGCAATGATGACTAAGAGATTCTTAGTTGAGAGGAGTACCAAGTTGCTAGGCTGAATCTCATTGTCTGGGATTTTCTTCTTGTATTGTTCCTTGTAGTCTAGGATGGCATACTGGAGATGGGTAGCAAGTTGTGTTTTTGTTTCCTTGATTGTGGTGGCAAGTTTGGCTGCAGACTGTGAGTCAAAGTAACCTTGTAAGTCAGGGAGAAATGAAGGAGTGTAACCAAGGTTTGCTTGGAACAGAGTCATTCCAATAGATCTGTGATATGCTGAGTTATAAGAGTATTGGGATATGGGGAGAAGATCAGACCAGTTGTCCTGTTTCTTGTTGATGAAACACCGGAGGTACTGTTCCAAGGTTTGGTTTATTCTTTCAGTTTGGCCGTCAGTATGTGGGTGGTAAGTGGTGCTGTAGAGAGAGTTTACCCCAAGGGAGGCCATGAGGTCTTACCAGAATGCAGAGGTGAACTGGGGCCCAAAGTCGGAGACTATTTTGCAAGGAACTCAATGGTGAGGGAATATATACTTTACAAATAGTTCAGCGGTTTTTTTGGTGGTGACAGTTGTGTGGCAGGGGCAGAAGGAGGCTTCTTTGAAGAGGCGGTCAACCACTACTAGGATTGCGTTGTAGCCTGCAAAAGGGGGTAGCTGAGTGATGTAATCCATATAGAGGCTCTTCCAGGGACATTCAGGAATTGGAAGAGGGCAGAGAAGACCAGATGTCTTGGAAGTACAATTTTTGTTTATGAATACTAGGCAGCTGGCAACATATTCCTTGGTGGTCATTGCCATCTGTGGCTACCATTAGTATGACTTTAAAAGGACTAGGGTTCTCTGATAACCTAAGTGTCTGGCAGGAAGTGAGTTGTAAAATCCAATCATGATTTGCAACTGCAAGTCCTTATTGGGTACCATAATCAGTTTGCAGAAAAAGAGCAGGTTGTTCTCAAGCAAGTATTCCAAGGGGGGCATTGCTTTGGATAACAGGTCCTGGATGATTTTTTTGGAAAAAGGGTCTTCTGATTGGGCTTTCTGAATGGAATATGTTTCTTGAAAGTTGAATAGGGTTGAAGAGATCTGATTGATGAAAACAGATGCTGGGAGGAATGCCTTGGTGTTGAGGTGTTCATAATCAGGGCCAGAGTCAGCAGTGGTAGGGTGGCGGGAGAGTAGGCCAGGAAGGACATTGAGGGATCCCTTCTTGGAAGTGATGGTGAACAAGAAGTTGATAAGTTCAATCACCCAGTGAGCATGTTGTTGGGATATGCAACGTGCCTGAGTGAAGAAAAGCAAGTTCTTGTGATCTGTAAATATGCTGACAGGGTCCAAGGTTCCTTTGAGGTAACAGCGCCAATGCTTGAGAGACTTGATAATTGCAAGTAGTTCTTTGTTGTGAAAAGGGTAGTTCTTCTTAGCAGGAAGATGCTTCTGGCTGTAGTAAGCTACAGGGTGGAGCATGCCATCCCCCCATGCTGAAGAAGGATGGCACCAACAGCGTAGTTGCTGGCATCAGTCTCTAAGAAGAAGAGTTTACTGTTATTGGGCATGGGTAGGACCAGAAGTGGCAAATAGGTGGCAGATCCTCTTAAAGGAGTCTTGTGATTCAGAAGACCATTTGAACTCTACCTTGATGGAGGTCAGATTTGTGAGGGGGAGGACAATGCTGCTGAATCCTGGGACAAACTTGCGACATTATTTGCAAGATAAAGAAAGCCACTGAGTACTTTGCAGTTCTTTGGTACTAGCCAAGAGAGGATGGCATCAATTTTGCTCAGTGCAATGGCAAATACCTCCTTAGTTACAATATAACCAAGGAATTCCACACTTGATCAAAAAAACAACACTTAGAAATCTTGCAGTAAAGATGGTACTCTTGGAGCCTGGCCATGATCTTTCTTAGATGCTTGATGTGGTCAGAAGTGGTCTTGGAGTAGATTAGGGTATTGTCAAGGTACACCACCACAAACTTGTTCAGGAAAGGAAGGTGGACCTTGTTCATGAGCCTGGAAGGTGAAGGGTGTATTACACAATACAAAAGACATAACCTTGTATTTGTAGAGGCCAAAGGGAGTGTGAAAAGCAGTCTTCCATTTGTGTCCTTTGGTAACACAGATTTGGTTGAAGGCTGCACGTAGATCTACTTTGGAGAAGATTTGGCTTCCAGAAAGGCAGTCTGTGAGAGCTTTGGCGGATGGAATGGGGCAGCAATCCTTGGTTGTGACTGCATTCATGGCACAATAGTCAATAAATGGACGCTTGAAACCATTGGACTTGGCGACAAAGAAGATAGGCAAAGAGCAAGGCAATGTTGAGTGAGTGATGAAACCCTTACTAAGTTTGTTGTTAATGTATTCCAAAAGCAACTTGTTGTTGGCATTGGATAATGGTATGATTCTACCCCAGGGTGGGTTTGCTCCTTCAGTCAAGTTGATCTGTATGTTGGTGGGTCTGTGGGGAGGCAGGTTGCAGCATTGCATGTTGCTGAATACCTCTTTATAGTTGCTTATGCAGAGAGAAATTCCATTGTCAGCAAGAGCTGTCTCTGGTGAAGGGAGGATAGTGCAGGAATTCAGCTTGTTGAAGTTCCATAAGCTGTTGGGTAACTGCTGTTTTCTTAAGAGATCCAATGAACAAGGGATGTCATGTGCAAAGAAATCAACCTTGCCCTCTTGGCATCTGACAATGAGGCCAACCTCTTCACACCAATTCATACCAAGGTAAACGGGAAAGTTTAGCAAGTCTGAGCTGACAGACTGGGAGTGGAAAGCAGACTTCCCCAGGCGGAATAGAATAGGAGGCATTATCTCAAAGGCTGTCACAGGCAGATTGTTGGGACTGCGGGCATTGATCTTGGAACTGGGCGTGAGCTTTAGTGCCTTGGCTAGTCTGGAGTCAATGTAATTTACATTGGCACCTGTATTCAACAGGGCAAATGCCTCAATATTGGAGACAGGGCCATGAATCACAATCTGGAGGAAGGGAAGAGAAGAGTTTTCAGGGGCTTGGATGTTGTTGATCTGGGTATTGTTGGAAGAGCCAGTAGGGTTTGATGTTGACTTATCCAGGGTTTGTTCTAGCTCCAGACTTTCACGAGGGATTTGTCTAGGATCAGGGCAGTTTGCCACTAAATGGTTGGCTTGTCCACAGTGGGAGCAAAAATTGTTTAGTCTTCTGCAAAGGGCTTTGGCAGCAGTTAGACATTACCTATCAACCTCATTTGGTTCATAAGCAGAAGGGGGTGAAGTGTTGGGCAGATTACCAGTAGGAGAGGAGCACAAAGCAGGTTTTGGTTGTGTGGTAGGCTAGGTGATGATCTGAGCTAGTCAAGGATGAACTGGCTTTGATACAGTTCTGAACTTGTTCTCTCACTTGGAGACTATCTTCATGAGTGGTTCTAACTCTTCAGGGAGGTCATGGTAAGTAAGAAGGCTTTGAGGTCAGGGTGTAAGCCAAGCATATAAAAGTTGCAAGCTTCAGAATGGGTAGCATTTAATTGGGATTGTATTTCACGGAAGCATTTGTTGTAGTTGGTCAGAAAGCCTGTTCCTTGGGTGCAGTTTGAGAAGCACATGTTCAGGATGGCAGTGAAATCCTCTTCAGTTCCTTCCTCAGCAGGGTGTGCAAGCAATTCAGATGCAAACCAGTCATAGCTTTCAAGAATGGAAGGGTCACAAACAGAAAGCTCACAGAACCAACTGTGCATGGGACCCTTGAGCTGCTTTGCAAGGTAGATAACCTTTTGAGAGTCTGAATTGAACTCCAAAGGATATGCTAGGAAGTGGGATTGTGTGAAGTCTAATAAATTAAAGGTGCTATCTGAGTTATTAGCTAATTACTTAAATTTATAAATGTTATTTAATATAACAGTCTGGCTATGTGAAGTGGAAATGTTCTCTGTATTATCCTTATCAACTGGTAACTTATCCTTGAAGAATAGAAGCAAAATAAGATATAACATAAAGGACAAAGCTAAGATACAAAATATTGTAACTGCTAATACAAACAAAATAATAGTTGAGAAAGAAAAGTTTAATTCTGGCATATTACCATGAGAAGTTGAGATAATGCAAGGTCTGAAGGCTTGGGGTAAATCATTGTAAACTAAAGCCTTTAAACCAAGAATGCTCATATTGGTTAAATATAAAAAAGTATGTAAAATTTGTAACTATAACTGGACAAAGGCTTCTAGAGCTTATATGAAGTAAATTAAGGGCTAAGGCGGTTTATTAATCCTAAGAAAACAAAATAAAGGCCAGTCTTAATGACTGACAATTTAGTTAAAAAGTCAATTTCTACGTCTGGAAAGTGATCACTAGCAGGTGGATTAAAACTATCCACAATCAAAGTGTGAGTCCCACTATAAAAATTACCCAACTGTTGAAAAATATAATCAAATGGAATCATGGAGCTAAGAGAGAAGATGCAAGAGTAAAGGAAAGGAAACACAAGCCACAAAACCTAACAAGTATCTTTTTGGGGTGAAATTCAAACAATCTCAACTTAAGTTGAGACTGGACAGAACACAAGTGTGGAATCAGCAGGCTCAACCTGCCAGCAAGGTTCTGAGTAAGCAGGTTTGTGACCCGCAATCTGATTATCCAGTCACTCAAAGCCAGACTAGGAAGTCAACTCAAATTTCCAAATCCAACAACATGGAAAAATGATGATCCCTTACGGTGGATACCCCTTTTTGGCGCTTGACTCATTTCTAGGACCAAGCCACCCCCTTCACCATCCAACTGTGTGATCAATATAATCATGTTCCTGTTACCCATGACTCACACTAACTATATAATCATTATCTCTCAATAAATAATATTATCTAGTTTCTAAACATTTTCCCCTTGTAACTTTGCTAAAACAGCACAGTTACAACATTGATAGCACAGGTAGGTATTCCATCCTACCTTATCTTGAAAAATTCCACCTGTTGCCCAAACTTGCTGTGGCCAACAAATCCTCAATAGAATCATTTCTGGACTCCTGGTAGACTGGACACCATACACACCTGGTGCCAAGATACCTGATGGTTTTTTCCTCTACCAGAACATGGTGATCCCACTCCCCGCGTTCAATGCCCTGTCTTCCCAAGGGTTCTTCCAAGCTCCCTCCACTATGCCTTGAGCAACTGAAAAAAGATATGCCAGCCTATGTAGCCCAGAGACTTCAAAGCGCGGCCCTGGAATTCTTTGCTGGGGCCAACAATGACAGCACCGCTGCATGAATCCAATCTTTTCAAAGCAAACTGGCCCAAATGAAATGCCTGCAACAATTCTGTATTGCAGAGATCTCCATCTGAATGACTCATGAAGCTGGCACTTGGTGCAATAAGTGGCATGAAGAACACACAGAGAAGGACAGGGACACTTTCAAACAAGAATTCTTGGCAAGATTTGTGCTAAAAGACACCACACTTATGATCATACTCCAAGTAAAGAACCTAATCCAGACTGGCACTGTGAAGAAGCTCACCCACGCCTATAAGGAACTTCACTATGTGTCCCCTCAGATATGGCCTTTGACACTCCAGCTACCCACCTCATGTACTGCAACGCTCTCAAGCTGCACGTAATGAGACACATAGACCTGGGCCAAGTAATCAACCTGCAAAGCTTGTACTGCAAGGCAGAGAAAGCAGAACAAACATTGAACGCTCTTGTCAGGGACCCACTTGACAGGGAACAAGTTCCCTAATTGGTGAGCCAAGGCCCCTGAATTAAGCCCTGCAATGGCTGAACCAATGGGTACAGTGACCATAGCAAGATGGCCTAAGTGACCCAAATATGCAAATCTTCCCATCAGGGAGCTGAAACAACCCAGAAGATAGTATCCTACCATGTACATCAACAGATACAATGAAGTGTGAGGCCGTACCAATGAGGGTTCAGCAGGTGGAGGAGTAAATTGGCGGCCATAGTGGAACTTTCTTCCCCAGTGACCAGAAGGATACTTGAACCATCCATTGGCCAAGGACTCCTTTTGATGGGCATCATTGGGTGAGGAGTTTTTCCAGTCAATAGTGGGATTGGGATTCTCAAGACTTTTTAAAGTTGTAAAAAGGGAAACTAGAAACCACAACAGGAAATAAATTCCCTTCATGACTTCAAATAAGTTTACTAAGAAAGGATGTGGCAAGATATGATAATAAATATTCTTTATTGTTGGAACATTTGAAATGAAGGAAAGTTTAGAGCTTGTATAGCTTTAAAAACAATGCTGAATATTTGAGAGGAGTTTGGGAAATGAAGATGATTTACCTGAGTCAATCATTTTAAAAGTACCTGTTTCAAGTGCAACTTAAATATTTGCTTAATAATTTCCAAGCTGGTGTGGTGTAGGCAGAGGAACCAAAAAGATTTCACAATGATCAGGCTAATTAAGCGGTGTATAGCCAGAAGATCTAATATCAAAAGGTACAGAACTTGGCCTAAAACTAGAGAGAGCAGGTCACAGATTTTCTGGAAAGCTCCAAGCAGCCAATCAGACGCAGAGCGGTAAGTGATGTTTACAGTCTTAATATTAACACTTTCAAATTTGAAAGGCGTTTTGAAAGCAAAAAACAATTGAATTAAAAGGTGATAAAAAGGTAAATCAAAGGTTTGAGATGATTCTATACTAGCAATACATTCATCAATAGCGTCCTGGGTTTGAATCTTGTTCTGGAAGGGTTTCCAAAACCCAATATGGTTGTTAATTCTGTTGTTTTGTGTCTTTGACTGGGTGTCTTCTAAATATTTGTTCACCAATAAAATAGATAGGCAAAGAATTCCTGACAGCTCTCCACAAGGCGCAAACTGGAAAAATAGAGAGACCCAAAGACTCTCACTCAGCTGGGCGTTTGAGTTGACCACCCTCTGGAACAACAGCAGTAACACAAACCATAAACCCGTAGGCTCAAATAGATATGGAAACAGGAACAATAGCCAGTCAAATTGTACCCATTTTTGTATCACTGCCACACAAGGCAACCAAGACAAGGAAAAAGCCCGGGGAGAGCACTAAGCAAGTCAAGCTCTCCCCACACAGCTCCTGACTTGTCCAATGATGAATACCAATCTGAGGACCTGAACCAGTGTCCTATGATCCAAGTGCCCTAGAGGACCTGGTACTGTACACCATTGCCAGACACCCCAATAAACTGATGTCTTACCCTTTGCGCTTTTGCAGTTACATGGGCTCAGCACTCCTGGACTTGAGTGCAGACCAAAACCTATTCAACAGCAGCTTTGTAGACAAATTCAAGCTAGCCACTAATGCTTTGCGGATTAAAAACGTGGTTTTGGCTGACAAAAATCATATTGCTGTGACAAGGGAAAAAGCCCCCTTCTCTGTCATGCTTGAGAACCTGCATTCCACCATCCAAGGCTTCATCATTGACTTTCCCAAGCTTGACATTGTACTGGGTTTGGACTGTTTGCAAAGGAACAACCCCCACATGTACTGGGTAACCTTGGTATTGACCATCAAACGCAAGGGTGTCAACCACTAGATCTACACTGACTTGGTAGACCAGCTCCTACGCAACCACATCTTTGTGTGCATCACAGAGACCCTTGAAAAAAAGAAAACCTCAAGGCAATCAACTGGGACTCCTTCCATTACAAGATCATACACTTCAAAGACTATCAGGACACCCCTACACCTCAAGATTGCAAAATTGTAGCCTGCCATCCAAAAATCTTCAAGGAGGCTTTACCTGGGCTGCCTCCAGAAAAACATATTCAGCACTCCATCTAACTCAAGGGGGCTGTACCCAAGGCGTGCCCTATCTACAGGCTGACCCCAAATTAAGACAACACCTTACATGCCTACCTCAAGGAAGCATTGGAAAAAGGACTTATCTGCCCCTCACAGTGTCCCTTTGGGGATGCCATATTCTTTGTGGCTAAGAAGGACGGTACCCTGCGCCTGGTCACAGACTACTGAGCCCTAAACAAAGTTAATATCAAGAGATTTTTACCCACTACCACTCATTGACAACCTCTTTGATGCCTTGGGCTGCGCCACAGTCTTCTCCAAGATTGACTTAACCACAGGCTACAACCAGATCTGTATCAAAAGGAAGATATCACCAAAACGGCCTTCCACATTAAATAAGGCTCATACAAATGTGTGGTGCTCAATTTTGGTATGACAAACACTCTGTCAACTTCTGTGACCTTCATGAACAAGGTGTTTGCACCTCACATAGATAAGCACACCTTAGTCTACCTAGACAACATTATTGTCTATAGCCTCTTGGTAGAGCAGCACCACAAGGACTTAGAGGCAGTCTTTGCTACCTTGGCGCAACACAAGCTGCTAGCCAAGCCCTCCAAATGCCAGTTCTTCCATGAGCAGCTGCCCTTAATAGGCCACATAGTCTCAAAAGATGGCATTAAACCCAACAGTCAGAAGATCCAGGTCATCTGCAAAATACCACTGCCCAAAGACAAGTCAGAACTCCACAAATTCTTAGGAATGGTTGCCTACATACATTGTTTTATAACTGACTGCAGCATTCTGAATGCACCCCTGTCCGCCATAACTGGTGCCAAATCCAAATTTGTATGGACCCCCCAACAAGACCTTTGCTTTAGACATCTCAAAGAGAAACTCACAACAGCACCTATCCTACAGTATCCCAAACGTGATGGGGAATACAAAATAGAAACAGACACCTCAGACGCATCCATTGGGAAAGTACTACAAATAAAAAACAATGATGGTAACTTCCTCCTGGTAGCCTACAAATCATGGAACTGACAGACAGCAAGTGTCAATACCCTATACACAAAAAGGAGTTGTTAGCAATCATGCACTTCCTAGTCAAATGGTGTTACTACCTAGAACAACAGGAAGAATTCACAGTGTTGACTGACCACAAGTTGCTTATATTCTTCAAAACCCAAGAAAATCTATCCCACCATCAGGCCCCCTGGATAGAACTCCTGGAGAGATTCAATATGCTCATACAGTACAAGCCTGGTCCAGAGCTTGCCATGGCAAACACACTCTTGTTCCTGTACGTCAGAGCCACAAGGGGAGAGAATGTGCTTGACCTAGACTGGTCCCTCCTAGTACTCCAAACAAAGGACAAGTGCTTCCCCCTGGCATCACAGACATAACAAAGGAAACAGTCATTAGGAACAAACCCTTATTTTCAGACGTGTATGGAACCCTACATCAAAAAATGTCTGACAGAACCACCATACCTTATGTTCCCACACATCAGCAAGTTGACACCATCCTACGTTACCATAGAGACCTAGAGCACACAAAAAGCCGCAACCTCTACAAATTCCTGAACACAAAGCATGGTGGCCAACCCTATACCGAGACGCTCAGGAAGTCTTGGACCAATGCAAAGTATGTGAGAAATTTTCAAAGAGCAAAACCTCACCAAAGTCAGTAATACCTATCTGCACACAACTACCCTTCAAGGTGTGTGCCCTAGACATTGTGGGCCCCATGTCAGGAAAACATAATAAGAAGGAGTACATCATTACCGCAATAGACTTTACCACACAGTGGCCAGTAGTACAAGCAGTAAAAACACATATGGGTAATAGCATGTGGCAGTTCATAAGGAAAGAAATCATCAGCAAGTTTGGAAAGCCAGAACTCCTGATAACCAATAGAGGCAAAGAATTGAGCTCTGAATATATCAACATATACCTTGCCAAGAATGGGCTCAAGCATACAGCAATAACACCTTATCATACTCAGGCCAATGGACGTTTAGAGTAGCTAAATGGCACCCTCATGCCAGCCTTGGCTAAGCTCACTTCCAGGAGACCTGAGGAATGGTACAAGCAGCTATCAACTGCATTGCTTGTATGCCGGACTCATGTGAACAGATCCACCGGGAAAAGCCCCTTCAAGTTAGCTTATGGCAAACAACCCAATATAATCCAAGTATTATCAGGACCCAAGCAGGAAATACCAAGCAAGGTTCCACCCCTTTCAGACCCCAGATCATGCAAGCCAACAGCAATCAATCAAAAAGAGAAGAAAAGCGTTTGAAAAAGATATTTGTCCCAATCCAAAACAGACATGAAGTTGGCAACAAAGTTTGGGTCATTAAAGTCAACAAAAGTAATCTATAACCAGAGAAATTAGGCCCAGAAATCATCCTAAAGGTAAACAAAAACAACACTTACCTTGAGCAAGGACTTTTGAAAAGTAAACAAGACAAGGTCCTCCACTATGATCACCTGAGACCCTGCAAGGCAAGACAGAAATAACGTGAGACTGTCCTACCTGTGCCAGAACAACAGTTAGTCCAGTATGGCGCCCAGGCTCCCAACAATCTCCCTGACAACCTGTCTCCAGAGGAGGGCGACCTTCAGTTGGGGGGTGTCAAAACAGCAGGCTTGACCCGCCAGCAAGGTTCTGAGTAAGCAGGTTTGTGACCTGCAATCTGATTATCCAGTCACTCAAAGCCAGACTAGGAAGTCAACTCAAATTTCCAAATTCAACAACATGAACAAATGATGATCCCTTACAATTTATACCTAGTTTTGGCGCTTGACTCATTACCAGGATCAAGCCACCTCCTTCAGCATCCCACCGTGTGATCAACACAAACATGTTCCTGTTACCCATGACTCACACTAACTATATGATCATTATCTCTCAATAAAGATTGTTATCTAGTTTCTAAACATTTCCCCCCTTGTAACTTTTTTAAAACAGCACAGTTACAACACAAGCTTTTTATTTTAGCTTAGGTTTTGAGGTAATGGTAGGGAAAGAACAATTAACTAAAAGTGGTTAGGTGGCTTGGGAGTGGAAAAAACGTACACAAGCACATGTTCTCTTAACTTAACCTTTAGAAGTTAAGCAAAAAGTAAAGGAGATGATAGGGAACGGCGGCTTCAGCTCAACAGCTGGGAATAGAGCAAGAAAGCCAGTGGAAGACAGGAGATTGAAGTCCAACACTGCTGGCATAACAAAAGGTAAGTGGGCTAAGACTTGTTTAAACTAACTTAAATGTTAGGTCCTGGGTTTGAGAATTGTCTAGGATTTAAAGACAGCTTTGAACTCAAAGTTTAACCATTAAAATAGATAATAATGAACAGTAGGGTAAGGAAAATAATGGGGGAGTGTGGATAGTAAGATTGAGTGCATTTGACCAAAGCTTGAATAGAAAAATGATGTTGATGATCCTGGAGATTGCTAGAAGCTAAATCAAAGAAGAATAATCCTGACAGATGATGTAAACAGGAGTTGCAAAAGGTAGCTAGGATTTAAAATATTCTAATTTAAAGTGGAAAATATATGCTATTTTAAATAGCAGCAAAAAAGGAGGACAACAATGGCAATTCAAAAGAAAATTGACGTAAAACAAGGTAAGTAACTTTAAAATACTAAAAATTTTCTTTCTTACTTAAATCTTTTCATTATAAACAAATAAAAAAGACTTAAAGTAAAAGAGAAACATATAGATCTAAAAAGCCTGCCCTTTGGAGCAGGGCATAACAATTTAAGCCAGGGCTTGGAGGAGACCAACCCAAACAAATAATGTGTTTAGAATCCAAATATTCCTTCACAATCTTGGCCTTGTGGACAACAGAGTTATCTCACATGCAGGTATGGTT
Source organism: Entomophthora muscae (assembly GCA_014839935.2). Lineage (NCBI taxonomy): Eukaryota > Fungi > Entomophthoromycota > Entomophthoromycetes > Entomophthorales > Entomophthoraceae > Entomophthora > Entomophthora muscae. The sequence continues at coordinate 294,795 of QTSX02001499.1, read as the reverse complement.
GGCTGGATCTTGTAGATCCTGCATAACCCAGCAGAGATTCCAATCACTTATCCTTCTGTAGACAAGCCCATCCATCTTCCCAGGGAGTGGCTGGATCTCTCCTCTGGTACTGCAGTAAACCTGCCCCAAAACATGACACCCATATGTTTATCTTTAACAGCACCTTTTAAACACCTGGGCCTGAGGGATTCTCCTGGTCTGAAATAGCAAGTTTTGGGTCTCTGAGATCCACTGATAAGCGCTTTAGTCTCATTGGGCCAAATAACCCTTTCCCAGAAATATATAGGATGATCAACATCTTGACCAGCAACAGCTAGTCTTTAACCATATTTTCTGGAGTAGTAAAGGGGGTTCTTCTTGCAACATGCCCATATGACCCTTGATTGCATGATTTTCTCTGGACAGTTGTCTCAGAAACTTCTGCCTGTAAGGAGTCTCTGCACACCTCTTTAACTTGCTTGGCTGATAAAGGGCAACCTTGGAAAGCCTTTCTAATTATCTGCCAACCATCCCTCCCACCTGGTCTTTTAGGACAGCCTGATCTGGGACGGCTCTTTACCGGGTTGTTTTTTTGTCCTGTAGGTGAGTTCTTGGGAAGCTTCAGCACCAGCCTTAAGCTTCTTGCTTGTTTTTCTATAAGATAGCCCCATATCTTTTTCTAGGATTGTTGCTGTCATGAACTGCCATGACATTGTTATTTCCAAAAGTTGCTTTCAACTACCTGGTCTAATAGAGCAGATCCTTGCCGTCAAAACAACACCTTTATGGTCTCCTTAGGCAAACTAGTTCAGAATTTAATCAGAGTTGAATAAGCAGTCCGGGAGAACTCATTGATACATCCTAAAAAGGAAATGCAATTAGGTATCAGGCCTAAAAAGACAACAATCAATGCTACGCGGACAAATACTAGTGTATCTCAGCTGATACTGATTAGATTTGGATGTTCTTACATTCAAATTGAAGCCACAAACCAGGAGCTTTAATTTGAGATATATTTTTGGACAATAAACAGAAGCAAAGCGTGAAGTATAAAGATTCTCAAAGGAGTATGATGTCATACAATTATCTGATGTCTCAGACTCACAGAATGAGCCCCCAGATGAAGATCAAAGAACCTCTGAGAATGATCTGGAAGAATCAGATCAAATGGTATAAAAAGAGCCTGATACCCTCCCCTTCATTTGTGGTCATTTTTGGTCCTTAAACAAATAAATCAAATACATACAATCTTCAATTTAATGGTTCAGAGTCAGAAGCCCTTGGGCCCTGATAGTTACAACCAAGTTTCCTCCTTGCCTGTCACGGTAGATTCCATAATGCCAAGAATTATCTGCCCAAGTAAAAAAGCTCAAAAATCTGGAAAGCTTTTAACAAAATTGACTGATTTGATGGATTTTTATTAAACAGTTGATCAAAAATGGGTTACAGCTGCTCCAGTCTGCCAGTTGTATTTGATTCCCCCTTGCAAGCCGACGTTGATAAATTGATGTAATATGAGAGTCACCAGATATGATCTTATTTATCAGCACATCATCATAAGTTGGTCACCCAAGGGTTCTTTGCAAGCTGGACTGGGTATTCACTTGACAATGCAGAAGGAATAGGAGCAAATGATCCAGGATGTATTGTTTAGTCAAATTTTGATATATATTGAATAATTTTCACTGTTTCATCTCTTAAGGGTTGAGTCCTCTCAAAATTTTACTCAATAAAAATCAAATATCCTCTGGTCTAATTTCATTTTGAAATGCATCCTGTAGTAGGCCTACTGCGCTACATTCCCTAAAATTTAATCCTCAGCCGGATTATTACAGGAAGATGGGGCCCTGCTGTTGGTACTTTGTTGTTGCCCCCACCAAATATTAATTCAATGCCTGCCAATCTTGGAGTTGTTCCTCCTACCATCAAAACTAAAAATCTGGTGCTATCTCAATGTCTCAAATTTTATACTGAAGACACTCTGATTCTCTTGCAGGCCATTTATCTTGGGCTCCTTTGGTTAGGGTTAGTCATTTTGCTTAACCCTAGTGTATCTTTTGGAAATTTCACAAAACAGTATATGAAGCTTTGTTGGTGGTTAATCATCAACTCTATGTGGGTTTGGGTGGTGATTCCTCACCACCTGGAGACTGCTTCTTACTATCTGACAATTTCCATCAAATTGCTCAACTCTTCTACGTCTGAGTTTTTGGAAGCAGCTTGTCATGAAATCATGTTTCTCTTCTCCTGTTCTATCAAAATATCTGTGTTTACCATGCTCATCTGTATCAGCTCATTTTTAAGCTTTTGGTATGGACTGTTCTTTAATTTTTGGTTTCTTTCTTTGATTACAGTGGTCAAGTCTGGTTCATCTGTTTCTTGGTTCCGCTGTATCATTTTATTTTGGCGTCCTGATTATTATCCTGCTCCCCCCATCAACAAAATTTTGCGTGAAGTTGTGTTGGCCTTGTCATCCTATTCTGGCTCCACCCTCAGTCACAAATCCCAAGTTTATCATGTAATGACTAAGGTTTTGGTGGATGTACGTGAATGATTGTTGTCCGCAGTGGAGCACAATCCATGGGTTTTAACTGAAAGTGCATCTTTTTACCCCTTTTTAAATACTGTGTGTGTATCTCTTGGGGAGCTCAAAGTCTATTGTAAGCTGTACGCCTTCCATCAGAGTACCACTCCTGTGGGGTTCCTATCCACCAGTCCCCAAAGTGTTTCCTGGGTCATAGCCAGGGACCAGCTTGGAGGAGTCATTGTTCCCCAACAGTGATGAGTGGTTGGTCAGAAGCTTGTACTTGGCCTGCATAAGTGCAAACTCTTCCAGCACCTTCCCAATTACTAGGCGGACATCTCCACCATATACTTGTACTTCAGCAGGCGCTAGCCCTTCTGTGGGCTGATACCAATCCTGTAACAGCCTAGTAAATTAATTTCCTATAAGCTCCCTTCCCCTATCTGTCATCTCAAGATGCCTAGTCACTTTTTCCCACTCCTCCTGGGCAGAATTACTAGAGGCAAATCTTCTTCAACCTTGGTGATAGGTATTCTCCTCCCCTTGTCTAGGGTAAAAGATGTGTGGTAATTTACTCATAGAGCTCATATTTTTATCACAAAAAATTTGGGCAGGGGTTGTAATAGTCTTTTATTCACAGTCAGAAGGAAGATCCCCTTAGAAACCTTCTGATATTTTGCCTGGGTAGAGGAAACAAGATGGGTTTGCCAATACTTGCAGCCCTTTAACAATCTCTTGGACTCCTTGTGCTTGGTCTTGGGCTCCTACACTGATATCTTGGTCTCCTGTGGTGTATTACAGCTCAGGCTTATTAACTTTAGCACTGGCTGCTGTATCTTGGGCTTCTTTACCTTTAGCTTGGTCTTAAGCTCCTTCTGTAGTTCTTGTGACCTTTTTAATCCACTTGATCCAGTCCTTGTTAAGCCTCAGATAGCTCTCCCTTTTATAGCTCCTTGTTTCAGTCCAAAATCTCTATCAGAACTCTTCTTTTACAAAGCTTAAACTATCCATTTCTCTCTCTACAATATATTAAACTTAATAACTTACTTTAGTCAATGAAAGCCCTGAATTTTCTGCTTCTTCTCCTCATTCTTTAGGCTTTAAATCTCAAGTTAAAGCCCTAAAAACACTGATCAATTAGACTAAAACTTGCAGCCAATCATACACCTCAATTCAACTGTTTTGCAAAACAGTTTACCCAAATAACTCAATCTTGACTATGGTTCAACCCTGAGGCTGTCTTGCTCCAGGTAAACAACTGCTCTGAGTTTTGAACAGTTTTGCTGTGATTCCTGGCATGTTTCCCTAGCAAATCTTGAGCGCTTCTGTATGTTTTACTTAAGCAAATTTTGACCCCTCAATTTTACAACGTTTCTCCTTGTTTCTTTGTGTTTTCTTCAACAGTTTGCAACTTTGAACTCACCCATTGCTTGCCCTTTTGCCTCTCCTAGTTGCTCTTGGCAAAATTCACTCTTTCACCTTCACAGTTTCTCTGTCCTGTTTCTAGCTCCTTTATGGCTCAATTCCAACTCAATAAATTCAAAGTTTAAATCCTGTAAATAATTTCTTTCTCTCTTTCTTATTCTTTATATGATATTTAATTCTTTTATATTTTCAAGTTTATACTTCTGGGAAGTATAATAAATGAAATGAGGGGAAAATTTAAGAAGAGAATGGTACTTTATTGAATATGAATATATAATAATATATAGTATCATGACAAGCCTTATGCCGTCCATGTACGTCATGGAGGTCATGAGGCTTATCTGAGTAATGTTCCTCTTGAGTCACAAGGCTTAATCAAGTTGTGTTCCATTTAGGACCTGCATTGAGTGATCCCTGTCATAGATGGTTGACTAATAATGGTGCCACCAGTTTATTGACTGGGTAGTGAACCATTTGGTGAGCCGCTTGGTGATTTACTTGGGGTGTTAATTCCCCAAGAGGGCGTAATCAAAGATGTTGCAACATCTCCCCCTGGGGTGCTGGAAGGTGGAGCCTTGGGAACTTTCTTGAGAGTATAAGGTATGCAGGCTTGGTATTGATCCAGTTTGGTGTTGGGTACAGGGAGCCTTGAATTTTGCTGAGCTGTTCTTGCCTTACACAAGCAGAGTCAGTTGTGGTGCATACGTTTCAGTTTGGTTTGAGCTTCAATTCCTTTGATAATGTAGGTATTTTTGGGTTTATCTTCCATGACAATGCCTGGTCCTCATAGTCCTGGGTCTAGTTTGTGTTGATTGTGATTGATGACCCAGATCTTGTCCCCGACTTGGAACCTTTTTTGTTGTAATGGGATTGCTTCCCGCTGGACCCTTTGGCGTTCTATCCTCTCTTGGTCTTTTCTGGCGTGTAGTACCTTAGGATCATTACTGTCTGGTATCTCCTTTGGGAGCGGCAGCTGTGGTCCCCTGGCTGTACTGAAAAGTGAGGGTTTCTGACCATAGACAAGTTAATAAGGCCTTTTGCCCGTAATGCGGTTGACTTGTGTTCTGCAGACCATAAGGACAGTTGGTAGCATATTGACCCAAGCTTTTGGATTGTTGGCAGATAACTTACTGAGGGCTTCCACTAGAGAGCAGTTTAGTTGTTCTATGCGTCCATTTTCTTGTGGGTGATATGGGCTGGCTGTGACGTGTTTTATTCCGTTCTTGGCAAGGTAGATATTTGTCAGGGATTCTTTTCCTGCCTCCTTTAATTTTATTGATATGGAAAACAAACCAAACACACAGCAACACAACCACTAAGTATTTGATACCAGTTTGTTTTCTATCTTTGAGTTAATCAGGATTCAAACCTGGAACTGTCATCAATTATCTATTGTTAGTATAGATTCAGCTATTCAACTTACTTTATCTATTTATATCTGTTCAATTGAATTGATTTTTGCTTTTGCGCTTCAATTCAAATCCAAAAAGATTATTAACTTAAGTGAAACCATCACTTACCGCTTGGTGTTTGATTGGCTGCTGGCTAGCACCTTGCTGCTCACAGATCTATCCTTAGATTATGAAACTGAGGCTCTGCACTTCACTTCTCTTGATATTCAAGAAAAGAACTGCTTAAATTATCATGGTCTTGTGGCTTGTTTTGGTTTTCTCTCATTTAACAATATGATTATATTCCATCTCCAGTCCCACATCAATGCACATATTGCCCAGGTATTAACTTTGACCATGATATTTATGAAAATCATTGAAAAATCCCTCTGATCCCCCCAATATCCACTTAAATTTCCTGCCTCCATTTTGGAGGCTATTTAAGCGTGCAATTCTTATTCGACTTAGTTGTTCCAACAATAAAGACTTTATCCTATACCAGCTACTCATTCTCCTTCTGATAACTTATTCTGAAGCCGTGAGAGGAATTTTATTCCTGTTCTGGTTTCTAGCTTCCTTCTTGCTAGTGGTATCAACCTTGAAAAACCCAACACCTACAACTGACTGGTACAACTCTTCTCCAGATGACGCCCATCAAAAGGAAATTCTCTCTCACAGATGGTTCAAATATCCCTCCAGCCATTGGGGACGCAAATTCCATTATGGTTGTTTGTTCACTCCGCCTCCTGCCAAACCTGCTCTGATTGGACCTATTGCCTCCTTCTATCTCTTGACGTATGTGGTGGGATACTATCTCCTTGGTCAGTTCACTTCTATGTTTGGAAGATTTTCTTACCCGAGACACCTAGGACACCTTGCAATGGTCACAGTTCCTATTGGCCTGGTAATAGCAGGATTTAACTTAGGGCCTTGGCCCATCAACTAGGGAACTTGTTCCCTGATAAGTGGATCCCTGACAGTTTGTTGGAACCCATCTTGAGCTTCTTACTTAGAAGTTCAGAACCAACCTCTGCAAGCTACCTGCTTTATACTGCACTTATCAAGAGTTTGGCAGTCACCTTGATTACCACCATCATTAGTCTTACCACCTATTGTCTGGTTTGCCTTTTCCTGCATACCAAGACCCCTGTTGCCTCCAGCGCAACTGCTCCTCAACAGGTTCAAAACTAAACTGTGGTACTAAACCAGATTTCAGCAGTATCTCCTGACAACAACAAAGGGAACAAGATTCTTTTGCTCCTGGCCTTCTCACAATCACTTTTTGAAACATCTTCTGCACAATTCCAGACTGAAACACAGAAGGTACATCATGTGGCCAAAAAGCTCACAGGCAAGGCACAGGTCTGGTATGCCAAAGCCACCCTTCAAGGGGAGAAATCACTAAACAACTACCCTACCTTTTGTGACTCCTTGCTGTCCACTGTAGTGTTGGCAAAAACCACAGAAGAACTCAGAGACCGCATAATGACCTTATATTAAGGAAGAATGTCCACCAAGGACTATATTGAGGAATTCTCTTGCCTCAAGGAAGCAGTTGGGATGACTGATGCTGAAGCTTGTTACCTCTTCCAGAAGAAACTGTCTCCTGAACTCAAGAACTTCCTGGCCCATCATGTATTACCTGAAAAGCTTTCTGATCTTATCAAAGAGGTTTTAAAATGATCCTTCAAGGTAAAACAGCTTCCTTCTTGGAACAACACCAAGACTCTGCCCGCCTGTAACTTACCATCCCCTGCTGAGGTTCCAAAGGGATTAGTTCCTAAACTCGGGGGAGGTTATCAGTTGGTCCCCAAAGAGAAACAACGTTGAGTCTGCAAAGGACTGTGTCTTTACTGTGGGCAATCAGGTCATTCCGCCAAGGATTGTCAGGCACTTTTCAAGGCACAATCCGCTTCAGGCCATCTTATTTCAACCACAGATGCCAATAAATCTTTAACTCAGTCTTACACTCTTTTGCCCATTTTTCTGGACCACAGATTTGGCACTACAGCCAGCTACACACTGATTGTCACAGGAGCAATGTGGAACTTCATTGATCAAGATCTTTTGACTTTGTTAGGTTTTGAGACCTCAGGACTAGCTGCTGTAAGACTCGCTGAAGGTACCCCTGCCCAAGTAGGACGCCTTGTCAAACCCCTCCACACTCAGGTGGGGAACAACTCATACCACCTACCCACCTCTACGCTCTATAACTTGGCCTTCCCATTAGTCTTAGGATTTCCCTGGTGTCAGGAAGCCAAGTTAAAGTTCAAATTGGACACCAATTCAGTCACACTTTACTCTCATGGAAAACCTACCACTGTACCTCTCAAAAGACCATACCATCAGGTACCTGAGAATTTCACAGCCTACCTGAACTCCCTACTTCTTTTGGGTGATCAAGAACATGACTTCATACCTGAAGAAATCCAAGACTTAAAGAAGGCCTTCAGCAAAGAACTTTGCTCCATCCTCCCTGAAAGAAGACCATCCAATCTTAGAATTGACTTGATAACAGGTTCCTCCACCACTTGGGGAAAACTCTATCCCATTAACTGAGAACAAGGAATTGCAATGAAAGCATACCTTGACAAAAATTTATCCAAAGGGCTTATGCGTCAATCAAACTCCCCATGCCCATCACCCATGTTCTTTGTAGGGAAAGCTGACAGTACCCTTAGACCAGTAGTGGGCTTCAAAAAACTGAATGCCATAACCATAAAGAACCAGACCCCTTATCATCCGCTGAGTCCCTGACTGACCAACTTACTCACGCCAAGGTGTTTTCTAAGCTAGACCTCTGCAGTGCTTATAATCAGATACGTATTGCTGAAGGTCATGAGTGGAAGACGGCTGTTTGCACGCCCTTTGGGCTTTATGAATACCTTGTAATGCCTTTGGCTTGAGTAACGCCCCTGCAGCCTTTCAAGGTCTAATGAGTGAGGTACTCTTTCCCCTACTTGACGTCTGCATGGTCGTCTATCTTGACAATATTCTGGTATACTCACAGAACAAGGAGGCCCACATGAACCACCTACGAGAGGTCCTCCCATTACTCATTGACAACGTTTGTTCTGTAAACTTGAAAAATGAAAGTTTTTTGTCACCAAGATTGAGTTTCTTGGGTACAAGATTAACCCAGGAGGTTTTGCGGTTTCTCCCTCCAATATACAGGTAGTCCTAGACTGGCCTAGACCTACAACACATACCAAGCTTTGCGGCTTCTTAGGCCTGGCAAATTTTTGCTGCAAGTTTATCAAAGATTTCTCCGCTACTGCTCTCCCTCTCACACACCTTACCTCCAAAAAGGTCCCCTTTCTCTGGTTGCTAGAAGCTGATCTGGCATTTGAAACCCTCAAGAAGCTGTTCATCTCAGCCCCTGTCCTTCTCCGCCCAGCCCTGAACACCAATTTATTTTTGGACACAGATGCTTCTGACTTTGCCCTGGGAGGGGTGTTACTGCAGCTTGGGGAGGATAGTGAACTCCACCCTGTGGCGTTCTACTCCTATAAGCTTCTTGAATGAGAGAGAAATTACCACGTGTACAAGAAGGAACTATTTGCTATTGTCAAATCCTTGGACCACTGGAGTCATTACTTGGAAGGAAGTAAGTTCCCTGTAAAAATCAGAACCAACCATAAAAACCTCCTTTACTTCACTGAGAAGAGAAAATTTAGCCTGCACCTTGGCCAATGGGCTATTGATTTACTTGCCTTTGATTTCAAGATCAGTTAAACCCCAGGATACCAGAATATATTACCATAAGCCATCATTAGATGAGAGGATTTGGATGATCCAAGCCAGTCTTATGGGAAACATAATGAACACGCCATACTCTTGGAAGACCAGTTCCTTATCCATATTATGACTCTATCTTACCTGTCCACCTTGGACCAGGATATCATAGCATCTCAACTCCAGGACAAGGAAAACACTCCCACTGGCCTTATACTAAGCAAAAAAGCTTGGTGGAAGAATGTAAGTCTCTATATGCCAACCAACTAACACCAACAAACAATTTTGGAAAGTTTTCATGATTTGCCCCTCACAGGACATGGAGGCATACACAAGACAATCAAGAGAATACAACAAAGATACTGGTGGCCTAACATGAAGAAATCAGTTGCCCAATACATCTCTGCATGTGTACTGTGTGGCTGCAACAAACCCTCCACCATGAAGCCCCAAGGATTACTCAAACCACTGCCTATCTCTCCACACCCTTGGTATTCCATCTCCATGGATTTTATTGTGGACCTTCCAGAGAGCAACAGCATGACTGGCATCTTTGTAGTAGTGGATCAGCTAACAAAATATGCAATCTTCACGCCCTTCAAGCGCAAAACAGCGGAAGACACTGCCAATCACAGAATTCCCAACAACATCATCTCTGATCAAGGAACCTGATTTAGATCCAAGTTCTGGAAGTTCTTAATGAAGGAGTTATGTGTTAAAACTCTTATGTCCACCTCCTTCTATCTGCAGACCAATAGACAAACAGAGAGGGTTAACCAAGTTCTGGAAGGTTTCCTCAGGAACTATGTAAACTTACAACAGGATGATTGGGTAACTCTACTCCCGCTTGCCCAACTATGCTACAACACCAACCATCATTATTCTATTGGGGTATCCCCCTTCTTTGCCAACTATGGATATAACCCTGAAGACCAACCTGATCCTCCAACCAAAGACACTATTCCTTCTGCGCACCAATGGGCAGCCTTGTTACTCAAAAATCATCAGCACCTCAAGACCCAACTGGAGAAGACTATTCTTCAGCATAAGACCCAAGCAGATAGACATCAAAGAATTCATGAAGACATCCAAGTGAGAGACTATGTGCTCCTCAATGCCAAGAATCTTAAAACTGGATATTCCAGGGCAAAAGCTAGGCCCAAAGAAGATAGGGCCCCTGTTGGTCATTGAGTGACGCTCTGATGTTAAATTCCGACTCAAACTCCCTGAATGCTCCTTAGCCCATGATGTTTTCCACATCAGCCTTCTGTCCAAATTCAAGGGCTCATCATCTGACCTGAATCACAAGGACCCTCCTCCTATTATCTTAAATCATACACCTGAATGGGAAGTAGAGGACATACTCAATCATCACATCTCTCAAGGAAAATGTTGATACCTTGTAAAATGGAAGGGCTATGAGGTAGAATCTAACTCCTGGGAACCAGAAGAGAACCTAGAGAACACACCTGAAGTCCTCTCCTGCTACAAAGAGACTCTGGAAGGGAAGGGCCTTCCTGGGGAAGATAGTGTCAGGGATTCTTTCCCTGCCTCCTTTAATTTTATTGATATGGAAAACAAACCAAGCACACAGCAACACAACCACCAAGTATTTGACACCAGTTTGTTTCCTATCTTTGAGTTAACCAGGATTTGAACCTGGAACCGTCATCAAACATCTATTGTTAGTATAGATTCAGCTATTTAACTTACTTTACCTATTTATATCTGTTCAATTGAATTGATTTTTGCTTTTGCGCTTCAATTCAAATCCAAAAAGGTTATTAACTTAAGTGAAACCATCACTTACTGCTTGGTGTTTGATTGGCTGCTGGCTAGCACCTTGCTGCTCACAGATCTATCCTTAGATTATGAAACTGAGGCTCTGCACTTCACTTCTCTTGATATTCAAGAAAAGAACTGCTTAAATTATCATGGTCTTGTGGCTTGTTTTGGTTTTCTCTCATTTAACAATATGATTATATTCCATCTCCAGTCCCACATCAATGCACATATTGCCCAGGTGTTGCAACATCTTTGATTAAGTCCTCTTGGGGAATTAACGCCCCAAGTAAATCACTGAGCAGCTCACCAAATGGTTCACCACCCAGTCAATAAACTGGTGGCACCATTATAAGTTAACCATCTATGACAGGGATATCTTAATCCAGGTCCTAAATGGAACACAACTTGATTAAGCCTCATGACTCAAGAGGAATATTACTCAGATAAGCCCCAAGATCTCCATGACGTACATGGACAACATGTGGCTTATCATGATACTATATATAGACTATATTCATATTCAATAAAGTATCCTTCTCTTCTTAATCTTCCCCTTTATTTTGTTTATTATATTTCCCAGAAGTATAAACTCAACACAGGTATTATCTTTGACCATGATATTTATGAAAATCATTGGCAAATCCTTCTGATCCCCCCCCTAATATCAACTTAAATTTCCCAGTCTCCATTTTGGAGACTATTTAAGTATGCAATTCTTATTCAACTTAGTTGTTCCAACAATAAATACTTTATCCTATACCAGCTACTCATTCTCCTTCTGATAACTTATTTTTGAAGCCATGACAGGAATTTTATTCCTGTTCTGGTTTCTAGCTTCCTTCTTGCCAGTGGTATCAACCTTGAAAAACCCAACACCTACAACTGACTGGTACAACTCTTCTCCAGATGACGCCCATCAAAAGGAAATTCTCTCTCACAGATGGTTCAAATATCCCTCCAGCCATTGGGGACGCAAATTCCATTATGGTTGTTTGTTCACTCCGCCTCCTGCCAAACCTGCTCTGGTTAGACCTTACGCCTCCTTCTATCTCTTGACGTACATAGTGGGATACTATCTCCTTGGTTGGTTCAGTTCTATGTTTGGAAGATTTGCTTACCTGGGACACCTAGGACACTTTGCAATGGTCACAGTTCCTATTGGCTAGGTAATAGCAGGATTTAACTTAGGGGCCTTGGCCCACCAACTAGGGAGCTTGTCCCTTGCCAAGTGGGTCCCTGACAATATTGGTGTCAATAGCTTTAAGTTCAGTGCCTCCATCTGTGATCAGGAGGTTAGGTTCCCAAACTTTTCTATGATCTCTTTGCCAATGAATTGTCTCACGTTGTTGCCTTTGTGCTCTTTTGTGGTTTGCGCTACAGGCCATCTGGTTGCATAGTTGATAGCTGTTATAATATACTTCTTGCCTTTGCTTTCACCGGGCATAGGTCCCAGATATCCAACAACCATACCTTGAAGGGTTATGTGATGGATACAGGTACTACTGACTTGGGCGGCGCTTTAGTTTGGGCGTACTTATCATAGACTCTGCATTTTTCCAGTACCTCTCTGATATCATCTAGCATGTTGGGCCACAGTAGCGTGTCTTGAGGTATTTATGCAAGTTTCTGCTCTGGGTGTGCCCCAGGTCTCTGTGATATCAGAGGATGGTGTCAATCTTTTGTGTTGACAAGATGTAGGGTACAGTGTCACCATTTGGAAGTATTTGGTGAAGGGTACCATATACAATTTTGAACAGATGTTTGTTCTTGAGGACTTTCTATTGAATGTTTATTGGTGTACTAGAAGGGAACCTTTATTGGAGAATTTCCATTATTAGCATGGGCCAATTGGAGTCTCCATCAGTGCATAGTAGGTGTTTATGATATAGCTTTAATAGGGCATCTGTAGTAAGCATTTCCTTGCCTATTTTATACTCAATTATCATCAGATACCTTTGTATGAGTCTCATTCATTCAGCTTGTTGCCTAGATAGATGTTGTTGAGTCTTAAAAGATACCAATTACTTTTGGTCTGTTAGCACTTTGAATATTTGTGCTCCTTCCAGATAGCATTTCCATTTAATGAGGCAGTGTATGATGGCAACCAATTCTTTGTTGTGTATGGGGTATCTTTGTTTGCCATCTGATTGCTTTCTTGACTCATATGCCATTAGAGGGAAGTCTTTCTGGGCCATTTGGATACAGAGGACTCCTCCTATGGCATAATCAGAGGCGTCAGTTTCCAGCTCATAGATGCCCTCGCAGTTTGGGTATTGTAAGATGGGGGCAGTGACCATGTGTTCCTTCATTTGGCAGAAATGTTGATCTCGTAAAGGTGTCCAGACAAACTTGGTTGTTTTCCCAGTGATGGCTGATAGGGGAGCTTTTAGAGCGCCCCAGTCAGGAATGAACCTGCGTACATAGGCTATCATTCCAAGGAAAGTGCAGAGTTCACTCTTGTTCCTTAGGACTGGCATTTCTGTTATGGCGCGTATCTTGTCTGGATTGGACTTGATGCCGTCTTTGATAATGATATGACCAAGGAAGGGGAGTTCAGTTGAGAAGAACACACATTTGGACGGTTTGGCAATTGGTTGGTTTTCCTGCATAGTATGGAGGACTGTGTGGACGTCTTCCCAGTGTTGCTGTAGGTTGGGACTGTAAATGATGATGTTGTCCAGGTAGATGATTGCTATTTCCCAATGTGTTCCTTGAATACTTTGTTCATGAAGGTTAAAAAGATTCTGGGAGCGTTTATCAGCCAAAATTGAGGACAACACATTCAAAAGACCTGTATTTAAATTGAAATGCAGTCTTTGGAATGTCTTCAGGTTTCACACAAATTTGGTGATATCCTGCTGTCAAATAAATTTTTGTGAAGATTTGGGACCCCCCCAGGGCATCAAAAAGATCATTGATTAGGGACAGGGGATACCTGTTCTTTATTGTGACTTTGTTGAGGGCCCTGTAGTCTGTGACCAGGCAGTGGCCTCCATCTTTCTTTGCTAAAAAGAAGACAGCAGCACCAAAGGGTGACTTTGAAGGTCTGATGAGGCCTTTCTCAAGTGCTTTGTCAAGGTAAGCTTTCAGGGTGTTGTCTTCTTGTGATGTGAGGCGGTAGATGGGTTGTGCTTTGGGCACGCTACCTTTCAGGTCAATCTCATGTTGTATACCCCAGTCAGGGGGCAGCCCAGGTAGTGATTCTTGGGATACAGAGGGAAATTCATTGACCAGCTGGTCCCTAATTGGGTTCTGTTTGTGTTGAATTTCTGTGTTTTTGAAGTGAATGACTTCATATGTACATGTTCTCCAATTAATTTTGCTGATTTCAGTTTCTTTCTCTGTTTCCATGATCTTTACAAATATGTGGTCCCTCATAAGGGTGTCAAGATGTGTCAGGTATACGTGATGGTGGACTTCTCCTCTCTGGATAGTGAGGGTGGCACTGTTCCAGTCTATGTGAGGCTTTGTCTTTTGCATCCAATCTAATCCAATTATGATATTGTATTTGGGGATTGGGATGATAGGACCACTAATTGTTGTTTGGACGTCTCCAATTAGGGCCCAGAAAGGTCTGGTCTTGTGGGTAACTGATGTGCTGTGGTTGTCTGCCATGATGACCCTTTTGATGTTACTTCAAATTGTAGGTAACTTAATGAGGTCTGCAAAACTCTTGTTGATAAGCAATTGGTCTGCTCCAGTGTCAAATAGTGCTGTACCCTGGTATCTGCAAAAACAGAAAGGATAGGTAAGGATTTTATTTCCAGATTGGGCGGCAAATAGTAGAGGATTGCTAAGGGAGCCTGGATCATGGTGATTGAGTCCACATACTGTTCTCTGTACAAGTCTTGTGAAGAGGGGGAGGGTGGCTTGCCTAAGCACTCCCCTGAGCTTTTCCCTCCTTGTTGGTATCTTTGGTGCTGGCCTGGTTGGCTTGTGCAGGGTGATTCCCGGTTTGAGGATGGGTAATGTTGGCTCAGTTGTTTTGCTTATTGGGGCAAGGTTCTCTCTTAGCCGGAGGGTTTTCCTTGTGCTTGTTGGTGGTATGTAGATCATCAGACTTCTGAGCTGCGCGCTTTCCCTCTAAGAACACAATATTGAGGTTTTTGCAGCAATTCATGTCAAACTGACGTTTAATTTGTGTGGGAAGACCATTGTAGAAGTCTAGGCGCAGCCCAGGTTCATCAAAGCTGATGGTGTTGGGAGCCCAATCATGTAGTGCTTCATATGCCACAATATACTCCTCAATAGTTCCTATCATTTCTAAGGTTCAGAACTCAGTCATGATTACCACATCAGAATCTTTCATGGAGAACTTTTTGAGGAATGCAGCTTTGAACATCTCTCAATTCTCCTTCTGGTCAGGGTGTTGAGCCAGCTATTTGGTTACAAAATGTGAAGCAGTTCACGTGACGCAAAGGGCAATTTTGCTCACCCAGAGTCCTTGAGGGTAGTCCACTTGTTCAAATTATCTTTGTGTACTGTTGATCCAGAAGGAGGCATTTTTGCAGTGTAGTCCTGCAAAGGCGCCAATTTCAGCGGTGTGCAGGTGTTGAAACACAATATTGGGTATCTCAGGCTGAGGAGGCGCTGTTGTAGTTGGTGTGGTGGGCAACAGTCTGCAGGCTTTGAGAAGTTGTACTGATTGATGGGCACAAAGACGTTATTGTAGATGACAAGGCCTTCAGGAACATCTTGCTCTACTTTGTAATCTCTCCAGCCGTTAGGGAGTACCATTGTTTGGGTTCTTTTATTGGGAGGAATTTTTCCTTTGAGTTGGGTAGGTATGGATAACCTACCTGTGCTACCACTGTCAAGTTTACACTTCTGGGAAGTATAATAAACAAAATGAGGGAAAGTTTTAAGAAGAGAATGATACATTATTGAATATGAATATAGGATAATATATAGTATCATGACAAGCCACATGCCATCCATGTACATCATGGGGGTCATGGGGCTTATCTAAGTAATGTTCCTCTTGAGTTATGAGGCTTAATCAAGTTGTGTTCCGTTTTGGACCTGGATTGAGTGATCCCCGTCATAGATGGTTGACTGATAATGGTGCCACCAGTTTATTGACTGATTGGTGAGCCATTTGGTGATTTACTAGGGGTGTTAAGTCCCTGAGAGGGAGTAATCAAAGATGTTGCGACAATATCATATCTTTGGCAGCTTAAAATCCTTATTTATCTGCTTTTTATATAGATATTTCCTCTTTTAAGACACCAAAATCAGCTTTTCCAGCCCCTGCATACGGTCTTTCTAGTCCTTCTAAGTCATATTCTAGTCCTGCACTAAATTCTTCTGGTCCTCTAACCAGTTCTTCAACCACATCTCTCAGATCTTCAGCCAAACCAGCCAACAGTCCATCTTAGACAACAAACAGCTTATTCCAGCCTTTTGACCGATTATTTCCATCATCAGTCCTCTAGCTACTCCTTACTAGGAACCAACTTGGTTCCACCTGCACAATGAACCATTTTGGTTTCAAACTTCAATATTAATCAACAGTCACTCAACTAGTCTTCACTGTGATCAAACAGTCCTTCTTACTAGTCTTCTCTGCTGATCTCATGAACCACTTTGGTTCTTTATCTCAGTCCCTGTTACCAGAACCTGTGGACCCAGGCATATGTATACATGGAACTGGCGTTTGACTGGGCCCTTGCAAATGGCAATCCACTTAGGCCATTTAATCATAGATCAACATCTATGCCATTGTTTTTACTCACCCAGGTGATTAAATCTGGGCTTTCAGTTGAAAATTAATAAGCTTTACTTCCCAGAGGCCTGATCACACCAAGCTCTGCAGCTGCTCCCCCAAGCAACTGCCTTGGTGACACCTCTGAGAAAATCTATGCCCTCCAATGCTTACTTTGGGTTCTCCCCAAAGCCCCCATAGGGGCATATACAAGGACACCCCACCAATCTGTTAGGTAGGATGCTTGCTCACAGACCTCCTGTAAGAGTATCAGGGTATGTAGAGCCCTCAGAGCTCTTCTCCTCCCTGGCAGCCCGCGCTACCCACTAGGGCTTCAAAACTTACAGCCCTGGTATATAAGTGGCCTAGCATGCTGACACACTCTTCTACCCTGGCAGCCTGCGTTACCTGTCAGGGTCTAAACATCTTCCAGCCTGAGTAGCAAACGCTACCCATCAGTCTGGATTACTCCCCACCCCCAAGCAGCTAAAGTTCCCTGCTGGGCTATCTCATTCTTCACCCCCAAGCAGCCACAGTTTCCTGCTGGGTTAAGACCTCTAGCCTGTAGCAGCCAATATCCTCTGCTGGGTGGAGACAAAATCTGCCCCTAGTAGTCTTTTCACCTACTAGCTAGGCCTTACCTTCCCTAGTAGCCATCATTCCCTACTAGGCCTCTATCTGCAACCAACCAACAACACTGTAAATCTTCAGCATAGTGTCTTTATTTGAAGACAAATCAACCCTTGCCTGCAAAACCATTTCCATGTGGATCATCACAACTCTGTTGTCAATATTCCTTCCTCAATTTCTTTCCTACTGTTGCACAATTGATGTTCCTGAGGTCAATAAGCTCTCAGCGTTATGGTTAGCAGTTGACCAAACTGCCCAGGACTTGGCAGTTTGGGATTCCCTGTTAACCACAAATGAGGCCCTGGTAAACCAAATTATTTCTCTGGTCTCAAATATGTCTGCTTAAAATCAAGGTACATTGGCAATTGAAGCCAAGTCCGCCGCACAATCTTGGTTTTCTGGTGCACGTCCTGTGGTAGCTTCTCCCAAACAAAGCAGAGAGAGTTCCCCTGTGTGTCTTCCCAGTTTCAGCTAGCAAACCTGAAAATTCCTGCTGATGTGGAAGAAGCCTCAGTTCCAGTACTTTCCAAGAGCTCATTGACTATGCTTCAGCATGTACTTCCCGCAAATTTGTTGTTTGGGGAATCCAATGAGTTGCCTCTTGTTCCCATTAGTTGTGGTTGCTCTGTTCTTTCTGAAGCCTTCCAAGCAATAATTGAGCAATAGTTCCAAGAGTATCCTGCCTCTTATGGATGCGGTTTATGCTACTGAGAAGAAACAAGATCCTGTCAAGGTTGATACATTTACCGCAAATAAATCTACTTCTGGTTACTTCCTGTTTTATGGTAGCATAGATAACAGTCAAACTATCTTCTGCCCTGCAATTCTGTTGGACACTGGCGCTTCTGAAATTTTCACAAGTGTAGAGACCGCAGATCTGTTGCAGCTGAAGTACCATCTAGGAATGCTGGTCAGAGGTGGGAATCACCAAACATTTCCCTTGTTTCAGCTTAAGAAACCTGTCACCTTTGTGGTTGCAGGTCAATCCTTTAACCCACAATTCTCTATCTGTACTACCCTTATATACCCTATTATTTTAGAAGTAGGCTGGTGGAGGGACCATAACGTCTATACTCTTTTGAGAGAAAATGAGCTTCAGGTCAATCATTCTTTGGGTATTGCAGTTTGTATCTCTCTGCTGAGTATGTCAGAGTTAGAGAAGTCTTCTCAGCCCATACAGTCCATCCCAGTTCCAACGCCTGTGAGTTTGGACTTGCCATCATGCCTCCAACTCTGATACACAGCTTTTGACGCCACTAGGGGCAAGGTTCTTCCCAAGAATACCCAGTTTGATTTTGACTTCAAGGTTACTGTTGGCCTTATCCATATTGTGTCTTCTATCTACCCTTTGACTTTAAAGGAAGATGCACTATTAGAGGAGTGGACTCAGGACATGCTTGCAAAAGGATACATCTTCAAGAGAGCATCATCAACTTTTTCTCCCTTGTTGTTTGTCCAGAAATCAGACAGGTGGCTACAACCTTGTATGGACTATGGAAATTTAACAATATTATCATCCTCAACCCCTATCTTTTGCCTCTTGAAGCATAAATTTCTTGTTGTGTCAAGAAGGCAAAGGTGTTCTCTAAACTTGATCTATTGAATGCGTGCAACCAGATCAGAATTTCAGAGGGGATGGAGTGGTTGATGGCGTTCAGAACTAAGACAAGTATCTTCCAGTTTTTTGTTATGACTTTTGGTTTGAAAAATGCTCTTTCTTGTTTCCAGTGGCTGATTGATTCAAACCTGGGAGATCTTCTTGGTGTGTGTGCTATTGTGTATATGGACAACATCTTGGTGTTTTCTCCAGATTAGGAGTCACATAAGGCCCATCTGTCAGCAGTTGGAAAGGGTATCATTCAGGCCAATTTGATCATCAAAAGGAGTAAGTGTGAATTCTTTAAACATAAGGTTACCTGTTTGGGTAATATTATCTTTGGAGATGGTCACAACATTGTCCCCAATAAGGAAGCAGCAGTTCACAAGTATGCTACTCTGGTGACAGTATCCCAACTCTGTAG
Organism: Entomophthora muscae; assembly: GCA_014839935.2. Taxonomy (NCBI): domain Eukaryota; kingdom Fungi; phylum Entomophthoromycota; class Entomophthoromycetes; order Entomophthorales; family Entomophthoraceae; genus Entomophthora; species Entomophthora muscae. The sequence continues at coordinate 275,601 of QTSX02001499.1, read as the reverse complement.
TTTCTTGGGTACCTGCACGTTCTTGAAGAAATTCACCCCTCACCTGTCTGAAGTAGCTGCACCTTTATATTCAGCCAGTGGGAAGAAAACTCTAGTCTGGACACCTGAGTGTTCAGAAGCATTCTTAGCAACCAAGGATATTTTGTTATCCTCTCCAGTTCTGCACACGTAGATGAGGAGCTTCCATTTATGGTATCCACAGATGCTTCCAAATATGCGGTGCTGGAGTGCTGCTACAACCTTCCAGTGATGGTGTGGAAAGACTGGTGGGGTACTTTTCTCAAAAAATGGAGGCTTGTGAACGCAATTACATGATCTATGACAAGGAATTGTTGGCAGTTGTGGAGTTGTTAAAGCATTGGCATCATCATCTCATGTCAGTGCACCACCCTTTCATTGTAAGAACCAATAATAAGGCTCTCCTATACTACCACCAGTCCAGGGTTTTATTGGGTTGTCAATCCAGATGGCATGGTGACCTGACCAGATACAAGTTTTTGTATGAGTTCATCAAAGGTATCAACAACCACTTGGCTGATGCGTTGAGCAGGAATACCTCCCATCTTCCTGATGCTGGTATGGATGCCAAGTTTAACAGGAATAAATTGATCCCAAATGATGCTGTGGTTCCCTTTGTGTTGACTCCGCCTGCTACACTTGCCACCATGTCCTTGACTGAGGGTGCAGACCTAGACTTATATTCCAAAGTTAAGTTTTTGCAGACTCTTCCCAAGGGTTATGATAGATTACTGGAACTATCATGTGTACACCCAGTAGGTCATCCACAGGGCTACCACAAGATAGGCCTAATACTTTATAATCAAGGCTGTCTATGGGTACCAGAGGGAACTATTCAAGGCAAGATAATGGAAGCATACCACATGTGTCCTACAGCAGGCCATCTGGGAAAGAACAAACCAGTTGAGTTAATTTGCCAACAGTCTTCTTGGAAGGGCTTGACGGTGCAGGTTGTGACATATGTTTGAGATTTCTTAGTGTGAATTTGGTCCAAAGCAAGCAGAAATAAGTCTACTAGATTGATGGTTCCACAGCTGCCTGCTGCAGGACCATGGATGTCAGTGTTGGTAGATTTATTGGAGAACTCCCGGATTTAATTGGGTTTAATGCAATCATGGTGGTTGTAGATTGGTTTACAATAACGGAAAACTTTGTCCCCTGCTCAACCACAATTAGATCAGTGGAAACAGCGCAGTTGTTTTTAGACAGAATCTTCTCCCTACATGGCATCCTAAAGAGATAGTGAGTGATTGTGGGCCTCAATTTATTGCTCAGCTCTGGGGAGTCTTTACGGGGATTCTTGGTATCAAGCTGTGCCGCTCTACTGTGTTTTACCCCAGTCCAATGGACAAACAGAGAGTTTAAACCAAAGTTTGGAGGTCTACCTATGTTGCTACACTAATGCGCAATAAGATGAATGGTGCACAAACCTACCCATGGCAGAGTTTACATAAAATAAAACCCCACACATGTTGACTCAGGAATCACCATTCTATGCCAATGTGGGCTACAATCTTTTGTTCAATATGGGCCCTCAAAAGGTTAGAAATGTGGAAGCTGCAACTGATCAAGCCGCTGCATTGAAGCAGGTTCATCAGGAAAAAAAGATTACTCTTGCCGCTGCTGTGACAACTTACAAGGAATACACAGATTGCAAGCGCCAAGAAGGTCCAACCTACAAGCCATGTGAGCTAGTCATGATTTATGCTTGTAATATGAAGTTAAAGGTCCCATGTTGTAAGTTAGACCCTAAGAAGGTTGGTCTTTTCAAAGTGGAATGCCAAATTGGTCCCTCCATTTATTGATTAGATTTACCCCCATCTTTTAAGATTTTCCATACTAACAGGGCCCAGAAAGCCCTGGACAATCAGTTGGCCATCCTAGAGGCAAAAACCCCCACAGCTTGGGAACTCCTACCAAGTATCTCCCAGAGCCAGAAACCCCACCTTTTGACTAACAAATGGCCCGGGATTTTAGAGGCACACAAGCCTCAAATCCCTGGTTTCAATTCTACTAACAAATTTGGGCCTCTCAATTATCAGGAAATGGTACATCAGGAGCACATTTGTTTGATTGTGCAATTGGGCGCTTGATCACTTGCAGGATCTATAAATAACTGTGGCACATCAGCATGCTGCAGTTCAAGAAAGCTTCATTTTATACCAACCAATGAGCACCCACCCCCTGGTCTAAGTTTGCAAATTCCAGTGAGAATTGTAAGTTTAACTGCAATTGATGCCATCAGTTCTCTGGTGGCACTAAAAGCCTCAATTTACCAGTAAGAATAAATAGTGAGGAGGAGAAGCCCTCCTCACTGTTGACATCTTAATAAAGCAAGTTTATGCCCAGAAATCATTATCTTATTGCAGGAATTGTTTATTTTTGCTCCAATTTAATTATTCTCTTTATATCTATTTGTGAATCTACAACACAATACAAACTTGCCTACCTTATCCTCCTGGCTATACTCCTGCTACCTCAGTCAGTCCTCCCTGCACCCTTGACATTGATTATTATCTCTCTCATCACCTGGATCTTCTCCCTAAAATGAAGGAGATTCCTGCTGTTCCCCCCTGCCCAATGCGCCTCCCACCCAGGACTTCAGTAAGTTGGGGTTTGTCTACATCACAGTATTGGGGCTGGCCAACCAGGTTATGCCCCATACTGGAAGTTGGCGCCCCCTTGCTACTGCTGTCAACTATCTGGTCTGTATTGCGCCTATTGTGTACATGGCCTTCTAGGCCTGGCCTGCCTCCCCTGTGGGAGTCCAGTCAGACTCTGGTATAGGCCGTGACACATATATTATACAAATGCTTACTCACCCCCTTTAAGGACGCTGAGGTGCCTTCTTCTCAACCCATTCTTGTGGAAGATGAGCCTTAGTACAAGTTAAACTGTATTTTGGCTTCCCAGAAGAATTGCCACTGACTGGAGTATTTGGTGTCTTGGAAAGTTTTCCTGATTCCAAAAACTCTTAGGTTACAAACTACAATTGTTCCAATTTCCCAGAGCTCATCCAAGAGTTCTATATTGACAACCCAACAGCTATTAGTCATCTTGAGCTTACTCTTGCGTCAATATAGCTTCCACCTGCCTGTAAGAACTTCTCCCTATCTCATCTTCCTGATGGTGGTATTGTACCCCAGGCTAAAGCAGAGTGTAATGTCACAGTAGATTCCATAATGCTAGGAATTATCTGCCCAAGTAACAAAGCTCAAAAATCTGAAAGCCAAAAAAAATTAACTGGTTTGATGGATTTAAATCAAACAGTTGATCAAAAATGGGTTACAGCTGCTCCAGTCTACCAGTTGTATTTGATTTCTCCTTGCAAGCTGATGTTGATAAATTGACGTAATATGAGAGTTACCAGATATGATCTTATTTATCAGCACAGTCATCAGAAGTTGGTCACCCAAGGGCTCTTTGCAAATTGGACTAGGTATTCACTTGAAAATGCAGAAGAATTGGAGCAAAGGATCCAGGCTGTATTGTTTAGTCAAATTTTGATATATATTGAATAATTTTCACTGTTCAACTCTTAAGAGTTGAGTCCTCTCAAAATTTTACTCAATAAAAATCAAATATCCTCTGGTCTAATTTTTTTTGAAATTCATCCTGTAGTAGGCCTGCTGCTCTACATTCCCTAAAATTTAATTCTTAGCAGAATCATTATGGGAAAATGGGCTCCTCTGTTGGCACTTTGTTGTTGCCTCTACCCAATATCAACCCAATGCCCGCAAATCTAGGAGTTTTCCCCACCGTATCCAAAGCTGAGACATTTGTAACATCTCAATGTCCTGAATTCTACGCCAAAGACTCATTGATTCTCTCTCAGGTTATTTATCTCAGGCTCAATTGGTTAGGGTTAATCATTTTGCTTAACCCTAGTGTATCTTTTGGAAATTTCATAAAACATTATCTGAAGCTTTGTTGGTGATTAATCATCAACTCTATATGGATTGGGTGGTGATTCCCCACCACCTGGAGACTGCTTCTTACTATCTGACAGTTTCTGTCACATTGCCTGCCAATGTATCTTATAATACACAGGGGGTGTTTAATGAGCTGCCCCTTGATGTATCTAACAGCATGGATCAATCTGATGGCAATATCAAACTGTGGGCACTATCTCCTAATTAGGAGTGCTGCCAATTCAACTAGCTGATTTTGCACAGGTTTTTCCTTGGTTTTGAACCTCACATGGAACTTGCCACTATGCCACCCTCATGTGGCCTTGTGGCTTTCCCATATATTAGATTAATCACAATATTCTACAATAAACAATACCTTATTATATTCATTCTTATCCTTTCCACTGTACTGTTGTCTTCCCCAATTCAAATACTGAACTCTCATTGGTTCAGTTGCAACAGTGGTAGAAGCAATAGGTTCATGACCTACCTAAGAGAAAAATCCCCTAAGGAAGGATGGAGTACAGGCTGTATGGCTACTCTCTACCAAGAAACTTTCCTCCCAATCCCCAAGGGGGACATCCCCAAAGGGTATGTTATCTACCAAGACCAGCTGGTGCTCACAAGTGTGTACAATTTTCTATGCCTTGGGCAGTACAACGCAACTGCCACCCTGCCCCAATTGGAGCTTTTTCAACACATTTTAACCCTCCATATTGAGGCTTTTATGGGTGGTGTAGAAGGAGCTGACATTTTTAGTTTGCTTCATTCTATCAAACCTTGCCCCCATATCTGTCAAGTGCCTGAACCTATGTGGGTTGCCACTGCATCTGGGCGCCTTACGGGGCCTGCTTCAGTGTGGTTTACTAACTGGGCAAGCCAAGAGCTAGAGGTCATGTGGGCATCATTCAGGGACTCCACAAAAACCCGCTACAGTGAAATATTCTTGCCCATGGTAGTGGGAACTCCTCTCCTGGCTATTAAACAGACAAGATCTGTCCCTGAATATCTGCAGCTTGGCAGTAAGCCCTTGCTGCTGCCCCAGAAGCTGTCACCAACAGGCATGCCATGCTCCTCACTTTAACAGTCAATGGGCTAAAGCCTCATATCTGCAAGTGGATTCCCGTGGGGCGCTGTACCTCCATTGAAAGCTGCTACAAGGCCATTGTGGAGGCCAATAATCAGGCTTCAATGTGCTTCCTTGGGTCCAATGACGCGTCACCTCAGTCTTGCCCTGCACCTGATAGTGCCCACAATCAGGTGGGTTGCCACCAGTCCTGCTAACAGGAGAATGGGGCTAATCATCTCTGCAAGAGGGAGCTCCAGTTAGGACAAATCAAGGACCTGGGAAAAGCCTGGGGGTTGTAGATATGAGAGGTTCTGCAGCCCTGCCTGGTCCCCACTCTCAATCTCTCCTTGCAAAGAACCTCTGTGATTACAACGTGCACAATGTCAAGACTCTTATATTTATTCCAGGTCCATAGTGACAACCCTATCCTCCAAGAAAGCAATTCTTCAAATAAAGTTACCTGCTTGGCTCACCCCTTACGTTTCTGTGGGAACACCCACAAACTTTTGGTAGACCCTGGGGCTAATCACACCATGGTTAACCAAGGTTTTGCAGATTTTCAACAGCTGGACCAAGCCCCTAGTCAATTCAAGGCATTACAGTTATCCAACTCCTGCAGAATGGCAATTACCCATGAGACAGTATTCTTCTCTTTGAGAATGGGAAACATCCAGGCCAAGCTCTCTGGGACAACCATGGCAGGACTCAGCCACAATGTCATTGCTGGTCTTGACTGGCTCCAGAACAACTATCCCTATATTGACTGGGATATGTCTGTAATCACCCTCAACCAAAACAGGGCAGGGTTTCCAGATTTATCCTATCAAAATAAGCAAGTTACTCCATGACCCCATATTTGTCAGACTCACATAAACGGGTTTGTGCAACTTCAAGGGGGGGAGCTCAACTTTAATCAATGCTCAGTCAAAGTCATTTGTGCCAAACCACTTGTGGTCCCTCCCTTGACCACCTCACCTCCACCAGCACTTTCTGCCCTCCTCAAGGAATACAAGGATGTCTTCAGTGAAACACTAGACCATCTGTCTCCTCCCCAATAAATATAGCATGCTGTCCAATTGCAAGGATCACTGCCCAAGGCATGTCCCTTTTATTGCCTGACGCCCAAGGAAGACAAGACTCTTTGCCAACACCTTGTGGACGCGCTTGATAAGGGCTTTATCTGCCCCTCCCTCTTGCCATATGGGGCTACAGTTTTCTTTGTAGCCAAGAAAGATGGGTCCCTTTGATTGATAACTAACTACCACACTCTAAACAAGGTGACTGTCAAAAAAAATACCCCTTACCACTAATTGATAACCTGTTTGACAATCTTGCTGGTGCAAAGGTCTTCAGTAAGATTGATCTCACCATGGGATACAACCAAGTCCGCATTGCACCAGGGGATGAGGCAAAAACTGCCTTCTGCACACCCTATGGGTTTTTTGAGTGACGTGTTATGAACTTTTGAATGGCCAACATTCCCTTCACCTTTGTTGTGTTGATAAATAAAGCCTTTGAAGACCTGATTAGAAAGTGTGTTGTTGTTTATTTTGATGACATTACTGTCTTCATTCAAGACCATACCACACATCTCCAATATCTTTGTGCTATACTTATCATCCTTTTATACATCAGTTAAAGGCCAAAACTTCCAAATGTGAATTCCTCTGGTCAGAGCTCTTAAACACAAAACAGCTCTTCTACTAGAAACCTGCCAGAGGCTAGGCCTTTGAGACGTTGAAGCAGAGGCTTATAGCCTTATCTGTACTACAATTCCCCAACCAGAATTGCCAGTTTGAACTTGAAACTGACGCCTCTGACAGGGCCATAGGAGGAGGTTTAAGAGTGGAAACTGAGGAAGGTGTCTTCCTCCCCATGGCTTACAAATCCAGGAAGCTCACTGACTCAGAGCAATGCTACCCCATACATGACAAGGAGTTAGTGGCAATTGTGCACTGTGTTAAGAAATGGCGCTGTTACCTGGAAGGTGCCACCTTTCTACCCTACGTCCTGACAGACCACAAGTTGCTCCAGTACTCCAATACACAGTCTCACCTGATGTAACACCAGGCAGGCTGGGTCAAACTCCTGTCTCCCTACCAATTGTGCACCAAATACAAACCAGGGAAGGAACTTGTCACAGCTAACACCCTCTCTAGATTATATGTAGCATTCATCACAGGAGACAACATCTTATACCCAAACTAGCCCATTCTCTATCTACGTCCTGAGGCTACCTGTTACAAAGGCCTTAATTCTGTGGCTATTTCCAAACTGAAGGACAATGAAAGCTAGTTCACAACTGATGCTGACAATGTCTGCTGCCAGGTAGAAACAGGTGAAAAGAAGCCTTACATTCCCATCACATAACAAGGAAACACCATATTGCATTACTACCACACCTTAGGTTATATCAGAGGGCCTAACTTCTTAAAAACCATGAAGCATAAGGTTTGGTGGCTTTTTATGCGCCAAGACATCTTGGACCTCCTCAATACATGTGTGTTGTGAAAAAAGAACACATCCAATCCTACCTCTCCCAAGTCTGTCCTGCCCATCAAAGCTATGAAACCCTTAAAGTAGTAGGCCCTCAACATTGTTAGAACCCTCCCCAAAGACAGCTAGATAAGAAGTACATCATTTCAGTCACTGACTACTTCACCTGTTGTCCAGTAGCGTGGGCAACCACTAACCATACTGCCTCCACCATCACCTGCTTCATTGGCAAAGAAATTGTGGCCTGCTTTGGTCAGCCCAAGCATCTCATCACTGATGGGAGACCTGAACTTATAAGTAACATTATGAAAGCATACTGTGCCAATAATGCCCTTCAAAGAATAGTCACAACTCCCTACCATCCCCAAGCCAATGGTTGTGTGGAGCGCCTAAATGGTTTTCTGGTCCAACTGATTGCCAAGCTCTCACAGGAGCACCCCAGTACTGCATGGACTGAACATTTACCCACTACCCTACTCATCTTAAGGGCAAGAGTCAACAGAGGCACCAGGTTCATCCCCAATGCCTTGGCCTTTGGAACTCCTGATAGCTTGACAGGAGTAGAACAAGGGAAATTACAATCCACAGGTCCCAGAAGCCTCCCTTGTTGACTACTCCCTCCCTGAGCCAGTGGCGTGCCAAAGCCTGAGACATTGAACACAAGCAAGTTGAGGGGGGTAAAAAACACCTCAAGGAAAGATACACTGTAGCTGACCTTGTCTATGCCCTCATCCCAATTTAACCAAATTAGAAACTATCTTGTGCTTTAGCCAATTCCTTATCCCAATTTTCTAGCATACACCTGAGGCCAGGAAACTCTTTATAAACAGTCTTCTGGGGAAGTGAAATGGAGACGTTTTGGAAGATGGCATTGACCACCTCAGCGTCTTCTTCAGAAGTTTTCACCAAGACAGGCGACCTCTTGGCTTGAGTGAGGCAGGGTCTTGAAAAAATCTGCTTGGCGTCATCAAAAGGTTTAGCAGTGGTTGTATTCCTTCCAGAATGCAGCTAATAAGGGACAGAAATGGTCTCAGGTACAGCAAGAACAGAGTAGCCCTAGGCATTGTAATCCTCAGTGTCAGACTCTTCCATGTCAAAGTTGTCAGAATTTCAGGGAAAAGAAGAAGGATAGGAGGAGCTTGGGAATCAGATTCCTCATCAGTGGAATTAGAAGGAGATGAAGGGGGAGGTTGGTCAGCAGAGATTTTCTATGCCTCTAAGCTGACCTATCTTTTCCTGCATGCTCCTTAGAATTGCATCCTTCTATACACAGATTAGTGCAGGACTGCAAATGGTGCCCTATCTGGCCGCAGTCATGACAACCTTGTTGTTTGGGTTGTCCATTGGAGCCAAGAGTCATGATGTGAGGGGTACAAGAGGTATTACCAGAGTTGTTGGCCTTAATTTTGAAAACCAAAGTATCTCCATGCGTCAAATGCATGTTGTGCAGGAGGGTCTTAATAACCTTCACAGAGTTGAGAGAGGCTTTGTGCGCCTTAAAGGGAAAAGATAGTAGTTGGTTTACTTTAAGGGCGTTATAGCAGGCAGTGTATGCCTCCCAGGAAGTCAACTGGCAACTGGTAATGAGTTGTTGACCTTAAATGTAGAAGCAGTCAGCAAATTCACCCAATGTTTTTGTGACGGTTCACATGGAAGCTGTTGTGCAGGCAAGGGCTGATTTGACCTCAATAAAGACTCTATGCTGAAAGTTGGCAAAGTGTAGTGGTTTTGGGACAGGTAAAGCCTAGTAGGTAACATTGGCTACTAGGGGTGGGTAATGGCTCTTCTCCCTATCAGGTAACATTGGCTACTGATAATAATGGATGATGTGACCTAGCAGATAACATTGGCTGCTAGAGAAGGGAGGAGCTGAGGTAGCTCCACAATTCCTTGTGCTCTTACAGGAGGTCTGTGAGTAAGCACCCTACCTAAAGGACTGGTAGGGTGTCCTTATCTGTCTTTCCCTGGAGGCTTTGTTGAAGTCCTGAAGCTACCATTGGGGGCATAGATATGCTCAGAGGCTTTGTCAGGGTAGCTGCTTGGCAAAGCAGCTGCAGAACTTGACAATGATCAGGTCTCTGGGAATTAAAGTTGGTTACTTTGCACCTGAAAGCTCAGACTTGACCACTTGAGTGAGTAAAGACAAATGCACAGACATAAGGATTGTCTGTGGTTGAATGGCCCAAATGGAGGTCACTTTCAGGGGCCCAGTCAAACTCTAGTAGCCTTGTAGAGTTATTTCCTGAGTCTGAGGTATTGGTAATGGGGACTGAAAATGGAACCAAGGCAGATCACAGTAAAAGCTCACAAAGAAGACTAGTAAGAAGGACTAGAGGATCATAGTGAGGAATGGAAAGGACTAGCTGAAGGACTAGAAGATCATGGAGAAGGACTATCTGAAAGACTGGAAGTTGTTTAAGAAGGGCCAGCAGAAGTGGATAAAGAAGCAGGAATACTGGGATTGAACTTCTGGAATTAGGATTAGTATCAAGAAAGAAGCAGTTAAAAAAATTAATTAAACTGCCAAAAAAATATAATAAAAAGATTAAGATTAATATCATATAAAGAAATAGGTGGAAAGAAGAAAACAGTTTACAGGAAATAAGATGAAAATTTATAAGGAATCCATTGAGTAAAAAGGAGCCAAATTGGCCAGAAATAGGACAGAGAAACTTTGAGGACAAAGACTGGAGTTTTGCCAGAATTATTGAGTGAGGAGAGAAGCAGGCAGTAGGAAATTTTGAATGGCTGAAATGTCAAGAAAAACACTGAGAAACTTGGAAAACGCTGAAGAAATTATGGTTTGAAAATCCCCTAAGTAAAACATATGTGGAAGTGCTTGAGTTTGCCCAGGGAAATGTGACAGGATTTACAGCAAAATTATTTGAAACATGGAGCAAGTGTTTATCTGGAGAGAGACAGCACTGGGTTTGAACCAGGGTCAAGAGCAAGTCATTTGGTTAAATTTTTTTGCCAAACAGTTGAATTTGGGTGTATGATTGGCTGCGGGTTGAAGCTTGTTTGATCACTGTTTAAGGGCTTTAACTGAAGAGTTTAAGCCTAAAAAATGAGGGAATAAAGCAGAAAAGCTGGTTTTTAATTGGCTGAAGTAAGTTAAAAAGTTTAATATATTATAGAGAAGAATAAACTGGATAGTTTAAGCCTGGAAAATCAGAGATCTGTGAGAAACAAGGACTGAAACAAGGAGCAATAAAAGGATATCAATATGAGGCTTTTCAGGGACTGGATCAGATGGGATACCAAGGCCACTAGAGCTATAAAGGGGGCTGGAGACCAAGATAAAGGTGCAGGAGTCTATGATAAAGGAGCTGGAGCCTAGGATAAGAAGCAGGAAGCCAAGCAATGAGCAGTAGTTCAAGACTAACGTGCAGGAGCCCAATACCAAGTACAAGGAGTCCAAGATATTTTTGGAGGACTTTAAGTATTGGCACATATCAATTGTTTCCCAGACCCCTGGGCCATATAGCAGAAGGTTTCTGAGGGGATATTCCTTCTGAAAGTGAATAAAAGCCCATTTTGATTTCTGCCCATATTTCATGTTAGTAAATATAGACCCTATGAGTGAGTTACCTAATATCTTATACCCTAGCCAAGGGGAGAAAGACACCTACTTCCAAAGCTTTGCCACTGGTAAAACTTCCCAGGAGGAGTGGGAGATGTTAACTAGACACCTTGAGATGACAGATAGGGGAAGGGAATTTATTGGGAATGAGTTTACCAGGTTATTGAAGGATTGGTACAGGCTCACAGAGAGACTAGTACCAGCTGAAGTACAAGTTCATAGTGGGGATGTCCGCCTAGTTATAGGAAAAGTATTAAAATAATTTGAAGCAATGCAAGCCAAGTATTAACTTCAAGCTAGCCACCTATCACTACTAGGGAATGACAACTCCTTTCAGCCAGTTCCTGGCTATGACCCAAAACACACATTGGAGACTGGTGAACAAGAACCCCAAAGTTTCCTTAGGTTTGAAGTCAATATTCATGAAGGAATCCTTCTTAGCCTCTAGACTGAGGTTACCTCCAAACTCCTCAATGAGGAAAGTTTTATGTTATCCCATGTGACTATGAAAGGGAGCTCAGGGACTACCACCTCTTAGCAAGTGGAATGTAAACAGGTAAGGATGTGTTCTTTTTTAAGGCCATTAGCAGCCCTCTGCATGGCCGTCTCATAGATTGTCAGGAAAGCAGCAATGGTGGAGGTCTTAGGGTCAAAGATCTGTTTGAAGGTGGGCTTATAATTGGGATCAATGGATGGATATGTAGATTGACTATTATTACCCAGATGAAAACATTAATATGTGTGTTCCCTTCAAACTCAGATTTGGAAGCAGGTTGTCTTACCCACAGGAGACAAAGGCTTTCCTCTAAAGTATCTAGGGTGGAGATATTCTGGTCTCCAATGTCTCTGGCTGTAGACGCAGCAGCTTTGATCTCATCTATTTAAATCTGTTGGACTGCTAATGTACCCGCAACTCCATTGACTTGAGTAGCCATGACAGTGGCTTGAGGTATCAAAGTGAAAACTTCTCATTCATAGTCTCAGATAAGCAGGAGATATTTTGCACCTCTTGCTCTAAAGTGTTCTGCCTATCTGTAACGTTGTTGGTCACCACCCCCAGGTTGTCCAGGGCAAGGGAAAAATTTACGCATGGCTGTACTTCCAGACCTGGGCAGCACCCATGATTATTGGGGGGTATGTACGTCATCAGTTTCTTCTTTGTCATTATCACTGGCTTCAGATGAGAAGTTGTCTTGATCTGAGAGGCGTTGACATAGGTAAGCAATCTCATCTTGTAATGTAGCCACCTGATCAGTCAGGATGTTGATACAATAATCTGGTACAGACTCAGCAGTAGGTGGATTGGAAGCAGAAGCCTGATATTAGGTGGTTGCCTTGAGCTCTGTGATGGCCTACCAAATTTTAGCCTCAGATTGAGTAAGGCATTTGGGGGGAGGCGTAGGTGGCACCACAGCCACAAGCAGCCACCTTTTTGTCAATGTAGGTCTGAACTTGGTGTAGAGTATGATTAACATAGCCTTGTACACGTCATATTGTTGTTGCAATCTATGGTCCCAACTATCCACATTGGACCCCACCAATTCTAGCTGTACATTGGTATGCTCTCAAAATTGATTTAGTTCATCTACTAAGGTCTCAAAGTCCTGTCAGTATCTTAGAAGGGTGGATTTAATTTGTCCTTGCCAGACAGCATAATGCTCATCTAGTTCACATAACTGCTCTCTAATTTACCCAGGGAGAGATGAGCAAAGCGTGTTTAGTAATGAAGTCAGGTATTCTTGGGAGGCCAATGAATCATGTTGATTATCTAAAATGCAAGTGAATAAACTGTGTGTCCATTCTTAATAGGACATATTCTGGGCGTGATTGTTGGTTACTGCAGATGCCACAGCAGACAGGAGTTGATTCTGGGATCCCAACTCTAGTTGATAGAGGACCAAGGTGGGTTGGATAAACTGATTTATCAGCACACTAATGGTATCCATTGATTCCATTAAACTAGGGGAGGCCAAAATCTAACAGAAAGGAGTACAAGTCTTCAGAGGTGTAACCAGGGTGGAGATCAGGAATTGTATGCATGGATACTGTACCAGTATAGAGAAGGGAGCAAGTGGTGTTGCAAGCTTTTTCACAGTTCAAGAAAAAAGCAGGGAGAGGGGGCCACAAGAGCCCAGACAACAACACCATTGGCATAAGTGTGACAGATCCAGGAAATTCATGCTTGCTTCTTCATTATCCCGGTCTGACTCTTTTACAGTTTGACAGGAAATCCTTTATGTAAGCTTTGATGAGCTTGGATTCCAGGCAAGCAATCTTGGCGTTAAACTTGTTGCCATCTGGTGATCACTTCCACGTTTTTTGTTTCCCATAGTCTTAGCTGCTGACTATCTCTTTTATTCCATGGTATTCTTTCAGTTAAAGCCAAAAACACAAAGCATAAAAAGATTGAGGGGAAAGCAACTATTGTCATACATAAGTATCATTTTTTATTAATTATTATCATGTTTCCATTATATACCAATTGAGGTACATTCAGCTGAAAACCCCTCTGGTTCCGGAATTTCACCTGGATTCCCATCACATGGTTTATGACATAACGGCATCAACTAATCCAGATCTTTACCAAAAAGATCTTCACACTCTTAACCTATAAGAAAATTCCATAATACATTCCAGAATCACCTAATTCCTTCCATGGAAATGTATTGCTTTGTCTTGAAGCATTCCAGACTTCTGGCACCAAAACCCTGTGGAATATATGTATTCCTGATCCAAGCTATCCTTGTTCCAACTGGGAACCAGCTGATCAATCCTGAATGTATAGACACCATTGTCTATATTTAGTTATTTTTGCATTTAATGGTTTTTTGACTTAAAACCCATCAAAACACTTTAAAACTCAAACCAGGCGCCACTTTGGCGCCCAGGAACTTTCCTAGGCGGCGCCTGAAACATTCACTGGGCACTTTAAAAATCAATTAGGTGGCGCAGCAACGCTTCTAACCTAATTAATTTGCCAAAACAACGCTTTTAAACCACAATTTGGGGGTTTGCTTTTGGCTAACCTTAACCAAACTTCTTGACACAGTCAAGGCAATTAAACAATACAATTCAATCCTCATTAATTATATTCCCAGCATATATTAATTAACCTTCCCAGTTAATTAATCCGTTTGAAGACAACAAGTCTTTACTTGACACAGTCAAGTCCATTTTGGCCCTATGATTAAATCCTCATTAATCATATTCAAGGGCATCAATTAATTAATCTTCCCAGTTAATAACTTGTGTTTGATACACCTAGTCTCATAATCTGAATTGTTCAGATTATTCATTACAGCCCTCAATTAGTACAGCATAATTGACTCCTGGGTATCAATTAACTTCCATGGTTAATTAGACGGTTTGAGACACCTAATATCATAATCTTATTGTTTAGATTATTTATTTCAGCCCTCAATTAGTACAGCCTAATTGATTCCTGGGTAATCCATTACTACACTGGAAAGTCTCTCCAAGGCCAATTCTTTTTTAATTTCAATCTATGAAATTCATCACAATTCACCCTCTTTGTGAAACCACAGCCCAATGTGACTATAGTACGGTCACAATAGGTGTTCACGGGGAGTCAGTAATATCCTCCTCAAGAGGGGGACTCAAATTTTTAGGAGATTTTGGTACTTCTGTAACAATAGGAGAAGAACCAGAGAATTTTTGGGGGAAAAAAGTAACCAAGGGATGGCAGCCCCTCTAGTGAGCACCATTTTTTCTTGTTTGGCTCTTAGGGACAACATCCAAGAGGACACAGCGGGAAACCTTTATCACGGAAGGTTTGAGGTTCAAAGCTAGCCTTGGATTAGCCTTCAGGGCAAAAATAAGAAATGTATCTTAACTTCCTGGGATAAAAAAAGAAGAGTTCATTTTGAAAAAAAGGAAGGAAAAGGTTTAAAGATTATAATAGCCAATATAAATGTGGATAAACTTGTGTTTATTAGGGAAAACAATTCTACTTAAATATTAGACTGAGATTGTTGATCATTCACTAGGTAGACAGTGTGGCTAATGAGGTCATTACAAGCTGAACTTGTACCAGGATCAGTCAGGTGCAGGTAGGGTAATCTTGAATGGGTGTACATTGATGTTGATCCATTTGAGGAAGGTGAACAAACTCCAAAATGAAAAGCAAATCTAACCAAGCCTTTGCAAGTATCAATATTCAAAGCCATATCAAAATGGCATGAATGGCACAATTTCCAACAATGGTGATGCACCTCTGTCAATGACTACTACAAGGCCATTGTGAATGCTAACAATTAGGCCTCAATGGGATTACAAATATCCAACTATTCCCCCTCCCAACCTTGTCCTGCGCCCAACAGCGCTCATAACTGAGATGGCTACCGCCAATCTAATCAGCAGGAAAATGGGGCCAAGCTTTAAGGTCTCAGGCGTTAGGGTAGAATATTATAAACTAAAGCCTTCAAGCCAAGTAAATTAATGTCTGTTAAATAAAGAAAAGTAGGCAAAGTCTGCAATATCAGCTGAACTAAAGCTCCTAATAGCTTATAAAAAGTAAAATAAGGGCTAAGGTTATTTATCAATCCCAATAAAATAAAGTAAAATCCAATCTTAAGGACTGAGGACTGGTTCAAAAACTCTATTTCTAAATCAGGGTATTGTTCACCACTAACTGGGGGATTGAAACTATCAACTATAAGGGTTTGAGTCCCACTAAAAAGACTGCCTAGCTGATAAACAAGGAAGTCAAAAGGAATCATAAAGTGATAACTAATATTCAAAATAAAATAAGATGAAAAACTAGATTTCAAAGAAAAAGGAAAAATAACACAAGCCACAAAACCTAACAAGTACCTTTTTGGAGTGCAATTCAAACAATCTCAAACTAAATTGAGACTGAGTAAAACTCGGGCTATTTATTAAAGTCTGAGTGATTGAGGTGAATAAAAGGAGAACATAACCTAAACAAGACTGGTTAAGTCAGCATGTGGAAGGAAAAGCAAACAGATAACTGTGCTCTAATTTAGAAAAGTTAGACTGAGGGTAAAGGATTGGCAAGGAGTGCAGACTGGTGTTTGGCTAACTCAAGCTTGAGTGAGAGCGGCAAAAGCTGGAAAAACTCAGACCAAAGCCTGATTGCGTAAAGCAAAAGGAATAAGGTGAGTCTTATTTGGAATTGATTAAATTAAGCCTATTGTTTAGGTTCTGAGTTTGAGAATTGTTGAAAACCAAGGTAAGCTTCAAAAAGTGATTTAACCTTAGATTTAGATTGAATTTAGACTGTAAAATGATGGGAGTTTAAAGGAAGTATAAAAAATTAAAAATAGTTAATTTTCTGGATTGAATAATGCATGAAACATGTTGTAAAAAATAGTAAACCTTCATGATAGCAGTGACTACTGTAAATTCAGAACCTGAACGTAAAAATTCAGGACTGTCAAATCCTTGGTCCAAATTTTTAATCATTTTTGCAGGCAACTCAGCTGAGTGAAAATTAAAATATTTAATAAAATCAACCATTTAAATTGGCAAATTTAGAATCCCTTGAGTAGATAACTCAACTAACAACAGACAAAATTCAGCAAACAAATGTGGGATACATGAATCAGAAATGCAGGATTCTAATGTACAATTTGAGATTTCCTGTATTTCAAACAAATCATAGACATCATGTAAAACTTAATGAATCTGAAATTGCGGGATTATCAAATCCAAGAACCAAATTTCAAATCAAAAATGAGTTGAATTCAAAATAAATATAATTTATGGGTGTCTCAAAAAGGAATTCAAAGGTTCTAGAGTGGATTTGTGCTAATTCTTTTAGGAATCATAGGCATTCTCAAAAATCACCCTATTCCATTTTAGGGCGGCTAAAATTTAGATCATAATATTCAGCAACTTAACATACTTAACAATAAAATTGACTAAAATATACGCTCCTCTTTTTAATTTTAATTTCTTAATAAAAATTTATTATGTCTTCTTCCAATAAAAACCAAGTCAACAAGCTGTTACCTGGCCTTGACAAAATTATGCAGGGCCACACTGGGTCTTCCAATAGTGAAGCCTCTGTCTATGGTCATATCTAACCCGCAGGCCCCTCCCCAAGCACTACCCAGGAGTGTGTTCTTTCTCCTGTGTCCTCAAGCATGGCCCTGTTTGCCTATCACGCACAGGTAGCTGCTAACCCAAATCATATAGTAACACTAGCATCTGTAATTGACCAAGTGAGCAATGGGGCTACCAATGGAAGCCAGAATCCAGAAACAGCCAATCAGATGACACTGTCTGGTTCTCAAGGCAGACATATTCCTCCTCCAGCCAATCAGCCTGAAAGATGCAGAAGAAATTGATCACCCTAGAAATTGTTCTCAAAATGGTTGAAAAGCAAGGGATGCTTAGGTCCCTTGGGGAAATTGTGGCCGCAATGGGTTTTGCAAATTCCAATGTGGCTGCAACCCTGCAAGCCCACGCCAATTGTGGCCCCCCCTCCCAAGAAGACCCCAACTGATGCCCGTACTTCAACTGAAGGTGAAAAAGCCCACCCTCTCATGATGGCTATCATGGAGCGTGACCCATGGATGCCCCTGGTCCAGGTCTGTCTCCAACTGGGACTCTGCGGCATTTTCACTAATAAGAGAACAGTGAATTTATGGATGCACGGAGTTGTGGTTGCCACCGGAATCTTGTTCAATCAGGTTCTCAGTGGCCCCAGTTTGGTGGATACCAACCCGTACAATGCAACCATTCTTAATTTTATAAAAGGGAGGGCAATGAGAGCCTGTAATGACGTCATTTTCTTGTTGTATGCCAAGATCTTGGTAAGTATCCAAGACTTTGGGGAAAAGCGCATCCAATCTGACGTCTACAAATGCGGCCCAATCTTGTATCAATTTTTTGGGGCTTTGTTGGCAGTTTACCCACTGGGTGTCAATCATTACTTGGCAATATCAAACACCGCAGATAGGTATGCCTACCAGATGGAGTTCAAGGACATGCTGGAGGAGTTGGCTACCTAACAAGCTGTTTACACAGTTGTAATAAGTGCTGAGATAGAAAAGCGTGAGTGGGCAACCCAAGAAATCAGGGCTGTGGAGCATACCTGTTGGTCCTACCCAATCAACCACGCTGACATGCATCTTGCAGATGTATGTCTCTACAATTTTATTTCTGCTCTCAGGCGCTCAAAGCCTGCCATCTACAATGAACTGTGCTCCCAAATTGAGAAAGTGTATGAGCTTTTCCCTTTTGTGTTTGTCCAGGGCCTATCAGATCTCATCATCTTCTATGCGAGTGATAGTGACTAGTCCAGAAAAGACTCCTACCTCTCCCCATGCCCATCTATTTGTTTTGTCAAGCCTGCATATGTGATGGAAGAAGAATTCAAGCAATTGAAGCAATCAGCTCTTATTGCCCCTTCCCAGTCAACAAACCCTGCTTCCCCAACCCCCTATCAAGCCACCTGCCTTCTCTTCTGACTCCCAAACCACCACTCATTCCCTCCCCACTATCTCTGATGACGTCCCTTTCACAGACGCAGATGAAGGCAATGTTCATTCCGCCCATTCCCTCCCCTTCTCGTCCTTTGATCAGTAAAATAAATCTTTCCTTTGTGACAACTTATTAAAATTAATATTTCTCTTTCAATTCACAATTAACAATATTTCTTTTACATTGTTAGCATTGCCCATATTTAAAAAATGTGTTGTATATTTGATGTGGTAACATATAATTATTTGCATTAATATTTTTTGTTATCAATAATAAATTAAGAACCACAAATATAAATATTGCAATTAGATATCAACTCTTTATATTTTGATATTATGTGCATAACTCAATGCATATTGTTCAATAAAATTCATTGTAAATGAGGCCTTTTTCATTGTAATTTATATAAATGGACTGTGTTTATATTAGAGAGCCATTAACGCTTAGTAAAAATATTGATACAATGTGCATTCTACAGCCTGTATATTTACCTATTATTAATAATTCTGTAAACTTTTTAGTCAGAATTTGAGAGGTAATAATAATGTAATGGGTTAATAAATTAATGTTTATTAACCCATTACATTATTATTACCTCTCAGAATCTGACTAAAAAGTTTACAGAATTATTACCAATAGGTAAATATACAGGCTGTAAAACGCACTATGTATCAATATTTGTACTAAGCGCTATTGGCTCTCTAATATAAACACAGTCCATTTATATAAATTACAATGAAAAAGGCCTCATTTACAATGAATTTTATTGAACAATATGCATTGAGTTATGCACATAATATCAAAATATAAAGAGTTGATATCTAATTGCAATATTTATATTTGTGGTTCTTAATTTATTATTGATGATGAAAATATTTATGTGTTGAAGGTAGTACTATAAAAACCAGTTTTTTGATGTAATTCAAACAAAATGTCAGGGCCCAAGGGCTTCTGACTCTGAACTATTAAATTGAAGATTGGATATATTTGATTTACTTATTTCAAGGACCAAAAATGACCACAAATGAAGGGGAGGGGAATCAGGCTCTTTCTATACCATTTGATCTGATTTTTCCAGATCATTCTATGAGGTTCTTGGGTCTTTATCTAGGGGCTCATTCTGTGAGTCTGAGACATCAGCTGATTGTATGACATCAAATTCCTTTGAGAATCTTTGAACTTCACGCTTTACTTCTGTTTATTGTCCAAAAATATATCTCAAATTAAAGCTCCTGGTTTGTGGCTTCAATTTGAATGTAAGAACGTCCAAATCCAATCAGTATCAGCTGAGATACACTAGTATTTGTCCGCACAGCATTGATTGTTGTCTTTGTAGGCCTGATACCTAATCACATTTCCTTTTTGGGACGTATCAATGAGTTCTCCCGGGCTGGATATTCAACTCAGATTAACTTCTGAACTAGTTCACCTATAGAGACCATCAAGAGCTTGTTTTGACGGCAAAGATATGCTCTATCAGCCCAGGTAGTTAAAGCACAACTTTTGGAAATAATCATGTCATGGCAGTTCATGACACAAAATGTTAAATATCTACAGCCTTATCAACAAATTAGAGTCAGCCCTCCAAAAGATTGTTGAGCTTGAACATATCCTAAGGGAAATTGTAGTAAATCAGCTGGGAAATGAGGGAAGGGCTTTGGTCCAGAAAAACAAAACTGCAAAAAATAGCCTGGGAACAATAGTCAACAAAGAACACAAGAAAATTGTTTTAAATCTATAAAAGGAAATACTCAAGTGTTTAGATTTCAAAAATGAAAGTTACAACTTATAGAAATTTGTGGAAAACAACAGAAGGAATACTCAAAAAGTCAAATTGATTGAAGGAAATGAAATCTCAAAGGAAATTAACACTAATGAAGAGGAAACTAATCAAATGGAAACAGATGAAAATAAAGCACATTCAATAAGCAAAAGCGCCTCAAGAAACAATGAAAATTCAACAAATAAAAATCAAGAGGAAACACAATTAGCAAAGAAAATAAGAAAGATCAAGCCCAGAAAAACAAAGTAAGAGCAGCCATCGCTCATGAAGTTTGCTGAGGTGGCGCCTGTGGCTGAGGGGGGCAGGGGAAACAATCAGTAAGTTTTTTATGTTTTACTTATATTTACTTTAGTTATAACTAGGAATGGGTATAAGGTTGCTGAAGTGGTGGTGTTCACACTGAGTTGGTTTTAAGGGGGTTACCAATCACTGGTAACCCCTGTAAAGCAAATAAATAAAAATGAAATAAATAAAATAATTCAAATTAATATGAATAATTAGCAAATATTGAAGCAAAAGCCAAGGAATATTTACCACCTCCAGGGTGCTTGCTGTGAATTAGGGAAGCATATGAAATAAGAGCAAATATCAATTTCAAAGAGATGACTGAAATTTGCGGGGATATCAAAATAAACTTTGATGAATATATTTATGAAATTATTCAACAATTTCCTTTTTCAAACATCAGTGAATACAAAAAGGTCTAATAAAACTAACTTTCAAATAGGAACTTAATATCTTGAAACTGAAATTTTCAATGAATTATTCAAAGCATTATCAAATAAAGTTGGGGACACAGTCCTTGTGAATACGTTTAAACCTTTACTTATTTTGTTCATTGAGGCATGGGGGGTGGATACAAGTTGGGCGCCCTCTGGAACAATATTTAAATTCAGTCAAACATCCTACATTAACAGATTAGTTCAAATATATAAGAAATTATGCATGTTCTCTGAAAATATACCTCACAAAGGATTCACGCCGCAGTATACCTAGGAATCCTACTACATTGCATATTAAAAACTAACGTTAAAAAGTTGGAGGATGTACCTATACAACTTGATATATGCCAATTAGCACTAGAACGCCAGAAGACACTGCAGGGTATAGGACAGTTGAGCATGTCCTTTACAACTCCTTTGCACTGGCATCACTGTATGGGTTTTACATGCCTCCCAAAAATAACCTGTTAATTAATTTGCTTACCTGACTTCCTTTTATTAAGCGTTTGGCAACCACTGGGGTGCAGGGTGCCACCCCTCTTGCAATTGCATCCAGGATTTTCCACCACATACAGAAGAGTATGTGAATCCAATTAGACACTCTAGCTGGAAATCTGATTTCAGCGTATAATTCCCTGGAATATATGCATTTCCTTTGCAATTTGTATCTCCCTAATAAATTATCTTCCCTTGCAAATTAACTTTTAAATTTTTTTATTTTTTGAGTTTTAATATTTAAATTATAATATTTAAATTATAGTAGTAATATATATAAATATATTATAAGACAGTAGTTATAATAAGCAAACACGTGAATAATAAAATATGATTTAAAATGTGTTTATTTACAGTAGCTTTATAAGCTATGGCGACAACCAAAAATACCTCAGATTTAAACAAAATGATTTCAGATTTGAACAAAATCCAAGTTGTGCAAGATTCAGGATTCAATTAATTTATAAAACTTCAGTTAAAAAATGAACTGTCAAACAAAAAAATTTCACTAGCCCATTATATGAAATTATATCAAACATCAAGCGGTGTAGTTCAAACCACAAACAAAATGAACTGACGCAACAAGTGAAATGGATGGATGCTGTTCCAGAGTATATTATAATCCAATCAGGATTCATATGAGGAACCAAAAGAAAACTAAAAAGAAACAAAATTTTACCAATCTAGAAGCAAGATTCCACAAGCACAAAACAAAATGAACTCACACAAGATGTGTAGTTTGAGCAGCCTAAAATAATAAAACAACAGTTTAACAGCCAATCAACAGCTATCCAATTTATAAACAGAGGCATTTTATCCATTTTCATGGCTCCAGATTTGTATGAAAAGGTTTTGAGAACCTTCCAAATATGGACTTGAGATTATAATAAAAATAAATTTTTAAATTTTAAATTTTCTACTTTTAGTGATTTTATCCTAGGTTTTTTACAAAGGCTTTTAACAGCAATATCTTTGAAGGCGCCAGCAGCCAAGCCAGCAGCAGCCAGACCAGCTTCAATGAAGGCAAGGCTCAGAACGTGGAGGCACCTGATTACACCCAAGCCTTTGAAGCGGGTAACAAGGAAGCTGACCTGTACCTGACCACCAACCCCTATGGCTTTGACTTGTTTGAGAGTCACTTAGTGTCTAGCTCTGCCCCTGCTCCCGTACCCACCCCTGCACAAGCTGCCCACCAACCAACCAATCAGGATGGCAACCTTGATTTGGAACAACTTCCTGCCACCAGCCAACCTGCCCCCCTACAGCTAATCAGGCTTCAGCTCCCCCAGCCCAGCACCCCAAGTGACAAATCATCACCGCCCAAATTCTTCAGGAAATTGTGGCACTGAATCTACAGGGTCTGTCCTGGGAACAGATTGCGCCCAGTTGCAATTTACCCAAGCTACTGTCATGCGGGAATTCAACAACCTGATAAACAGGGAGAATCTGATTGGGACAGCCAAGAAGCCCAAGAAGGCCCACAAGTCACAAATATCTGAGGCATACCCAATCATGCTTGACCTTCTCCAGCAGGATCCCAAGCTTCCATTGACCCAGGTCTGGAAGCAACTAGCGCACCATGGTATTTGGGTGTCTGAGCGCATGGTGCAGCTCTGGATGTATGGGAAGGTGGCTTCCATACGGGGTTTTACCAATTTTGCCGGCAACCAATGGGATAGCGCTGAGGATTCCCCATATGACACTGCCATTGAATCAACCCTGGTCTGATGCCTGACTAGTCTAACTGATGATGTCATGTTCATCTCCTATTACAAGCTATCAATATCTTTTGATGATTTTGGCGAGCAATAAAGAGCCGCCACTCAAAAAGGAAGGAAGAAGGTCAATAAGGGGATGTTCATTGGTGCATTTCTGGCTGTTTCAGCCAAGGGTTTTGTCTACTATTGGACAAACCCGGATTTCATTGATGGCTACTCATACAGCCACATCCTTGGTGGATTACTTGACTCCTGGGATGACTTGAATTCAAAGTACCAGGTTTTCTTGAGCCACCAGATGGAGGGTAGCTCCACTGCCCTCAAGGCCATCCAGCAACGCGGACACCAGGCCTCCATGTACCCAGCTGATCACGCTGACATCCATCTGGCTGATTTTATGTTCTTTAATATTAGAGATACACTCCAGGAGCGCCGTCCTCAGGCTTTCAACAACCTCTATCTTGGGGTCCTTGACCACAATTTTCTCTTTGGTTGCCAGATGGTGGCTGACTTGTTTGCCCAAATTGTATTCCATGTGAGCATGGGCAACCAATCACGTAAGGATAAGCGCCTTTCACCTTGGGCCACTGCCACCTACCAGCCCATCCAGCCAATGATCAATGAGGAAGACAATAAGCGTTATATGGCAGCCATCACGCAAAATCCTCCTGCCTCCACCCCCGCCACCAACACTCCTCACCCGCAAGCCCAACTCACCCAATCCCAGAACCCCCAGGCCAGCACCGCCTCTACGTCTTCCTTCCTGCGCTATTCTGCCTCCTAGGCATCACTCTCCCCGCCCCAATAAACCCCCTGTCACCAAACATTTTCTATTTATATTATATTTTTTTGAATTTCAATTGTTTGTGTTCTCTTTATTTATAGTTGGCTTTATTCTTTATGTTCAGATTATTTCTATAAAATCATATATTTACTATGCCATGTATCTAGATCCAGAACACAGTTATTTTTAGCACTTAAACACACCCCTTGTAAAAATATTAACAACAATTTGGTGATCAGCTAAATTTAAATTAGAAAATTATAGTGTTAACTGTTTTTAGATAAAGTTGTTATTGATCCAAATTCAAAACCTTAATGATAAACTTTAAGCCAATCAGGAGCCAAATGA
Source organism: Entomophthora muscae (assembly GCA_014839935.2). Taxonomy (NCBI): domain Eukaryota; kingdom Fungi; phylum Entomophthoromycota; class Entomophthoromycetes; order Entomophthorales; family Entomophthoraceae; genus Entomophthora; species Entomophthora muscae. The sequence continues at coordinate 251,204 of QTSX02001499.1, read as the reverse complement.
TAAAGTAATTGTTGTGACATAAAGGGTCATTCAATAATTTTTTGGTATATGTGCGCTAATTAATATGATTGGCTGGATGTTTTGCCATTGTACGCCATTGCCGCTGTGGCAAGTTGTTGATGGACTAGTGCCCAATCAGCTGCTGGGTTAGCACTAGTCCATCAACAACTTGTCACAGCAGCAATGGCATACAATGGCAAAACATCCAGCCAATCATATTAATTAGCGCACATACACCAAAAAATTATTGAATGACCCTTTATGTCACAACAATTACTTTATCATTTGGCTCCTGATTGGCTTAAAGTTTATCATTAAGGTTTTGAATTTGGATCAGTAACAACTTTATCTAAAAACAGTTAACACTATAATTTTCTAATTCAAGTTTAGCTGATCACCAAATTTTTGTTAATATTTTCACAAAGGGCTATTTCAAGCGCCAAAAATAATATGGTAATCAAGGAAATAATGCCAACACAAAGCAAACAACACATATTGAGATGAGCGTAAAACATATACAAAATGGGTAAAAAGATGGGATAATGTAGTAAATGTGAAAACAAAAAGGAATAAACAAAGTAGGCAACAGTATCAAATAATACAGAATGTATTGTGTGCAAAAGCTATAAAAACATATGAAAAGGTTAGTAAAAAATCAATGAGAGAATTGGAGAAGCTTCTGAAGGATCTCAACTTGGCAATTGCCAAAATCAAAGACATCAACCGCAAGGTCAAAGCTAAAGTTAAGTCTGTTGTCCTTGACAGAGACAAAATAGACAAGGTGTCCGCAAAAGCCCTAATCACAAAAATGCCAGACACCCCTGAGAAGACCATCAAGCGTCTTCTCAACATCAAGAAGATGGTGGTCAAGGGCCTGCAATTTAAGGCATACAATCTTTCTGCACCTTCTGTCTGGGTTGACAACCCAGAGATGTATGAACATCTCAAACCTGCCAAGTTTACCAGAACAGAGAATAAAGAACTGCCCACACAACTGCTTGCACCAAGAATAGCCAAGCCTGCTGAAGCAGCCAGCAAGGAAGAAACACGTGAAGGTAACATAAAAAAATAAAATTAATATAAATTTGCAAATACTTACCTGTTTTTTAGGGAACATAGATGGTGAACTCCCCCAAGTCCTGGTCCCCTTTGTCCTGGCCACATTCTACATCAACCACACCACTCATGTGGCCAAGCAGCTTTATCTGATCCCCCCTGTCTTGCAGGAGCTGGAGGACTGCATCCACGGGTCCTTTCCTATGTTGCAGGAGGCATTGGCTGGTCTGACGCATGGCAAGGGGGCATTGAAATGGGCAGTTACTGCCTACAAGGATGCCCAATTGGTCCGCCTGAACCTGGTTTTTCTCAGTGGATTTTACTGTGTAAACTCCATTGAGCTTGTTTGGGACGTCCTGGCAACACTCCCATTCAAGAATGTACCAGAGATGGGCCAGGTTCATGCGGCTTCTTGCTTCTGCTTGCTTCTGCTACCCCTTAGAGCACACCCTATCTTATCTTCTGGACAACTTTGGGCGCGCGGTGGGGAAATTGGCTGTTGCAGACACAACAACTGTCAAGAAAACTAAGATCCTCCTGGAAGACTTTGGGCTAGCCTGGAGTGCAGATGAGACAGGGCTCCCATTGGCAATGGATCTTATCTTTGCAAAGACCAGGCACAATAAGAAGATCAGTGCAATTTTTAATAAATTATGTGAGTTTACAGAAGCCTTTGCCATGCAAAGGCTTCATCTGATGGTTTACCTCAGTTATCTCTTCTACTTTGGAATGGGTACCAGCATGGAGGATCTTGACAGGTCCTTCTAGGAATTGACAAGGCCTGGCTCTCACTTGACAGGAAGAAGGTCCCCCTGGGTATGACTTGGTGGATCACATCATCCAGGATGCCCTGGTTCTGGCAGGTATCTATGGGTTTGCAGACCTGCTAGAAAAGCTGCTCCCCCATTTGCACCTAACCCTACTCCCCTTCACCAGCAGGCAAATTTTTTTAATAAGTATTTATCCACCGTCTACAGTGTGGAAGTGGAGGTTGTGCACCACCTCCATTGCGGAGTGGGTACATATAGAAGAACTCACTACAGGAGTTCTTAATAAATTCTCTCTTCCAATAAATTTCATTACAATTCATATTATTTTTATTATAATAAAATTTTTCTAATTCTTATTTTAGCAAACAGGATGTGCATAATATATCTCAGAGAAGGTCTTAATAAAAGCATTATAATATATTTCAATAAAATCTACTTCTGATTTGTACACATTACAATTAACTTTTTTTGATTATTATATTTATTTGCTAAAAGTGATATTAAAATGTTTGCGTAATCCAGTATCAAGCGTTTGGGATACCCTTAGACAACACAATAAAAATGATTATAAATAAATAAATTACTACCCTTCATTGATTGTCCTACTGAATGTGATTGCAGGCTTGGAAACAGCTAAATATAAAATGATAATTAATAAATCTTGAATAGTAAATTAGAGAATATAAAAAAATTGGACATGGTAAGCCTTTAATTGATTGGCTGTTTGACTAGGCACGCAGGGATGAACAAAACAGCGTGGCCATAGAACTTGGCCACGGTCTCAGCTGGGAGGGTGTGGATCCCAGCCTGCAGCAAATTAAAGAGGTCCTTGGTCCCAGTTAGGGTTCCTTGCTTGAAAACTTGCTTGAGCCACCCAAAGACTTCCTTAATGGGATTTAGGAATGGCAAATAAGCAGGGAGGAAGAGAAGGCAAAATTTGCTGTGGTCAATTGCTGGGGGCCCACTGCGCTGTTGGTGTCAATCATTGGGAATTCCTCAAGAATATCAGCCACTTTGTGGAGACCAACGTTGTCCAACACAATGACATTGGTGAAGCCAGGGCTTGTGCGCCTCAGGTGCTCCTGGACCAATTGGAGAAATGATAGGAAGGTCCGGCTATTGTGGGAGCCTAGTATCATTTGGTTTAGCTCAACCCCCTTTGGATCAAGGAGAGCCACCATTGAGTAGGCTGTGGCGCAGACTGTAGCACGCCAATCCATCCCATCATTGGAGCCTTTGGGGACATAGCCATATACATTGTGTATAGACAAGGCAAATGCTGATTTGTCAATACAGTAAAATTTGACCATTCCCTTGGATTTGAGGGCAGTGTATGCCTCAGCGTATTTTTCTGAGTCTCAATGTTGGTTGGGCTGTTTCTATTATAGGGAGATACCCCAAGCTTTTTCCAGAAAAAGTGCATTACCTTGAGCAGATGGTAGTAAAAGGAAATTGAGGCCTCAACCCCAAAAGTAGATTTGACCATTTCCTGTATATTTGCCTGTTCAAGATGGCAGTCCTGGGTTATCCACTGGCAGATTACCCATTTGTGCTCCTTGGTGAGCATGGTTGACACGTGCAAGGATTCCTCTGCGGCAAGGACTTGGCCAGTATTGATGAACTTGTTGAATGTCTTGGAAGCGTATCTGGAATCACCCCAACAATGGCTGCTGCCACCTTGTAATTGCCTGATTTACGCATTAGCTTAATCAGGATGATGCGTTTGATGTCAGGGATGCGCTTCTAGGCGGGCTTTTTAGTGGTGGGGATTGACTTGTTGGCATTAGGCACAACACAGGGCATGGGCACCTTGGTGTAAAACGCAGCAACTTTCTTCAACACTAACTGCCCCTCATTGGTTTGATAGAACTTGGGCTCCTTGTTATCCTCCTTATTTCCATCACTGATGTAGGGCCTGTAGCTAGTATCAAGTACAGGCTTCACCTTCTACAGCATGGCTGACAGGACCAACTCTTGCCGGTACACAACGTCAAACACATACAAAGTAAGTTCTACCTCCTTGTTTCTAACTTTCTTTGTAGTGGTGACCTTGGTGGGCTTCTGGGTCAGCTTTGAGACCCAAGGGTTGATGCTCTGCACCCTAGTAGCTTGTGCTCCTTGAACTGGCTATGTCAGTGCAGCGTCACTATGGAACTCTCCTCTCAAGTCTCCTCCTTGAGTAGGCACTTGGGTTGCACTAACTCTATTCTTTGACCCGCAGGTGCAACTGCAACTGTGGCACACAATGGGTATATTGGTACTCTGTTGTTGTGTTCCTTCCATTTTAAAATTTAATAAAATATTAAATATATTTCAATTAATTTACTCCCTGTTAAGATTTTTGGATCTTGAAGAAGAAGAGATATAGTTTTTATTGTTCATATTATGCATGTTTGGATATGTGAATCTGTAAGAAGACAGATGTGCTTCCATTGGTGTGGATGGGTGTGCAGCAGGCTGTGTTCTGTTGCTGGTTGATCCAAGTGATGGGGAAGTCCTGTGGTCCTTTGGAGAATTGACACTGTCAGTGGTGATTTGGCAGGAATTTGAAAGTATCAATAAGTTGCTCTTACTGTACTTTGACACCGCTACTATTTGGACTAGTAGTGATGTTGAAGGGTATTAATTATCTGCCTTCCATGTGATCTTGGAAGGACCCTTTATAGTTGACAGCTAGCGGCCAAACTGGCATCTAGCTGTGGACAACTCTTACTAGCTAGCCTATCATCCCCAAGCTACTAGTTTCACCCCCTAGAGTTGGATCCCAAACCTGAATAAGGTTTTGAGATGAGGTAATATTCTAGGCTGTTGATTTCTCCTCTTCATCCTAGATATACCTTGACTTTGTACAGCAAACTAAGTTGACATCCATTTTGGCCGACCTTCCCTTGTGCTTGATATAATGTGCAAGATTTGCACAGGTGGTCCTCCTTCTCACTTCTTGGTGAAACAGGAGGTTTTAATTCCCTGTTCCAATCTCTGAGTTGGGTTTGCGTCTTAATTTGGAATCCAGAATGCCTAGCATCTAATTATAGAAGCTTCTGGATTGGCCTATGACCTGAGACCCAGAATGTCTCAGGTGTCTTCCAACTTAGAAACTATATCAATCTTATTATAGTTTCTCTGTATTCTGGAATAGCTGTGTCACTCTGGCTGTGTCCCGTCCAGTGTCAACCCACAGCTTCAGTGATAGGGATATGGATCAGTCAACCCTAATAGATCAGGATTTCCTGAAATTTCCCCCCACTTTACTGAGCTATATAATTTCTGGAGAACTTCTTCAGCACAGGAATATGAGTAGCAACTATTCTGGAGTTAGTAACAAGTCTGATGCCTGCCAGATGGTGGCGCAGATGTCCAAGGAAGACTGTTGCCATTTCTGCGGGCTTTCCAAGGAGGCCAAGGTGGCGTTGCTCTGGGGGCTTTGACAAGCAGATGCAGGTTCACTCTGGTCTGGGCGTGAAAGTTCAGTACCGGGTGAGAATAGTGATGAAATCCCAGTAGAGGGTGAAACTTCAGGGCAGTCTTCTGTTGGTGGTGAGAAGCGCCTAGCTGAGGCTCAGTCTAGTTCAGCACGTACCTGCCCTCAAATTTTGGAGAGGGAGCCCTTGGTAGTGGATCCTAACTCCAGTACCTATACATTTTGCTTGGTGGACGCCAATCTGGCTGACCTTGACTCTGTGCCCTTACTCCAATTGGATGAAGAAGGTTTTTCATCTCCTAACTTTATTTGGGAATGGATATAATTCCTCAATTTCTATTTGTGGTAATGGCTCAGCGCCTGCGCCATGATCTTAAGTGGTGTATCACTCATTCTAGCAAGGGTTTTCATAGTGTTGACAATGATGACCTGGCAGGGAGAATAGGTGATCAGTTGGCCAAGCTCTTGGTGAGTACTGGTGATGCTGGAGGAGTAGGTGACACTTGTCAAAGCTATATTCTGGACTTTAGCTTGCAGGTGTTTTCATCTTTTTTTGGTGCTCTGGAGGGGTTTCCACTACTGTATCTGTCACTGGGTTTCAACAACTCAGATGCGCGGGACAGCCGTATCTGCTGTGTTGTCTGTAGCGTGTATGCTGCCATTGATAGCGGGGACAAGCAGCAGGCAGTTTGTGGGATAGTGTTATGTGGGGAAATAATGCTTACCCCTGATCTTAGCCTGTCAATGGCTAATGCTGACAATATGGCGGTGCAATGGGAGAAGGTTTGTAATAAGCTGGGTGGTCTTAAGGCGCTGTTGCCTTGTTGTTATTGGTATATTTCCAACTTTATGTTGAACTGTGTGGTCTTATTGTATGTTTTCCCCTTGGACGCTGGGCTCTGGTGGGTTGATGCCGTCTCTGGGGAGATTACCATTCCTTTTGTTTGGTTTTCTCAAATAGTCCCAAGTAAGCGTTGACTCTGGCTGCAGGCTGCCACTTATTGGTTTGCGGAGGGAAGGAAGTTCCTGTTTGTGTTGATCTGGAGCCTGAGGCAGGTAGTGCAGCATTCTCAAAGAGGGAGCACCCAAGTGGCTGATCCCAAAGAGGATGAAGAGGACCCTGAGTACCAGGAGGGTGATCCTTGAGTCCCCTGCAATAAAGTCTTTTTTTCCTATTTCAAATTTTCTTAGAATTTTTATTTTAGTAAACTTTATTGTGAGCCAATATTTGTAATAGAAAAATATGGCTTGAGGAACCTGACATGGATTCTATTAATGAGATTTCCATTGGCCAGGTCCTTGATTGTATAAACATCTGGGGAGGTCTTTTCAATAACTTTGAAATGCCCTTTCCAAATGCTGTCAAGCTTATGAGCCTGTCCCACAACTTGGTTGTGATACAAAACCTGAGTGCCAATTTTAAATTTGGCTAAGGCGCATTAATTCTTGTTATCAGTCTTGTGTCCTTTGTTCCTGGTGAGGGAGGTTTTGGTGAAAGCTTTGGCTTGAAGCTTGATGAGCGTGTTGGCTAACCTAGACATATATTGTTGATATGCTATTTTACCCGGGTCTCCCATTGCTGAGAAAAAAATTGGTGGGATGTCCAGATGTCTTCTGTACGTCAGTTGAAACAGGGAGAAGCCAGTTGTACTGTGGATTGAGATGTTGTATGCAAACACAACAGCAGGCAGGAAGAGATACCATTTGGAAGTCCGGGTGTCAGCCATCTTGCGCAGAATGTTGACCAAAGTGCCGTTGACTCTCTTAATCATACCATTGGTCTCTGGATGATATGGTGTAGAGAGCACTCCCCTCACGCCCATGAGCTCATTTAATTTGGGAATTACGTGAGCAATGAAGTTTGTACTATTATTGGTAAGAATGAACTGAGGGCAACCATGTCAATGGATGATCTGTTTCAACACAAACCTGGCTGTCAATCTGGCACTGACGTGCTGAAGAGCTCTGGCTTCTACCCATTTGGTAAGGTGATCAATTGCTACAATGATGTAGCGCAACCAACCAACGCATATGGGCAGGGGCCTGATCACGTCTATGCTAACTGTATGCCAAGAAAACTTAGGTTCTACTGCTTTATACTGGTGCTTCCTGGTGAAAGGCTTCTTGTGTTGACACTCCATACAGTAAGTCAGGGTCTCTTTAACGTCAAAGAGGAGTGACTCTCAGTAGTAGGGTTGCTGAAGTTGGTGGACTGTTTTTCTTAAGCCACCATGGCCCACAGCTTTGTGGGCGGTCATTATCAAGTCTGGGCGTTCTGAAGGCCTCAGGAAAATGTATTTAGCACCTTTGTGGTACTTATACAATTTCTGATTATCAACCTTACAGTCTTTTCAGAGCTCTTGGAGGATGGCCTGTACTTTTTCTGGTTTGTCCTTGAACTGGTTATTGAACATCTTATTGTACAGTATGTTGGCCTGGGTTGCTACTATAGCAACTGTTGGTAGTCTCAATAAGTAATCTGTGTTCTGGTGGTTAGCTCCTGGGTAATGGACTATAGTGTAATCAAAAGCCTGGAGCTTTAAGGCCCATTGATCCAGCCGTCTTTCTGGCTCTTTAAGGTTTTGTAGCCAACTGAGACTAGTGTGGTTGGTGACCACAGTGAAGTTTACCCCATACAAGTATACCCTAAATTGCTTGTAGACGTATATCACAGCAAGGCATTCCCTTTTGGTGACCATGTAGCTCTGCTCATGTATGTTCAGAGAGCAGCTAACATAGGCCACTAGGTGCTCTGCCCCCGTGTTGTCCAATTGTGAAAGGACAGCCCCTAGGGCAGATAATGAAGCATCTGTATGCACCACAAAAGGTCAGCTAAAATCTGGGTACATTAATACCACACTGGAAGACAGGCTGGTGCAAAGGGCATCAAACGTGTCTTGGCATGTTGCCTTCCATAGGAAGGGGACCCCATTCTTTAGTAGATGAAACAGGGGCTTGCCCGTACATGCAAAATTGGGGATAAAATAATGGTAGTACCCTACCATCCCCAAAAAGACCTGTATGTTGTGTTTGCTTTCTGGCCGCTTCATCTTGATGATAGCCTCTACTTTGGCTGATTGGGGGCAAATTCCAGTTGTATCCACCACAAATCCAAGGTACTCCAACTGATCCTTAAAGAATTGACATTTTTGGGGTTTGATCTTCAAGTTGGCATCCGCCAATCTCTTGAAGACAGCCTCCAGGTGCTCAAGTTGCTCTGTGAAAGTCCTTGAAAACATATTGATATCATCCAGGTATACTAGGACGCAGGAAAGCTTGAGATCACCTAGGATAGTGTCCATGGTCCGTTGGAAGGTTGCAGGTGCATTACATAACCCTTGTGGCATTTGAGTTGGCTGGAAGAGGCCTTGAGAAGCAATGATTGCACACTTTTCTTATTCCTCTGGTGGAAGCTCAATCTGACAGTATCCTGAGATAAGGTCCATGGCAGAGAATTACTTGGCTCCCCCAAGCCAATCTAATGTATTGTCAATCCTGGAAAGTGAGTATGAGTCCTTTTTTGTAATCAAGTTCAGGTGTCTGTAGTCTATTACTACTCAATTACTCCCATCCTTCTTTTTTACTATCAGGATGGGTGACGCCCAGGGACTCTTGGGTGGGATCAACATGCCTCTGTCTAGAATTTGCTGGATTTCATTTCTCACAGTCTCTTCACTGGCCTTCAAGCGTTGAATTGGTTGGAGGCGGACAGGTTTATTATCCCCTGTGTCTATGTGGTGAGTGACTTCATTGGCGCACCCAAGATCAAAGTCATCCTCTGCAAATATGCAGCAGTATTTTTTGAAAAGTGCACTGTCTTGTTTACGTTCAGTGTCATTGAGGGAAGATAGATCAGCCAGTGGAGTGGTCACATAGGCGGCTACATCCACTTGGTCAGGAAGACCCATTTCTGACAGGTCTCTAATACACTCAAAACTGTCCAGCTCTTCAACTGGTAGCAGATAAACAAATCCTACAATCTGGTTCTTCTTGATGTGGATGTTGTGCCCTTGAAAATTGGCCAGCAGGACATGAATTTTGCCATGGCCAGGAATGATTATCCCAGGAGCAATACATGGTTCAAATCTTGAACGTCTCCATGGCTGATGAACTTCACCATACAATCCTGCAGGGATGTCTAAGGTTAAACCCGTATTGACAACCTGCTGTTGGCCCAATCCAAGTGTAAGAGTCAATCTTGAGCAGAACAGAGTTCCTTTATGCTCCTTGATCTGGGTGGGCAGCCACTTTCCCTTTTTCCCTGTACAGGTGTAGGTAACTGCCATCACACTGTGCTTGTATGCCAGATTAATGCTAGGTTTTACCTTAGGTGGTGGTTTGCGTCCTGTGTGTAATACAGTGGGATAATCTGGAAAATGATAGTCAGAGTGTCGTCTTTCATGTCCAATCTTACCCTGTATTTACGTAGAAATGCAGTACCAATGAGCATGTTGTAATTTTCACTGGGCAGGACCACAGCAGGAGAGGACATGATAATGGAGCCAAAGCGCATTGGCAGAGCGCTTTAAGCTCCTTCAGACGTAGTGGTGTGTTTACCAGCAGTACCATATACTCTGGTGTGTGCAATGTCAGGAGTAATACCTAGCTTCCTGACAAGGCAGGTGGACACAATATTAATAGGGGCACCACTATCTATTATGGCGCGCACTTTGACTTTATTAACAGAGATATCTGTGTATGTACATTCAGAGTAGAGTTCAGAGTGTAAGTTTAATACGCGTACACCCAAGGATGCCAGAGTATTGAAGTACTGTTTGAGACTTTGACCAATCTCAGGGAAGTTGGCCTCAATGGTCTCAATGGGAAGGGAGAATTGGACTCCCTTCAAAGAAGGTAGGTCACTGGCTACACTGGGATCAGAAGCAAGGCAAGTTTCCTGGACTTGGGCTATGTACGGTTTGGAAACTGTCTCTACAGCAGTTGGCGTGACCTTCCTTGGGTGTCCCCTGCCTCTGGCAGGAATAGCATAAAGGTTGTCTGACACAAGCATGTGTAGAGGATCCTCTTTGAATTCCTGTTTTGGGGCAAAGTGGGACAGCGGACTGGCCAAAGGCAGATCTAATATTGATGCCTCTGGCGTTGTTGTCTCAGAGGGGGCTGTATTAGTTACAGTTGCCTCTGAAGGCTGGCAGTCTGGTTCTTTTGGAATGGGTGAAGTGATGGACTCAGTATATTCCTTTATTGGCCCGCCTTGACTTTTCCCTGGTCAGCCTATTTTTGGTTGACCACCACATTTACTGAGGACTCACGCCCTTTCTCCTTGCAGACGCTGGCCCAGTGTCCTTTCTTACCACACTTGTGGCAAGGGCCAGGTGGTTCCTTGGCCTTGTAGTCACTTCCTGATTTATTATTTGAGTCAGCAGCAGCATTGTTGGACTTGGGTTTGTGAGGCTTATCCTTGGTGGGGGTAGACAAGCAATTATTCTGTCATTTATTTGGAGCTCCAAACTGGGCCCCAAGGCAACTCTAATAGCTGGTGATCCGTTGGGTTGAGCTGGATTGATCCAGAAAAGGGAACATGACATTGGCTAACTCTCTGTACGGCTGCAATTCATGTCCCATGGTGATTCTGCAGTCCAACTCAGATAGGACACTAGCACCTAGGAGAACCTGCGCTTCATGATAGAAGTGTTCTGCAAAGTCCTGAACAGACTCATATTTTTTGCACAAGATGTTACTGAACTCCGCCTTTTGAGCTTATAATCTGGTTTTACTACCAAATTCCTTAATAACAGCCTGGTGTGCGTCTTTGTAAGTCCAATTGTCCAGTGGTAGGTGGGGCATGATGACATCTACGCAGGTGGGATCAAGGGTGTTTATGAGGGTGGCTGCCTTCATATGGTTGCTTGCACCTCTCATGGTCATTTCAAAGAGACAGATGAAAGTTTGAATGTTTCCATTCTGATCAAACTTTGGCAGGTTGAGCAGCTTAAACTTATGATCAGGGATAGTTGGTTCTGTGACTTCCTTTCTGGTAGCGTGGATATTACCAGCACACAGTACTGACAAGGGAGTAAGAGGAGGCAAGGCTGCAACTCCTTGAGGAACTCTAAAGATGTCACCTGAATCATTGCTCATGTATTCAGGAGAGAGATCAAAGAAGTCTGGTAATGAGGAGTTTTTCTGCTGATCTGGACTTGATGCTGGTACAGGTGACGCTCTTCTGCCTGAAAATGTGCTACTTTCAGAAGAGGCTATGTTTTCCAACCTAGCCAGTATGGCTAACACATTAGCTTCAAATTTCTTATGTGAGGTTTTTTTTCTGTATACCTGCTCTAGTAGAGAACTGTAATTGTTTTCTGCTGTTAAAACTGTACTGGCTAAAAGATCCTGACGGTTTGACAGTTCCTTGGTCTGGAACTCAGCAGCAGCAAGGTCACAGCAGAGCCCTGTTATGTCTTCATACAGCTCAGATGCTAAATTCTGTGCATCTTTTACTACGTCCTATAGCTTCTTCTGGTCCTCAGCGTATTTTGCATGATCCAGACAGCACTGATGGTCCTCCTGTTTATCACAAACAGGATGTTGGCTACGGCTAGTGGGCTTTATTTTATTGTCAATTTCTGCAATTTTGTTAACATAATTGACTACCTTGGAGTGACAAGCGTCCTGCTTAGTGCAGTTGTCTCTGATTGACTGGCGCAAGTCCTCCTGCTGGGCAACAAGATTTGCATGATCTTAGCTGCTTGGTAACGTCTGTACGTGACGGCTTAAAGTTACATAATGGTTGGTTACATCTGTAACCATTGTGCACTCAGGCCTCAATTGTCCAGGACACCGCCCACAAGTTGGCCAACCTTGTTGTTGAACTGGTTGACTATCTTTTCTACCCTACCATGGGCAAAGGCAGTGGAGTTACATAGATCTTCCACAACAGTCTGTACAGTTGTAAAGCTGACGTTCAGTCAACTGACCAAATTAAAGTTGGCTGACTGTAGCTTGGAGCAAAAGCGGTTGAGCTCGTTCAGCTCCTGCCTGGTGACCAGTTGTTGAAGATGTTTGATGCTGGGTGCACAAAATATGCAAGCACCTCTTGGACCCTGCTCTGATTCAGTTGGAGGAGCTGACCTAGCTGGGTACAAGTGATATCCTGGTATCTGTGGAAATTGTTACTCAGGTTGTTAGTGGTACCATCAATCTGGAACAAATTGAACTTGGCGTCGCCTTGGGGATTGTTGAGATTATGTCTTCCATGTTGCAAAGCTTGCAAGACGGCGTGAACCTTGTCTATGTTGTATTGTTTTTGTCCCATGGCAACGGCAGTCCCTGTAAGGTTGAGCTGGATCATATCCAGCGGAAGCGTGGGTGCTTCATATGGAGTCAGCTCTAACTGGAAGGATTGATTGCATTTGGTATTGCTGGTCTCCATGTATCCCCCCTGTACTTATCAACAAAGCCGGGGGTTAATGAGGGCAAGGCAGTGCCCTGAATTATCACCAATAGAAGCTTGTTTTTTGTAGTGAGCACCACTGTCCAGATTTTTGGATCTTGAAGAAGAAGAGATATAGTTTTTATTGTTCATATTATGCATATTGGGATATGTGAATCTGTAAGAAGACAGATGTGCTTATATTGGTGTGGATGGGTGTGCAGCAGGCTGTGTGTTGTGTTCTGAGGTGCGGCATAGACACACAACAGGAAATCCTAACCTTAGGATTAGATTTGTACAAAGTCTTGGTTAGATGACAGGGAAGGCTATGTGTTTACCTTGCAGCCCTGGAAGAATAATCTCTACTAGTTGTGGCTAGAGAGAGGCGCAAAAGTACTGAAGACACAAAGACAAAAATGTTAATAGAACTTAATTTTTATTGGTGAATATTAAAGGTAATATATAGTGGTTAGGAATACCACAAAACACTACCAGGACGGTAGGATCACTTGCCACCAGCATGAGTGGGGCAAGTGAGTTGCGCAGGATCAAGAAACCAAACAATTGTATTTCCTGATTCAGTCATCAACTCATTTTGAGAGGCAAAAGCAAAAGCAAGATATTTGTCTTCAAAATGGCCCACCAAAGGCAAAATTGATATATGGTGAATAGTGGTATTCACTACATTGCCCTCCCCTAGATTGGCCTTAGGGGGGTGGTATTTGCAGAGGAACTTGGCATGTACTTGAGCAAAAGGACAACCACTGGAGAGGAACTTCACAGTGTATTTGAACCCTTGTTTTAAGGTCACTTCCAAAGGGCCAATCCACAGAGAGTCCAGCTTGTGCGCACGCCCACCTAATCTATGTTGGTAGTAAAGAACATGGCTGCCAACATCAAACTCAGGCAAGAGGGAACATCCAGCATTATTAGGAGAAAGTTCAAGCATCTTAGTCTTGTATGCAGAAGTGTAGGCAGTGGCCTGAATATCAATTATGCGGTTGACTAGATCCTTGATGTGGTTGTCAGGATTCATGGCCTTATCAGAGGAAATCAGGGGGGGGCCCAAGAGCAATGGGGTAGTAGCCTCTTGCCCATACAGCATAGCAAAGGGGGAGTACCCAGTGACACAATGTTTGCTAAGGTGATACATGAAGAGAGCAGCAGGTAAGTATAGGTCCCAATTAGCAGCGTCAGAGTAGGTGAGCTTTCTCATAATGAAGACCAGTGTTGAATTTGCACGCTTGACGGCCACATTGATAGAAGGGTTATAGGGGGCAGAGAAAGACTGGTGGGACCCCAAAGCTTTGGCAACAGAGGTTACCAGCTTGGCATTGAAGTTAGTCTCATTATCTGAGAGCAACACTTGAGGACAGCCATGGCAGTAGAAAACATCTTGTAACAGGAAGGCAGCAGTTGTCTTAGCTGTTATGTCCTTTGTAGGGAGAGCCTCTACTCACTTGCTGAAGTGATCAACAGCAATCAGGATAAAGCAACACCTAGAACGTGAGCGGGGGAGAGGACTTACCGCGTCAATGCCGACAGTATGAAAAGCATGTTGAGGGGGAATCAATTTGAATTTGTGGGCAGCAGCTCAAGGTCTCTGCAGCTGGCAGTTGTGGCAACTAGCTATGACGTCTGGGATTAGCAGGCAAAGGTTTTCCCAGAAGTAATTCTTCTGAAGCCAGTCAAAAGTCTTAGCAATGCCTCCATGCCCAGTCTCTTTATGAGCTTGTGACACCAACAAGAGGCGCAGACTGGGTTGTATATAGGGCAGATACTGATCTTTTACCTTTTTGAAGAGCTGATTGTTGTGTATGAGAGTATCTTTGGATAGCTTGGACAAAGCCAGTTGGACCTCTTCTGTTTCACTTTCCCAAGAAGAAGGGTATCCAATAAGTTTGTACAACTGGTCAGCCTCTGCAGGATGTAAAGCAAGAATGGGCATTCTGGATAGCCCATCAGCATTCTGATGTTGAATCCCAGGGCAATGGAGCACAGTGAAGTTGTAACCTTGCAGACGTAGGGCCCATCTAGCTAGGCGGCATTCTGGCTCCTTAAGTTGTTGTAACCATTTAAGCAAAGCGTGGTCAGTGACAACTGTGAAATGGGTACCATACATTCAGTGGCGGAACTGTTTGCCTGCATGCAACACGTCAAGACACTCCTTCTCTGTGACACTATAATTCTTCTCATTATTGTTTAGCATGCGGGAAGCATAAGCCACAGGATGGTCTACACCCTTGTTGTCTAGTTGGGCCATAATAGCTCTAATAGCAAGATTGCTAGTGTCAGTGTATAGGATGAACTCCTTATCATAGTTGGGATACACTAGGATTGGCGCCTCTTTGAGTTTTTGCTTAAGGGTTTCAAAGGCTTGTTGTTGACTGGCGGTCCATTCAAAAGGAACATTACATAACAGCTGGACTAGAGGTTCACTAGTATTGGCAAAGTCAGGGATAAACTGTCTTTAGTAGCCCATCATTCCTAGAAAGACTTGTACCTCTTGCAGGTTGGTGGGCAGAAGCATTTTGTCAATGGTCTCAACCTTCTTAGTCATTGGGTGAATCCCTGTCTGGGTTACTTCATGGCCCAAGAATTCAAGACGCTCTTTGAAGAAGGTGCACTTGGAAGGTTTTAGTTTGAGGCCAGCTTCTCAAATCTTTAGGAACACCTCTTTGAGATGAGCCAGGTGGTTGGTGAAGGTAGCGCTGAAAACTTTTATATCATCCAAGTATACTAGGACGCACGACAACTTCAAGTTGTAGAGGATGGAGTCCATGGCCCTTTGGAAGGTGGCCAGGGCGTTGCAGAGTCCCTGTGGTATGCAAGTAGGCTCAAAAAGCCCTTTGGGTGTAATGAGTGCGGCTTTTTGACAATCCTTGGGGGATAGATCAATTTGCCAGTATCCAGAGGCCAGATCCATTACGGAGAAAAACTTAGAGCCTCCAAGACGTCGGAGAGCATTATCAATATGCAGCAAGGGGTAAAAGTCCTTCCTGGTCAAAGAGTTCAATTGGCGGTAGTCCACCACAATACAATGACCTCCATCTTTCTTCTTTAAGATGAGTAGCAGGGATTCCCAAGGACTTTGGGAAGGTTCTAGCAGCCCAGCTTCCAACAGTTGTTTGAGCTCTTTAGATACCTGGGTGTCCTCTACACAGCTGCAGCAATATGGTTTAGCACGTAAGGGAGGAGCGTTGCCAGTGTCAATCTGATGGAAAACTCCTTTGGCTAACCCATAGTTGGTACTGTCCTTAGAAAAGATGTCAGAAAATTAATCTAGCAAGTCTAGCACCTCTTTCTGTTGAACCAGGGACAGCTATGGAAAGTCTTGCACAGTGAACAAGGATAGGACTTGGGGTTCATCCTCAGGTAGGTTAAAATCTTGGAATGTGCCAAAGGGATGAAGAGACAGGACATCAGGAGTGCTCAACAACTTGCCATATCTGACAACCTGCCCCCTAGACACAGTCATGGGGAATGCAGTCAAGTTGGCTACCAACAACTGAACAGGGTCCTTATGGGAAACATCTAGGATCCTAGGACAGAGATAAGGTTTATTGCGCCCTAAAGAAGGGAGAGAGTACAACTCCAAGAAGGTTTATTCAGGTAGTTCATAGGATATCTGGGAGTCTAGGATGGCCTGGGAGTCAGGGGGGATGGTGACAGCGGACATGGCTAGGAGAGGGATCCCTTCAGACGCAGGACAAGCCATGGGTGGACATTTCATGTTTAAGGAGTGGGTGTGATATTTGAGGTTGAAACCCCCAGTGGGATATTCTAAAGCACATGTCTTGAGAAGTTTCCTGGGAACTTTAACTGGCTCTTCAAAGATCAGAGGGACTTTTCATCCCAGAATAGAGAAGTAATCATCTTTTAAGTTGATTATCCCATTATATTCCTTAAGGAACTGAGTGCCAACTAAGAGATTGTAACTCTCGTTTTTCAAGACAACTGCTGGCGCAGCTAGGAGAAGCTTGCCAAACCGCATGGGTAGATCAGAGTATGCCCCTATGGCGCGGGTCATAGACAGTCCAGCCGTGCCATACAACTAGTGATAATTAAGGTCAGGGGCAAGTTTGAGCTTCTTCACAAGCTTGGAGGAGATAACGTTGACTGGCAAGCCAGTGTCTAAAACAGCCTTGATCTTCACTTTTTGAATGGATATCTCTACTTGAGTGGTAGTGCAACCAAAGGGTGAAAGGACAGCCAAGATATATTGAGCCTCTGCTAGTTCCTTATCCCACTTGTCAATAATGCATCTTAATCCTAGGAACTCCTTATAAACAGTTTGGAGAGGGAGCAAAACAGATACAATCTTGAAAACAGCGTTAGCAACCTTGGCAGCTTCTTCTGACAACTCCACTAGCACAGGGGACCTCTTAGCTTGAGTGAGGTAAGGACAAGAGACAACTTCTTTGGCTTCAAGCAAAGGCTTAGCAGTAGTTGTAGCCTTTCCTGATTGCAATTTATAGGGGACTGTAATGGTTTCAGGAACAGCCAGGACAGAGTACCCATATGAATCAGCGTCGTCAGTATCAGAGTCATCCAGGTCAGAGTTGTCAGAGATATTGTGGAGCAAGATGAGGATAGGAGTAGCCTTATTATCAGCAGGCTTGGCGTCAGATATAGAGGGAGGGATTGAAAGAGACTGGGAAGAATTATCAACCAAGAGTGTCTCTGCCTCTTGGTTGACTGTTCTTCTCCCGCCTGCTCTTTTGGATCAGCTCCTTCAACCTGTGGGTTAGTGCAGACCCAGGAATGGTGACCTATTTGCCCACAGTTGTGGCAACCTTGGCGTTGAGGAGGATTTTGCAAGTTCATGGTAATAATTTGAGGATCACGGTAAGACAAACCAGAGTTAGAAGTAACTCAACCTTCCCTAACAACTGCTCTAGAATGGGTAAGGTGCATGTCCTGCAACAGCGTCTTTATGCTCTTCATAGAGGAAAGCATAGTCTTATGGACTTTGAAGTGAAGGCACAGAAGCTGGTTAACTTTGAGAGCTTGAGCGCAAGCCATATAAGCTTCATGGGCTTTTAATTTTCTGCTTGTTATCAGTTGCTGTCCTTCCATGTAAAATCTGTCTGCAAACTCAGCTAGCGTCTCTTTAGGCTTGAAAGCAATATGCATAAATGCGTCCTTTTTTACTTCCAGGCTAAGGTCATCACCAAACTTGTTAATCAGAAGCTGCTTTATATCTTCTCACATCTCAATGGTGGGTAGTTCAGGCACCACCACCTCCTGGCAAGTCGGATGTAAACAGGTCAGAATATGTTCTTTCTTAACTTTGTCTGATGCTTGTCTCATGGCAGTTTTGTAGATAGTTAGGAAAGCTGCAATGTTTGAGGTTCTGGGGTTGAAGACTTGTTTAAAGGTAGGCTTGAAGTGTGCTTTGGGAGTTGGACCACCATTGTTGCTATTGAGTACGCTTATACGCAGGGAAACTCTGCTTTGGATTCAGAGGGGGGCTGTCTAGCCCATAGCTGACAAACACTCTCTTCAAGGGTAGTCAGGGTCTCAACAGTGCGGGCACCTGTATTGACAGCTTAAGTAGTCTGTTGTGCAGTAGCATCTAAGCGTTGACCTTGGGTGGTCACTATTGTGGAGAGCTCAGCCAGTCAAGAAGTAAGGGATGGCCCCACTGAGAGGCAAGGGGTAAACCAGTCGTTCACGGAGTTGATCAAGTCATTCATCTCTTGTATGTCTCTATCCAGTTCAGTATGGCCCTGCTTCAATTGATCCACCTTGTTAGCTAGGGCAATTAGTTCCCTAGCACATTGGATTTGAGGGGCTCCTGGTAAGCCAGGGCAGCAATCATCTTTGTCAACAACCCCAACTGGACCAGCAGCAGTTGCCATCATCTCACATAGGGCAGCAAGTTCTTGCTGTAACTCCGCAACTTGAGCAATCAACTCAAGTATCTGGGGGTCAGGTTGAGGAGTCTCAGCAGGACGTCTTTGACTGCAAGTAGTTGTATGTAGCTCTCAAATAGTGTCCCATATTCTCTGCTCTTGATCTGCCAAATCATCAGAAGGGGGAGAGAGTAGAACATCTGTCTTGGGCATAGACAATTCATTCACTTGACTCTGGAGTTTGGCTATAGCAGCAGCGGTGGCAGCTCTCTCTTGATCAAACGCCGCACTGAGTTCATTAAGGCTGTTAGCAGCAAAGTCCGCTACCTGCTGTAGTTGCTCAAATGAATACATGCTGAATGCATTAAGCTGCTGCACAAGTTGTTCAAAGTTGGTGAGATAAGCGTTTAAGGTGGAATCTACTTGAGTTTGCCAGGATTGTTCTAGCTGGTGAAACTTGTTTAGAGGCTCTCTCACATATTTGGGGATGGACTGGAGTATTTGTTTGATAGAATTAACCAAACAGGTCTGGGAGGTAACAGAGTTTCGCTGATTGTCAGATACTAAGGAAAACAGGGAATTGATCCACTGTTGGTAGGCAGCAAACTGGTCCCAGTGATGAGTAACTGCTGCGTGTAGAGACAAGATTTCTTGGACGTGGAGCCCCAACACCATCTGATGGTGGGCCAAGGCAGGCTGCACAAAGGACAATAGCAAGTGCTCAGTGGGGCCAGCTACTGAGAGGAGATGCTGTTGAATTTGAGGATCCACAATCAGTTCATAGTATTCCACTTGACTGAATTGCAGCTGAAGGCAAGGGATGGCTCCTTCATGGGCTATCCCAAGGGCTACTGCTATGACTTGTTCTAAGTCAGGGATACCCATGGGATAAGCAACTAGGCAGGTACCATTCCCAAGGTTCAGTATAGTGGTGTTAATAGGTGGGTTGGCAATATCTTCCTCAATAGGAGGGCTAGTAATTTCAGGTGAAGTTGGATCTTGTATAGGTGGAGGCAAAGGACCTGAAAACGTGGATGTGAAAGGGATAACTGAGGGGCTTACAGCCCCTGTAGTGAGCACCATTTTTGTTGTGTTCTGAGGTGCGGCACAGACACACAATGGGAAATCCTAACCTTAGGATTGGATTTGTACTAAGTCTTGGTTAGATAACAGGGAAGGATATGTGTTTACCTTGAGGCCCTGGAAGAATAATCTCTGCTAGTTATGGCTAGAGAGAGGCGCGGAAGTACTGAAGACACAAAGACAAAAATGTGAATAGAACTTAATTTTTATTGGTGAATATGAAAGGGAATATATAGTGGTTAGGAATACCACAAAACACTACCAGGACAGTAGGATCACTTGCCACCAGCATGAGTGGGGCAAGTGAGTTGCGCAGGATCAAGAAACCAAACAATTTATTTTCCTGATTCAGTCATCAACTCATTTTGAGAGGCAAAAGCAAAAGCAAGAGATTTGTCTTCAAAATAGCCCACCAAAGGCAAAATCAATACATGGTGAATAGCAATATTCACAACACTGTGTTTTGTTGCTGATTGATCTGAGTGATGGGGAAGTCCTGTGGTCCTTTGGAGACGTGACACTGTCAGTGGTGGCTTGTCAGGAGTTTGAAAGTATCAAATAGCCGCTCTTACTGTACTTTGACACCGCTACTATTTGGACTAGTAGTGATGTTGAAGGGTATTAATTGTCTACCTTCCAAGTGATCTTGGAAGGGCCCTTTATAGTTGACAGCTAGCGGCCAAACTGGCGTCTAGCTGCGGACAACTCTTACTAGATAGCCTATCATCCCCAAGCTACTAGTTTCACCCCCTAGAGTTGGATCCCAAACCTGAATAAGGTTTTGAGATGAGGTAATATTCTAGGCTGTTGATTTCTCCTCTTCAGCCTAGATATACCTTGACTTAGTTACGGCAAACTAAGTTGATATCCATTTTGGCTGACCTTCCCTTGTTCTTGGTATAATGTGCAAGATTTGCACAGGCAGTCCTCTGTCTCACTTCTTGGTAAAACAGGAGGTTTTAATTCCCTGTTCCAATCTCTGAGTTGGGTTTGCGTCTTAATTTGGAATCCGGAATGCCTAGAATCTAATTATAGAAGCTTCTGGATTGGCCTGTGATCTGAGACCCAGAATGTCTCAGGTGTCTTCCAACTTGGAAACTATGACAATCTTATTATATTTTCCCCTATTCCAGAATAGCTGTGTCACTCTGGCTGTGTCCCGTCCAGTGTCAACCCACAGCTTCAGTGATAGGGATATGGATCAGCCAACCCTAATAGATCAGGATTTCCTGAAACTCCCTAATTTTAATTTTTGCTTTTATCTGAATATGGATATTTAATTAGAGTTTTTCCACCCAATATCCCAATTATAGATTTTTTATTTCTTAATTAGTTGTTTTTGGTTTTACAAAGCCCATTTTAGAATACTCAAAAAAATCCACCCATTTTCCTAGATTTTACTGCCAAATTTAAACACCCAACACAATATTTTTAAAATTTATGTTTCAGATCTTGTGTCTTATTTTAGATACTTTGGTATCATTCATGATTACAATACATTGCACACATTGTGTGAGTGATTTTGTTTACGTAGTGAGCTGCTATTGTGTTTTTTTTTATTTGAGTTTTGACTCACCTTGCTTGGGTGTATTTTGTCACCAATTCACATAGTAAACATATGTACACCAAAAGTCAACTCACACCATTTTTTTGTGAATCAATGTATTTTGGATTCTACTTTGAATGGTTTTGCTTTGCGCATGAGCTCTTTGTTACTGTGTTGACTCAGTTTGCCCATTAACGCCAATAAACCCTGTTAACAGAGTGTATATTTTAACCTGAGAGTTGGATTTTGTTTAAATATGAGGTATTTTTGGTTGTTTCCATAGCTTTTAAAACTACTGTACTAGCTTGTCAAGTATGGGTTCATTTATTACATAGTTAAGCAACAAGAACTGAATTTATTCAATCCAGCAGCCTGCTCTACTTATGTGCTAAACAAGTGATTGTTTAGAACTCAAATTATATTTCCCTCATAATATGATTTGATAAATATATTTGATATGCTTGACCTGCATCATAAGTACTAATTAGCAAGAGATACATGAAAATCATTGGTTTTTGTGTTGTGTGGCTATAGTGGCACTGAAATAATAAGGATCAGATGATGACCTGCAAGGTCTGATTTGTGGCTTAAAAAAGCCAAAGTACCAACAAGGATTCACAACCATTTAAATAAAATTAATATATTTCTATCTTTTTTAATTAATTTATTTATTAGCTCAACAGTCAATACAATATTCAGTGCATTATAATAAACATATGTGTCCTCATATCTATTATAATTAATTTTACTTAACTTTTGTACTAATTCTTATATGTCTATAATACAATTCAATTGCAAATCATTACATATAAATAATTTTTGAGTCCTAATAAAAAAAAAAATATATAAAAATAAAAACAAATAAAATCCAGAGCACCTATTTATCTGATTGGCTTGAAGTTGAGGGCTTTAGGGAGGAAGGATTCTGAGTGCTCATAGAAAGCTGCCACCACATTGAGTGGAATTGCAAATTGGCTGATCTCAAGAATGTTGAAGAGATCCTAGTATTGTGAGGGAGGCCTTTCTTCACCTTATTCTTGATCCAACCAAACACCTCCTCAATTGTATTCAGAAATGAAGAATAGGGCAGAAGGAAGAGGAGTCTCATTGGACAATCAGTAAGCCAGTGGCTGGAGATGTGGCTGTTTTGTCAATGGGGGGACTCAGACACAACCAGATCCACTTTGTGGAGCCCAACATTATCTAACACAACACTGTTGGTTGTGCCTCTGTAATTGATCCAGAGGTATTCCCTTACATCTCAGAGAAAATTGAGAAAAGTCTTGCTATTGTGGGAACCCTTGATCATTTGATATTGGTCTAACCCGCAAGGACCCAGAAGCGCAACCATGGAATATGTCTGGGAACAGATAGCTGCATAATGTTCTACACCATCCTTGGACCCCTTCTCAACCCACCCATGCCTAGACCTAAGTGAGGAGGAAAACAACAATTCATCAATGTAGAAGAACTGGACATTCCTAATCTCCTTTAGGGCCAGATAAGTCTCAGCATAAATGTGTCAATCTTTGATGGTTTTTTCACTGTTTTGATTGTATGGAGAAATCCCCAGTACTTTCCAAGAGAAGCCAAGATTGACCATTTTTCTATAAAATAATTGTTTTAGAAACAGAAAGCCCAAACTCCGTGGTCAGCATTAATCAGACAGCAAGCGTGCCCAGGTGGCAATTCTTGGCTACCCACTGCTTGATTACATTGATGTGAACGGGTTGAAGTAGTTTTGGCTGCCGCTTAGCCTTAACAGATTTGGCAATTTGCCCGGTGTTTCTGTGCTTTTTGTTGATATTGCCAATATATCTAGCTGTGACACCAAATTGGGACGCAATATCCTGAACTACCATTCCCCCGTTCAAGCAGTTGAGGAGAGCTTCACGCTCATTATCTGTCAATCAATGCCAGCCCTTGGCAGGTACCGTGGCATCCTGGATGGCAGGCTCAACACAGGGGATGGGGACCTTTGTGTAGAATGTTGGATCACTCTTACTTGTGGTGGTGCTGTCAATGGTGGAATAGGTAACAGGGGTAGATGGTTCCTCAGTTGTGACCAATGGCTGATAGGAGGTATCAAAAACGCGGGGGCAGGAAGTGTCAACTCTTGGATCAAGAGTGCGGGGCTGGGTGACAACTGGGTACACAGTGGAGGTGTAAGTAACCTCAGTGTTCCTGGTGACCCTGGTATAGGATACTTTGGTAGCAGGCCTTCAGAGTGGCTTTGTTGCAAATTGCACAATTAATGCTATTTTGATATGGCCTTTGAATATTGATAGTTGCAAAGATTTGGCTGGATTTGCCTTCAAGTTCAGAAATTCTTTGCCTTCTGCAAATGGGTCTGTTTTAATATCAACCCCATTCCGGATTATTGTACCTGTCTGTGATTGATCCTAGTATGACCTCATCCCAATGTGACTCCCTCAGCCACTCTGTCTTCCTAATGAGTGATCACTGCCCCTTGTCTACTATTTAAAGTAGAATCATTTCTCCTAATAAAGACAAGTTTATCCACATTTGTGTTGGATTTAATAATCTTCAAGATTTTCTTGTGCTTTCTGCCAAAAGGACTTTTACATCTTGTTTTCCAAGAATTTAAGGTATGTGCCCTTAATTTTGCCCTGAAGGCTAACCCAAGGCTAGCTTAAAACCTCAAATATTTCATTATAAAGATTTCCTTCTGTGTCCTCCAGGATGTTGTCCCCTGGAGCCAAACATAACAGGCTTCTGTCTATTATTCAAGCTGGTTGTTCTGGATTGGGATGCAGGAGGTGGTTGACTGACAATGACACCTTGGGAGGCCTGTGTGTTGGCATGACTCCCCTTGAGACGGGTTCTGGGTCTATTCTTGGACCCTCTGAAACGCCCTCGTGGATGGGCTGCCCCGCGGCCTGGTGCAGGATCTGGTTGGGAATGTGATTGATGTTCCATAAAAATAAAATAAAAAATATATTTTAGATTAAATATGTATTTATTTGGATTTTTGGTTTAGTAGTGTGTAGTTATTTTCTCCTGATTTAGCCTTGAATAGTAACAGAATTTCCATATCTGGGCTTTGAAGTGTATAATATTGTATACTTTCTGTGTTTGGATAATTTTAAAGTTTAATCACTTTTTATGTCTAAACAGGTAAGACACGCCATTTCAAAAATGGCATCTCAAAAAAACGCTATCTCAAATTACGACATTTCAATTTACACTATCTTGATTTATTAGTAAAAACGCCATTTTGATTTATGGCATTTTGACTAAGAAAAACAAGTTTTAAAATTTTAGATTTTTTCAACTCCAAAAAAAATTCAAAAAATTCTAAAAAAAATAGAAATTAAAATTATTCTAGGCTAAAAAAAGCCTCAGAATTTCAAATCTGCAATAAAAAATGGGGTCGATTAGTAGCAACATAGTTGTGTAAAGCCCAAAAGTTAAAATAATCTAAAAACAACTATTTTCATCTATTTTAACTATAAAATATACTTTAAAATAAGCATATAATTGTACCAAATACCAAAAAAAAAGTCAAAGAATGGTAAAATCAATAAAAATAAGAGAGAATATAAAGAATAATTTATTGGGAAAGGACTCAAACATTGGTAGAAAACGCAACTGAGATAGCTTGGAGATGCTCAAGCTTTCTATCCTTAGGATATTAGGCAAGGAACACCTTGCTGATTTCAGTCTACTTTTTCACCGCTTTGGTCTGCTTAGGGGGATCACCCTTGGTCTTCATATCAGTCTTAAAGAGGCGGGCAGAGATGGCCTGCTGGGTTTTTAAATGGACCATGATCTTGTTGAATTTGGGCTTATGAACCCTGACCCTTGTAGCAAGATGACTATGTCACCCTTCAAGAGAAGAGGTGGTCTTGATTAAACCATCTTTTACCTTCTTAAAGCAGTTCCAGGTGATTGATTTACCGCCCTTTCTGATGTGGTGTGCTCCTTGAAAGATACCAACCCATTGAGTTTCAAAATACTCAATAAAGGGTGCAAAGGCTGCCTGGTTGGCTATAATATATGGGTGACAGAGTAGGGTTTCATAGAAGGCATTTGTCTCCTCCTTTCTAACCAGAGCAAGGGCAGCAAAGCCATTGAAGACGTCTTTGTTTTCTTTGGTGCCTTCAGAGTTGACCAGCTCATGAAGGTCAGAGCACTTTTGGGGGCGGCAGCAGAGTGCCTGCCAGAATTGGAAGTAGCATCCCTGAGGGGAACTCTTAAAGTCTTGAATAAAGGCATTTACCTGAGCCTGTTCAAAATCCACTACCAGATATTCATGGTAGGGAAGGCTTTTGGGCTGATTTCTGATTGGGGTGGCTTCCTCTTCCTGTATATGGGCCTTCTTCTTGCGCCCTCTGGTCTCCTTGGGCTCCTCTTTGATGTTTGGGAGGATTTCATCAAGCTTGACCTTTAGTATTGTGAGTGCTCAGACAAATGTTTCCTGCTTCTTGTTGGGAAGGGAAAAAATACCAGGGGAAGAACTAGATTACCAACCTGCCCATGGATATTCCAAAGCTGGCTGAAGAGCTTTGGGCAGGTTGAGAAAGTGCCATCTGCAAGCCAGGTCTTGCATTTCAGCAGGTTGCGTAGATCCTGGCTTGTGGCAAAGCAGATAATACACTCAGGGGCATGTTGACCATCATTGTAAAGAAGGAATCTCTCCTTGTGATGGGATAATTTTTGTTCCTCAGTAAGGATCAATTGGTCAATGGATGTAGCACTGATGCCTTCAGTGCTAAGAGCATATCTCTGATCAGTGAGATATCTCTGTAGTTTTGAGGCGCCTGTTACAAAATTAACAGTCTTGAAGCCCCAGGCGGGAATCAAACCTGCTCCTAGCCACCAGGTGGGGCTAGCAGGCGGGGAGATCCACCTGCACCTGGATTTTTGCTCTTTGAAGCAAATCCAGGTGTGGGAATCATTCCTGCCATGGTGATAGCTGAGGAGGCCGTTTTGGGCCCCAAAAGCTATGCCCAAGCCTTGGTGGGTTTGGCTGGGCCTGGGCAGGCTATTTTTAGCTGCCCAGTAAACCCAGATCAAGCCCACCCTCCATTAAGTAATTTGGGGTCCCCAATTGTGGACCCCTTTTTTAATCAAAATCTTTGGGCTCAAGAGAGCCTGTCAAGCCAGTCCAAAAATGGTGATCTAATTGGAAAACCCCCCAAAACCCCAGAAGCCAAACCTGCCAAAATCAATGACCAGCCAAGCCAAGATGGACCACCAAAAAGACAAACAACTGTTCTTGAAAACCCCAAAAATGACCATGAAGCAGCCAAACAAATAGCAGAACCTGAGATACCAAGCCTTGCCACACAGATAGCACCAGAAGAATGCCCAGAGGCACCTGCATATGAGTAAGTATATAAATCAAAAGCACTTGAAAAAAGTTCTGTATTGTCATCCTTACCAAATAAAGTTGTTATGAACCTTTGGTTCACCAATCTGTTTCCATACCTATTTTTGATACTCTTCCATCTGCATACACCCAAGCGTCAGTACCCATCCACTGGGATAGATAGTCAGACTACAGTTTATAAACCCAAAGCCTTTGACTACTACTGTCCACCCAACGCTCCATTTGGCCCTGTGCATTTCACTGAGTATCCCGCTAATCCTGACCACAAACCCTGAATATTGGAAGACTTGCAGTGGTAAACCTGCCCAAACGCCCCCAAGGAACCCTACCAAATTGTCCATGACAGCAAATCAATCACCATCTACCCTTTTATCTTCAACAGGAAGTACAAAAATCCTGCTGCCTACTTGGTCCCCATGGAACCACCCCCAACACCCAAACCAACCATCTCATCCCCCTCACTTCTGATGCCACTGGCCAGAGTAGTCAATTCCTGGGAGTGCTTTATCTGGCGCTCAAGGGATTGATTGACTCTGCCTTGCCAGCAGCTGGACCTTGGGCTGTGGCTGGGAAGGCCCTTTCCTACCTGGTAAAGTTAGGTCTCATCATCTGGTGGGCCATGCCAGTACCTGCCTCAACTCCTCCCTCACCTGCTGGAGCTCCACGGTACTCTTGGTATCCTGATAGCACCACCAACAGTTGCAAGTTGGGTATCATTTAAATTAAGGAGGGCATCATTGACGGCCTCAGTGGCAGTTTGATCCTTGGTGGTTGGGATCACCTGGCAAAGAAACCAGCGGATAAGTTGGTAAAGGGGGTCAAAAGGCTTGGCTTAGTCATGGTTGAAAGTTAGGGCTTTAAATCTAGTGAATCCATAAGTAGTGAGTCTAGATGGGCAGCCAACATTATCACATTTGTAGTGATGTTTTCAGATTGCTTTCTTCTCATCATTACAGCTGAAGCTTAGCCCTTGTAGACAAAGCTGACAACCCCTTTCTTTCTCATGATGGGGTAGCTGGCTGGATAAGTGGTAGGCACAGCAAAGGTGCCATTTTGATTGCATATATTATGGATGTTATTAAGATCCCAGAGCTCAATTTGGTCATCTGCAGGAGCACCAGGATCAGGCTCCTGCTCCTCTTCATTCTCAAGCTCTGAAGTGGGGCCAGAATGGCAATTGAAGTTGAATAACTTCTCTTGGGGGTCTGAGGGGGAGTACACAAATGGAGAGTGGGGAGGGGTAGGACTGTTTCCCTCTGGCTCAGGTGATGGAGTTGGGGTCTTGGGGGAGCTTTGGCCTTAGAAGGCTGCTTTTTTGGGGTAGTCTTGGTATTTTTGGCCTTTGGAGGAGTGATCTTGGACTTTGAGGCCTTGGAGGCCTTGGGCGCAGCTTTGTTAATTGACTTGGGAGGCATCTAAAAGTGAATTAGTTTAAAAATATGAGCAATTTGTGGGTTGTTTTTAAAGAGAAAAATGAGAATTTTTTTAATATAAAAAGTAGTATTTTTTCACATAAAATTGTAGAAAAAATCTAAAAATATATAATATTAAAGTTTCAATGTTTTTTGTTTTGTAAAAATAAAATTTTATTAGTAACACAAGTAGGAAAAACTTTGAGTTTTGGCTGAAAATTTGATTTCAAAATGGTGTTTTTGAAGTGATGGAATTGAGGTGCCGTAGCTCAAAAACATAGTGTTTTTGATCATTTTTTATATTAAATTAACAAATCTACAGTGGAGCTACCTCAACCAGGCCAAAGAGTAAAACTTGAATTTCTCAAAAACTAGCTTATACAACTGGGGTTAAAAAGTACTCATTTGTTTAGAGGAGGCCAAAAAAAATATATCTGCAAAGTTTCATATGTTTTCTTATATTCTTTATAATAATTTTTGATATGAAACTATACTTTTGAAAAGTGTAAAGCAAGAATTGTGGTGGGGAATTGATATAGCGTTGCCTGGCGTCATAGGTAATTTCCCCCTTATTTTCCCCTATCCATTGTGCATATCAAATCAATTGGGTGATATGAAACTGAATGGAATTTGGAGTGACGTAAATTGAAATGGCGTAATCACCCCCTTCCATATTAAAATCACTATTAAAATATTTTATTAAGAGAACTCTTATCAATATATCCATGTATAATAAAGTTATAAATTACATATAATAAAACTGGTTTTTTTACCCAGCAATGACAATCACAAGAAGGACTATCATAGTGGTGTCTATTTAGGTTGTTCTTAGCATAAGTGTCTTGGATTAATACTATAGGAACATCTTCTGGCATTATATAACAGGCTTTATTTTAGTTTGGGTATAAGCCTATTTTAGTTAAAAATAAATAGTGTGATTCAAAATGAGGTAAAGTCAAGATGGCGTAAACACGCCCCACACTAAGTGATTTCATATGTAAATAAAGTTAGCAAAATAAGATTTAATTAATCTGACTCAAAGTGATGGAATCAAGATGGCGTAAATTTGAGATGCTGCATTAATAAAGTATATGTAAATTTTAACTATTTTATTGTTTTTTTAATTTTTTGTGATTCAAAATCACTAACACAAAAAACACCATATCAAATTAAATTTGAGATGGCATAAATCAAAGTGGCGTTTTTGAGATGGTGTGTTATACCTCTAAACATGGTTATTGAGATTGAATTTTTCATTTGATTTTAGTTGTGGTGGAGCTTCTCTATTTTTGTTGGTGTTTCCTAGTGTGCTTACTGTACATTCAATTTGGATTCCAGTTCCCGCAATTAATATCTGAGTTTACTAGTGGCATTCAAAAAGTGATTTGAAATTTGGTTTGTGGATTTGACAATCCTGCAATTTCAAAAAACATAGTAAACTTAATGAAAATTGTTGATGGATTTGAACACTTCAAATCTGATTCCAGATAATTCATTTTTTCCATTGAAAATGTGCCGTTTGACTTGAAATTTGCAAAGTGTCTACGAGTTCCTGCATTTTTAAAAATCCAAATATAAATACAAAGAATTCAATTTAATTAAAAAAGGCTATCCTGAAAAAGTGATTCAAAATTTGGACCAAGGATTTGACAATCCCGCATTTTTATGTTCAGGTTCTGAATTTACAGTCTGTGGATCCTGACACAAGCGCCCCCTCAAGGGGGAGCTCCAGCTAGCCCATATCAAGGATTCGGGGAAACCCTGGTGGTTGTAGATGCAAGAGGTTCTGCAACCCCTCTTGACCCACACTCTCAATCTCTCCTTGCTAATAATCCCTGAAACTACAGCATGCACAAGGTAAAGACCTTAGATTTGTTCCAAGTCCATAGTGACAACCCTGTCCTCTAAGCCTGCCATTCCTCAAATAAAATCATCCACTTGGCCTACCCCTTTTGTTTCTGTGGGAACACCCACAAACTTTTGATAGACACTGGGGCCAATCATACCATGGTCAACCAGGAATTTGCAGATTCCCAACAATTAAACCAAGTACCCTGTCAATTTAAAGCAGTGTGTGTGGTCAACTCCTGCAGAGTAGCATCACCTATGAGACTATCCCCTTCTCAGTAATAATGAGGAACACCCAAGTTAAGCTCTCTGGGCTGATCATGGCAGGGCTCAGCCACAATATCATTGCTGGCATTGACTGGCTTTGACATAATTGACCATACATTGACTGGAACACCTCCGTAATTACACTCAACAGAAATGTGGTAGGCTTCTAGATCTACCCCATCAAAATGAGAAAGTTGCTCCATGACACCGTGTTTGTATGGCTCATGGAGACAGGCACCTACAACTTCAAAGGGGGATAAGCTGGACTTCAACCAGTGTTCAATGAAAGTCATCTGCTCTAAAGCCACTGCACCTCCCCCCCTGGTCACAACACCGCCACCAGCACTAGTATCACTTCTGGAGGAATACAAGGACGTCTTTAGCAAGACACTAGACCAACTGCCCTCTCCAATAGAAATAAAACATGATGTTTAATTACAAAGGTTGCTGCTAAAAGCACAGACCCTCTATTGTTTGACGCCCAAGGAAGACAAGACTCTCTGTCAACACCTTGTGGACGCACTCAATAAGGGCTTCATCTGCTCCTCCATCTTGCCATATGGGGCTACAGTTTTTTTGTAGCCAATAAAAATGGGTCCATTTGATTGGTAACCAACTACCACACTCTAAAAAAGGTGATTATCAAAAACAAACACCCCTCACTGCTAATTGATGGCCTGTTTGACACGCTTGCAAATGCAAAGGTCTTCAGTAAGATTGATCTCACTGTGGGGTACAACCAGGTTCACATTGCACCAGAGGATGAGGCAAAATCTGCCTTCTGTACACGCTATGGGTTGTTTGAGTGTTGTGTCATGAACTTTGGAATGACCAATGCTCTCTTAACCTTTGCCATGTTGATGAATAAAGCCTTTGAAGACCTGATTAGAAAGTGTATTGTTGTTTATCTTGATGACATTATTGTCTTTGTTCAAGACCAAACCACACATCTCCAATATCTTTGTGCTGTACTTAACACCCTTTGTAAACATCAGTTAAAGGCCAAGACTTCCAGATGTGAATTCCTCTGGTTGGAGCTCCTATTCATGGGACACACCATCTCTGCCCAAGGGATAAAGCCAGCCCCTGTCAAGATAAAAGCAATCACAAGCATGCCATCCCCCACCAATGTGGGCCAGGTGCGTACATTCTTAGGCATGGTTACCTATGTGCGGAAGTTTATCCCCAGCTGTGGGGAACTAATTGCACCTCTCACTGAGCTTCTAAACACCAAACAGCTCTTCTACTGGACACCTGCCAGATACCAGGCCTTTGAGACTTTGAATTAATGGCTTAAAACTGCACCTGTACTACAATTCCTCAATTGGAATTGCCAGTACAAGCTCAAGACTGAGGCCTCTGACAGGGCCATAGGGGGTGTACTAAGAATAAAAACTGACAAGGGTGTCTTTCTTCCTGTGGCCTATGAATCCAGGAAGCTCACTGACTCAGAGAAACACTATCCCATACATGACAAGTAGTTAGAGGCAATTTTACACCATGTCAAGAAATGGCGCTGTTACCTGGAAGATACCACCTTTCTTCCCCGCGTTCTGATAGACCACAAGTTGCTCCATTACTTCAATATCAAGTCACATTTGGTGTGACGCCAGGCAGGATGGGTCAAATTTCTGTCTCTGTACCAGCTGCACATTAAATAAAAACCTGTAAAGGAGCTGGTCACAGATGACTTCCTCTCCAGACTCTACATAGCGTCCATCATGGGGGACAACAGTCTAGATCTGGACTGGCTAATGCTCTATCTACGCCCTGAGGCCACCTGTTACAAAGGCCTCAACTCTGTGACTATTTCCAAACTGAAGGACAATGAAAGCTAGTTCACAGCTGATGCTGGAAATGTCTGCTGCCAGGCAGAGACAGGTGAAAAGATACCTTATATTCCAATCACACAACAAGGAAACACCATATTGCATTACTACCACACCTTAGGTCATATCAGAGGGCCTAACCTCTTCAAAACCATGAAGCATAAGGTTTGATGGCCCTGTATACGCCAGGGCATCCTGATATCCTTGAGACATGTATCCTGTGTGAAAAAAACATGTCCAACCCTGCCCCACCCAAGTCAGTTCTGCCAATCAACGCCATGAAACCCTTTGAACAATGGGCTCTTGACATTGTAGGACCCCTACCCAAGGACAAACTGGGCAAGAAGTACATCATTACAGCTATTGACTACTTTATCTGTTGGCCTGTAGCGTGAGCAACCACCAATCACACTGCCACCACCATCACTTGGTTCATTAGCAAGGAGATTGTGGCGCTCTTTGGACGCCCCAAGCATCTCATCACTGATGGGGGACCTGAACTTGTAAGTAACATTATGAAAGCATACTGTACCAAAAACACCCTTCAACAATTAGTCACTACACCATACCATCCCCCAAGCCAATAAACATTTAGAACGCCCAAATGGCTCCCCGGTACAGCTACTTGCCAAGCTCTCACAGGAACACCCTAACACTGTGTGGCCTGAACACCTGCCCACTTCTCTACTTATCTTAAAAGCCAGGATCAACTGGGGCACAGGTTTCAGCCCCAGTGCCTTGGCCTTCGGGACTCCTGATGGTCTGACAGGGGTGAAACAAGGTAAGTTACAGTCCAAAGTTCCCAAAAAGCCTCCCCTTGTAACTACCCCCTCCCTGAGTCAATGGCATACCAAAGCTTGCAACATAGAGCAAGAGTGGATCAAGGGGGACTAGACACCTCAAAGTAAGGTATGCCATTGTAAAGACCCAAAAATTGGGGGAGTATTCTAGCAATTACAGTCCCAATTTTGCAACTTGAAACCCAGTGAGCTCTGTTACAATGGGGTAGACCGTCATCATCCATCAAAACACTTTAGTGTGGATGTTAAATTGGCCAAAATTACCGTCAAAATATGCAAGTACATAGACCACCATGGTGTAGATGGCTATGGACTGAGTTGATTGGGGAAAAACCAGTGTTGGCCAGGAGTAATGATCAGAGGAGTTGAGCTTTTCTGGCTTCTTGTAAAATTACTCATAGGTAGGATCTTTAAATGGCCTGTATGATTGATAGTGTTGGTGACCCCCAATCCCAAGGCAGGCTGTGAGGACAGCCAAGAAGATAAGGTGGTTCATCTCCTTTAGTCCTTAGAAAGGGTTGACAAAGCTTAGTGTCTTGACTTCTTGTGGTTTAAGTCTGTTTTGATTTATATGATACTATTGAGGGTTAATTTCACTCAATGGTAGCACAAACTATCATCAAGTGAATTGGCTTTATTATATACTATCAGCCTTGATGAGGCATTAATAGTGAAAAATATTGAACAGGGAAACCCAAACACTTGGTGTTGTCTGGAATTCCAATTTTGGAATGGGATTGAAGGGGGTTGCAGCTAATGAATTGTTAATTCATGTTTTGCATTGAGTTGGTGAATATTTGGATGCTTTCATGCATCCAAATTCAATTCCTACAGTTACTGCATTGATTGCTTGGTAGGGTTGCTTGTCAACCCCATCCAAATTTGGTAAATTACAAATTTGGGCAGCAGTCCCTCCCAAATTGGGTGTTGGGGAAATTGTCTTTTTTGGCTTCCTGCTTTGGAAATTTCCCCATTTGGTGGGGGTTGTGCTTCCTGCCTGCCGCTGGCTGGCTGGCAGGGGCATGCAGCCCACAGTCAGTCTATAAAAGCTAAAAGTCAAAGAATTAGACTTTCTAAATTCTTTTTCTCCTTCTTTTTGTTTTGCAGCAGTTTCTCTAATCAGGAGTAATGATGAAAATATTATTCAGGGTTTTTTGCTGTAATAATGACATCAATTTTTTCTTTTGAAAAGTTGTTATCAGGAATATTCCTGACAGCCGTGGGTGATCCTGTCTACGCCCTTAATCCCAACTCTGCCAAACTGGAACCCAGCCACCTTGGGCCCTTCAAGATAGCTACTGTCTATGGCAACCACACCAACCAGCCCAAAGACACCCAAAGAAACACCAAGACCCTCCATCATGATTGCTTGTGCCCCTGCTGTGCCATTCCCACACAAAGACTCTTTGTGAAATCTTTCCCAGGCCTTTCACCAGTTCCAATCCTGGTGCCTGACAGAAAAAAGGGGGCACTTGAAGAGTTGCCCCTTGATGTATCTAATGACATGGAACAATCCAAAGGCAGTATCAAACTGTGGGCACTTTCTCCTAATTAGGAGCTCTACTAATTTGACATGCTGATCCCTGTGCAAGTTATTCCTCAGTTTTGAACCTTACATGGAAATTGCCACTGTGCAATCCCCTGGTGGCCTTGTGACTTTCCCCATATAGTATATTAGTCACAATAACAACCAATAAACCTGATCTTATTATTCTTATTCCTGTCCTTTCTATTGGACTGTTGTCTTCATCAATCAAATACTGAACTATCATTGGTTAAGTTGTAATAGAAGGCAAAATCAAAAGAGTGTGAATATTGGCATTCATAACAGACCTCCCAGTAAAGTTTTGCACAAGAGACCCTGTACCACTTGATCTGACTTCCTTGGTACTTGGAGCCAAATGTGAAAGTCAACTTGAATTACCAAACCAGTAAAAAGGAACCAATGACAATCCTAACCAGATGCAACTCAATTTGGTGCTTCAGTCATTATGAGGATCAAGCCACCCCCTTACCCAAAACAATTGATCAATTATCACAATCTTGTTTCTCTTAAGCTGATTCACCTCAACTATATAATTCCCAATATTCCAATAAAGATAATTATCTAGTTTCCAAATATTTTCCCTGTGTAACGCTGCTAATAAAGCACGGTCACAGCAGCCTGAGCATGAAAGAAGAAATATTTTCCTCCATGGAAAAGATTGGTGGCAACAAGCCTAATTCTTGTTGCCTGACTAACTACATTTCAAAATTTAACAACAAAAAAAAAGTTTATGGAAGCTTTGTAAAATTGAAGTAAATTGGTTGGTAAAAATGGACAACTTTATAGGCGTAGAAGTGACCCAAGTAAATTATTAAGGTTTGAGAAAGATACTAAGATTTGTAAACTAAATTTAAAGAAATTGAAATGAAAACATAAAGATTAGGGTTTAGGGGGGAACCACTTAGAATTTCAGCTTAAGGCTTACTCTCTGTGTTTGATTTATTTATGATTGGTGGTAAAAAAGGTGGGAATATCTTACTGATCAGCATGGTTTGAGAACCCAAAACACAGTCATAGTCATGAAGTTTGGGTAAAGAATAAGAAGGAGAAGCTCATAATAGAGCACCCAAAGATCTGCAATAGCATCTAGGAGAACAGGTGGTTTTTGTAATCAGTTGAGTGAAATGTGGATTTAGTTATTTAAAATAGAATTTTATATAAGAAAATAATAAAACCAAATTGCATAAGAACTGTGAAAGCAAAAGAAGAGGTAATGGACTTGATTTTCTTTAAATTAACAATTAATTTATTTGGATTTAAGAATTTAAATAGTGAAAATAAATAATTGCAAGCTTTAAAAAGCCTGCCCTTAGGGGCAGGGCAGGGCATGACAATATTGACTATTTTCAATAGTCTCTTGGGCTCATGTACCGCTCCAGCTTGAGGTTTTTAGGGTTGGTTTTCATTTCTGTGATATGGGGATTCACCTGGTCTGTCTTGCTAAACATCTTTGTTGCTAGATGGTCATAGAGCTTCATTTGTCACAGATCAAAGATCTCACTTCTAAAACTAGTTAATAGAAGATCTTATGAAAAAGGTTGATGTCACTCAAAGTTTTGTCACTAGTTACAATTCCTGCTGTGTTGAAGTGACTGAAAGGTTTAATAAGACCTTGGTTGAAACTTTAGAAAACTGCACCAAGGATCAATCATCCTTGTGGGAACACATCCTTACTGCTGTACTTGTAATGGAAATTGCAGGATAGTAAGAAGCTGTCTCTAAGTGGTGAGGAATTACCACCCAAATCCACATAGAGTTAATGATTAACCACCAACGCAGCTTCAGATACTGTTTTTTAAAATTTACAAATGAGATACTAGGATTAAGTAAAATAATTAATCCTAACCAAAGTAGCCCAAGATAAATAGCCTGTGAAAGCATCAGAGAATCTTCAGAATAAAATTCAGGGCATTGAGATGCAACACAATTTTCATTTTCAAAGACAGGGGGACCACTCCAAGATTGGCAGGCATTGAATTAACATAGGGAGGTGCTAACAACAAAGTTCCAACTGCAAGGCCCCATCTTCCAGTAATGATCAGGCTCAGAATCAGATTGTAGGAAATGTAGCGCAACAATCCAACTACAGGATGCATTTTCAAAAGTAAATTAGACCAAGGGATATTTGATTTTTATTGAGTAAATTTTGGGAGGGCTCAACTCTTAGAGTTGAAACAGTGAAAATTATTCAATATATATCAAAATTGACTAAGCAATACCACCTGGATCCTGGGCTCCTATTCCTTCTACATCGTCAAGTGATTATCTGGTCCAGGTTGCAAAGAACCCTTGAGTGACCAATTTCTGACAACCATGTTGATTAATAAGCTCATATTGGGTGACCCTCAAATTACGTTGATTTATCAATGTCAATTTTCAAGGAGAAATTGGTTTCAGCTGGCAGACTGGAGCAGCTGTAACCCATTTTTGATTGACTGTCTGATTTGAATCTGTTAATTTGGTCAATTTTGTTAAAGGTTTTTTGGCTTTTTGAGTCTTTCTACTTGGCCAGATAATTCTTGGCATGATGAAACCTACTGTGACAGTACTATGAAATTGACAACTAAAGTATATGCTGCAACCAAAGCCACCCCATTCAAAGTCATATATGGTGTTAAGCCACTCTCTGTCAAGAAGCTCTCTACTGCCCAGCTACCTGACTGTGCAAGACCATTAAAACAGCATCTGAGCCAAGGCAGGATCAAACATAGTTGCAAGAGCCCTCAAGGTAAAAGGAGCCCAGGAAAAGATCACACATTGACTTACCATATTCAAGGTTGGCCAAAGAGTTCTGAAGATGAAGACCAAGCTCAATAACTTGCATTCTACCAAGTTCAAGGCCAAATGGTCAGGCCCCTACCAGATTTAGCATGTAGGAATCAACACCAACTACTACATCAAGGATAATAAAGGAGTGTGCTTCCCATAACCAGTGGACAAGAGCCATCTCAAACACTATCACACTTAGTTTAACAGGGGAGTATGATAGTGTTAGCCTCAATTTTGATGGGTTTGAATTAGGGCTGCTTTGGCCAAGCCCGGGCAGCCGCGGCCAGTTTCTGGCTTTAGGTCACTCCTCTCAAACATTTATTTTAAAATGTTCAGATATATTATAATTTCGTTTTAGCTATAGCAGCTAGCAGCCGGAAGCCAGCCGGGGCTGAGCCGAAGCATCCCTAGTTTGAATAAAGTGGTTAACACTAAATGTTAGCTATAAAAGTGAATTCAGTTCACTTCAAACAAGCCGTTCTTTATATTTTTACTGTTGTTTTTGGTGTTTTTGTATTTCACCGCTACACCTTCCTTCACCCAATCAGATATGAATGTTAAATCTATATATACCTTCTTAAATTGATACGGATAAACTCATAGAATCCTTTTGATTTCAATACCATGCTGCCATATCAGCTTGCCAAATTCCAATTCTATAAATATGTTTCAAATGTGATTTTATTAAACAGCTACAATTCAATATTATTGAAAGGGTTTCTTAGTAAGCTTTGAGAAGCCTTTCATGTATGTCCATTGCTAGTCCCATCCCTTATTCGAATCAAGCCCGATATGGGAGAGGCGACATGGTTTAAAATGCGCCAAGGCCCCTGCCTTCCATCATGACCAAACTCCATTCTTTACTTAAAATCTCTCAGCTGGAACCTCACCTGGCCATCAAGTCCCACCTCCTGCCGCCACTTGAGTTGGCTTGGTTCAGGACGATAGCGGCTGGAATCTGCTGCGTGGTTCTCATGACGGATATTGTGTACCATTTCTCCACTCCAATCTGTTTTATTAAGTTCTTGACTGGATTTGGCTTCTATGGGATCATCGCGTACTTGACGGTAACCTTCTTCGCTATATGTTCCTAAAGATTAGATTTCTGCATATTTCAGTTGGAAGAGTGTCAAGAACCCAGAAACCTACCGACCATTTGATGGCTGGCACTGGTGGTTCCGGCTGGCGTATACGCTGTTGTACCAGTCGAGCTGTGTGATCAGCTTTATCATCTCTTTAGTCTACTGGATTCTGATTGCTCCCAAAGAAATCACTACTTACAGTAATACCCGACTTTTTATCTCCTTCGGAATGCATGCTTTCAACATCTTTTTGATGATTTCAGAGATGATCCTCTCGAGAAATATCTTTATTCTAACACATATGTTTATCTACATCCCTATCATTATGCTCTACATCCCATACACTTTCATCATACACCCCATGTAAGTATAGTATCTGCCATAGCTAACCTCCTCTAGTGACAACGAGTGGCCGTACTTCTTCTTTGACTATAAGAAAGAACCAGTCCTATTCGCGTGCGTCGTTGTGGGGGTGATTATCTCTTCGGCTCTCCTACACATTTTATTCTTACGCCTCCATACCCTCAGGGATATACGCCTGGAAAAGCAGCCCCTCAAAAGCATTGTTTGATGTTTTCCTTTCTGAAATAATACATTCATTAAATTAGTGATAGCTTCTCTGCCATTCAATTTTGCTCAGATTTTATTCCCTTTAGGGAAGCCACAGCCAATTACCGTTGCTACCAAATCCTCAAGCGAATCAGCTACCCAATCAAATCCGAAACTTCATAAATCGACTCGAATCGAGCTCAACTAATACCGATCAACCTTTGTAGAAACTAGGATTGGTGTGATGCCGAATTCGATCGTCATCGAATTTAGAATATTGAATGCATTTCCGAAACCACTATATAGTCCCAATCAATTACAATAAAGCTTACTTGATTACTTCTAAATATCTTGAATATCACATATCTGTAATTCGGCATTACATTGGAAGGTCACAAGTTTTAAATCGAAATAAAGTATTTTAAAACCAAAGTTTATAAGAGTTGTGACAAACGGGAACCTGTCCAGAGACCGCACTTTTAAGGCTTTAAGAAATCTTTATTTTAAAACAAGTGAACCTGACCAGGACTTGCTTGGATCATTGCGCTGAAAAATACAAGTCAATATTTATAAAGATCTAGGCTTTCCCAGCGCCCTTGATTTATTCTCACGCTCCCAATAAACATCCGTCAATGATATCACAGGGTTAGGAAGGCCATTGCATTTCAAATCAAGTCATTTTTAACAGAACTTTTATATAAAGGCGACTTTCCTAGCCCTAGTCACATTCCAGGCCCAGTGCCCATTTTAAAAAACATTTAGCACCTAAATTTCTACAGGCTTGTGT
This sequence comes from Entomophthora muscae, assembly GCA_014839935.2. Taxonomy (NCBI): domain Eukaryota; kingdom Fungi; phylum Entomophthoromycota; class Entomophthoromycetes; order Entomophthorales; family Entomophthoraceae; genus Entomophthora; species Entomophthora muscae. The sequence continues at coordinate 211,835 of QTSX02001499.1, read as the reverse complement.
GCCAAAGCTCTTCCTACATGAATATTAAGGCCAAGGGAATGTAACCTATCGAATAGGTTCTGCAAACCCCTATATTGCCACTAATTAATTGTATTTAGAGTTTATAAAGAATCAGTGTCTTTTATGCACTTGTTAAAGAATCCAACCATACTTGCATCGCTTCACCTCCAGCATGATATAAATGGATCCAAGCTTTTGATTGGACGCCGTATAAATCCCTCCATGGCAGGATTTTGCAATGAAAACGATCCATAATTGTTAATAATTCAATTCATTAATTTAGCTCGCCATCAGTTCAAAAATATATCGAATCTAATTTATTGGCTATAGTTAAATTCTGGAGTCTAGCTTCGGCTCGACCACGTGACTTGTGTCTCCGCCCCTCAAGTCACTTGACCTTACACCACAATAAGATAAAATCTAAACAAAAACATCTTTTTGAATCAAATGGGGGATCTGCGACCCTTGATGCAAATAGGCTATAGAATTACGGGTGGGACGACCCAATCTCTTACCCGAGATCTCTTATCTGAGAAGGTTCTTGGGCTGGGCATTCCAAACTCCAATGGAAATTGCAATTGCAGTGGCATCCGCCAAGTGGAAGGAATTTGGATCGTCCAATAACACCTGTTCTTGGCCACTGCATATTTAAACCGAGCCAAGTGGAAGCAAATTTAGTCGCGCTGACGTCGAATAAGCCAGTTGATCAAGGATTTATACCCTAACCCAGTATCCGCCATCAAGATATTTCCTTGCTTCAAGATCCTATACTTTAGTTTAAAATTTAAATGGTTTGAGATGAGTGCTAGGAATCCTAGCCTCAACCATAACAGTATTAATTTTTAATAGGGTTAGGATGGTCATAGCAATTGTGTGATCACAGAGTCACAAAACCATTTTCAAGATGGATTTAGATGGCGGAGTTGATGGTTTAGCTGCATGACCTTCCCGTGGTCTCCGTTGATAACAGGGTGATTCCTGGCAAACAAGCAAAAACAAGGGGTGATATTACGATGTGATTTGGTAACGGTCAAATCAAGGTGGAACGTTGCAACAAATGGGCATGAACTACCAACTCGAGGGTGTTGCAGCTCTGGATCACAGCTATGGGTGAAGGAGTAACAGTTTGTCAAGGGGAGGGTGAGAGTTGGGCGCATCACCTGTCACACTGCTCTACTACGAGGCTGGCTGGGTTGTACGGTTACTTCAGTAACTAGACCTGGTAAGGATGTGCGTAGGCTGCCCAGCGACAAGGAGGGGACACTCCTGCTTGCTCCAAAAGGACGGGCGTATTAACAATGCGGTGGTAAATTCATGCCTTAAATTTACTATATTCTAGATCGGTATGGGTGTGCCGCTAGGAAGAATAACCATAGCCTGCTAAAAATACAATATCAAATGGGAACGGTACTGCATCTAACGGACCAGAAAAAACAATTGGACAAGCAAGAGAGAGGAGCCATGCTCCTTGCTCCCAAGGGATAACGAACAATGTGAACGGACCCCAGACTAAGGAAAAAACCACATCTTTCTCTCAAACAATGGTTGCATCATGGGCAGAGAAGGCAGCAGCAATACTGAAGGAAGGACAAATAGAGTGTGGAAACATGGGAACCACCAGGAACCTGCCAGCCAGTGTGATCAAAAGTTTACGTAGGCTACACACTGTAGAAGTAATAATAGTGGTGAATAGAGATTGGCTCTTTCACAGAGTGGTGGAAAAGTGTGGGTTTACGCCTGTACATATTTCAAAACTAGGTAAGAGAACAATACTAATGACATTCCAGACAAAGGCACAGAAGGAGCAGGCCATGAGGACAGAATTTGAGACAAAGGCGGAAGAAATCACGGTTTGCGACATGGCAACTGAGGTCAGGAAATTTTTAATACAAAATGTACCGCCAGTAGTAAATGCAATGGAAATCAAAGAAAAGACAAAGGTCTTGGGCAGGGTTACCAGCTGTGTGGAGAACCAGAAGTCATTGAGTATTAAGCAATTGGATGAAACACAAAAGAAGTTTGTCACAGGAACCAGGGATTATGTCTTGAAGGTGGAACTAGTGAAAGTAATGAATGAGCTACCAAGTTCATTGAGTGTAGGTGGTTGGAAACTCTCACTCTGCCCTTTAGACAGGTGCTTCTACTGTGAACTAAAGGGACACATCAGGGAAAAATGTCTGGTAAATATGGCAGCTGAGGAGGAGAGAAGAAAGAGAGTGGAGGAGGGAAAGAAGTTGGGGGCACAATCAGCCATAGCATTGGCAAAGTTGAAGGAGTTGAGTGAGAAAGAGACATAGGCAAAGAGCCTAGTTCCTGTAAGCCAAAACCCAGTTGTTCCTAACAACAAAAGTAAGAAAGCGGCAAGAAAGCTGAAGGTGGCCAAATCTTTGGCTATTGACGGTTTTGGAGTCACTCAAAATGCTATTCAAAGCAATTCTCAGCTAGGACCACTGATAGCAGAGAATAGTGGAAGGAAGCAGTGCGCTACTGTAGTTAATGCAGATATCCTAAAGGCGCAGTTCCCAAAGGGTGCTGAGGTTCCGGCCAAAGTATCCTTTGTCAACACAAGCCCAAAAGAAAAGGATACAACCAATACTCAGATGGAAACAGAGGCCCCGGTCAAAGTGGAAATCAGAGAGGAGGAAAAGATGGAAACATAAGACAACCTAGGTAAAGAGAATCCCAGAGGCTGAACAAGATCACAAGGTTGTCAGAAGGAGAAATCTACTGTACCCAGCAATGTGATTGTCAGTGTGGATAACCCCACACAGATAGTTCCATCTACAAAAAATATTGATTAAATGAGTATGAAGCTTGAGTTTGCTAACGTCCGAGGTTTGGGGGAACTTAAACAAAGACAGAGGCTTTCATATAGACTATTACAACATGACATTGATATAGGAGTATTCATGGAGACCAAATCCCAACCAGGTGTGGAGAAAGAGTGGAGATATCAACTTGCTCTGACACAATCATTTTACTCTCACTTAGTTGAGGAAACATAGGAAACATCCAAAAGGGCAGGACCAAAGGGACCAATGAAACCAAAGAGAGGTGTAATAATCTGGTGGAAGAAGAAAGTCAAAGTAATACAAAAATTGGAAATAGTACCTGGCAGAGCCTCAGCCATCCAGGTTGAGGTAAAGTCAGGATGGTAATGGGTAGTGGGCCTATATGCACCAAACAATCCTACAGAACAGAAGGCCTTCTTCCAGGAGGTCCAAAGGAAAGTGGGAGAGTTAGGTATAGGCGCAAATGTGATAATGGGGGGAGATGTAAACTGTATGATCTCTGCGTGTGACAGAATTGGCGCATCAAGCAATTGGTCTGCAGATCAAGGAGCAACAGAGTTAACACAGTTAATGGCATCAATGGGGGTAGTAGATGTGTGGAGAAAGGGTGATTGAGGAGGTTTAGAGGAGGCTGAAGGGTGGACTTTCTTTAGAGAGAAACACTTCTCCCAAATTGACATCATCACAGTCCCTGAAGTAATGCTGCAAAGATGTAAGATTAGTGTCAGAAATTTGGTGTCGACAGATTCAGATCACAGACCACTGGAACTGCTGGTGAAGGAGGAGCGGGAGGCTCAAGCAGGGAAATGAATCTGGAGGATGAACCCTAGACTTTTAGAGTGGTCTCCACTCCAAGATCTCCTTACAAAAAAACTTAATTACTACTGGAACAGGTTACACTGCATATATGAAATGAAGAAGGAAAGGGCTTAGGATGTCTGGAAGATAACCAAGGAGGAAATCAAACAGACTTGTGAGAACTTTGGGAGACTGATGAGTTCAAAGATGACAAGATATCAGGCTAGGGAGTCCAAATTTGCTAAGGTATGTAGGAAATCAAGTGAAATGGAGACATCAGTCTTCACAGAACAAGCAATTCAATATGCCAAAGAAATTGGAGATTTCACAGCAGATAAATTGAAGGCTTTGAAGGTAAAATAAAATGATAATTCCAACACAGACCTAGCACTCCTGAAGAGTGCAATTGGAGTATTCCAACCATCAGCTAGGATTGTAGAATTATCATTTCATGGAGCCACAGTAGACACAAGGAAAGGTTTGACAGAGGCAGCCAAGGAGTATTATGCAGATCTGTATAGTGAAGCAGAAAGCAACAAGGCAGCAGCTGAAGAGCTCATCAAAGGTTTACAGGTTTTATCAGTGGAAGGAAAACAGTCCTTGGGTTTGCCCATTGGATGGCAGGAGGTAGCAAATATGATTCAAAATTCTAAGAATGGAAAATCACCAGGAATTGCCAGAATTGTAATGGAGTTTTACAAGTTTTACAGGGAAGAGACGTCATCAATATTATGCAAAGTTTTCAATGAGATCTTGGACCCAGACATAGGTGTAACAACCAAAAAATGGGTGAGGGGTATAGTTATAATGCTGTATAAGAAGGGTGATCCAACCAACTTTGCAAACTATAGACCCCTTACTCTTTTGAATGTAGACTACAAAATACTCATGGGAGTTCTGACCAGGCGCTTGAAGCACCAGCTGAAGGATATTATCAGTAAAAAACAGACGGGATTCATTCCCGGACAATCAATAGGGGATAACCTAATGAAGTACTTCTTAACCAAGGAATGGACAAAGAAAAATGATATCTGGGAAACTGGATGGATGATGTTCTTGGACCAGGAGAAGGCCTACAACAGAGTGAGTCATGAGTTTTTGTGGAAAGTGTTTGTTAAGATTGGGTTTCCAAACAATGTTGTGAGCATGTTAAAAGCAATATATGGAGTGGCAAAATTTAATATTAATGTGAATGAGAATTTATCACAGCCATTTGAGGTAAAAAGAGATGTACGTCAGGGAGATCCATTTTCTCCATTGTTGTTTGTCCTTTTAATAGAATCACTGTCAGTAGCCCTTCTAAAGACCGATCAAAAATGGCTAAAAATCAACGGAAAGTGTTACTATCACTCAATGTATGCAGACAATACATGGATTTTCTGTAGAGATGTGGAGGACAAAGCAAGGGTAATGTGTGTCTTAGATAAGTACCAGAGGGCAAGTAATGCAAAGGTGAATCTTTCTAAATCCCAATCCATTACAATTGGAAAGACAGCGACATGGATGAATGACTCAAGCCAGCAAAGCCCTTGTTTGGCAGACGGGGAGGAGTATAAGTACTTGGGGTGTCCCATCCAGGAAGAAATGTTGCCAGAGAAAATCTGGAACTCCCAGTTAACCAAGATAACTAAAGAGTTGGGAAAGTGAAAGTGGCTCAATCTTTCCTACCGCGGCAGGGCCTTGGTTCTCAACACTTTTGTATTATCCAAACTATGGTACTTGGCCAGGGTGGTCCCACCAACACTATCAGCAACTAGGACAATAAAGAAGATAATAACAAATTTTATATGGAACGGCCAAGCAGCAAAAATCAGATACAAGGACCTATGCCAGGAGACGTTGAAGGGGGGGCATTGAACTAATCAACTTTGAGACTATGCTGGAGGCAATTCAATTACGGTGGTTAGCGCGCATTGCAGACAATGAGAAGCCAAAGGTGTGGTTACCTATATTGGAAGATTATATGAACAAGGCACAACTGACCAAAACAAAGAACAACTGAGGTGTGAGCTGGGGGATTAACCAGAACACTAAGGTAGCAGCAAAATACCTACCAGGCTGCTGGAAGGACATTTTTAGAACTTGGACAAAGAACAATGGTAGAATTTTGGTGGACGAGTGGACATTACAAAAAGCAAGAGCCGTTCCCTTGTGGGGTGGGGACTGTGGATTGAACATAGATGCTTGGTCCCAAAAGGCCTTTTTTAAGATCACTGGGGCAACACACTGGGGCGATATCATTACAGGCAAAGGCAGATTACTAAGAAGATTGGAACCACCGAAGAACTCTAAACTCTTGGACAAGGCTTACTTTAAAAAGGGATGGGATATAGTGGAGGATCAAAGTCACTGGCCAGTGGAATTGAGACAATACTGTAGACCATATGAGAACTTAGATGGGAATGATCAAAACAGGATTTTGACAGAAGCAGAAGCAGAGTGAGGGTGGTACCAAAACAACAGATCAAGGTTAACGTGGTCTGAATGTTTGGTGAGGTTAAGAAGAATGTTGAGGGTAGGGAAAGATGACAGGATTCTCCTGGCTGAATTCTCTACTTGTGACTATTGGAAAAACCAATCCAAGGGACTGGCTCTGAGACACATGCTGAAGCTAATGATGGAAAAGGAGGTGAAACGAGGGCTAGTCAACCTTTGGGGGAAGATAGGAATGGGATGGGCCATTGTGGTTCAGAACTTTCTATACCAACTCGGAGGGGGGATCTTTCACACAGGAGAGGTGTTACAAAAGTGGCACAACAAATAGGACCATGCAAACTTTGCTTGCAAGGTTTGCAGGGAAGTGGAATTGGCAAAACACATATTCCTAGAGTGCTTGGAAGCGAGAACAATATGGTCATGTGTGTTCCACTGGTACAATCAGTACCATCTTGAGAAGGAAGCAGTTTGGGTCACTTGGCAATGGCCCAAACTCTTGGCTGCAATCCCACCACAGGTGCTTTACGCTAATGTGACAGGTGAGAAGGTTTGGAGATTGGTGTGGGGTGAATCCCTCTTTGGTTTATGGCTTGCCAGAAACTAGAGAACCTTTTTAAGTCCCAGTCAAAGAGCGGGTCCAACTCAAGACTTTATGAAGCAACGGCTGCTTGCAGCTGTTGGTAGCAAGGACAATCCTCTTTCTGCTGAGTCTGCCAACTTACAGGTCAGTCTGGTATCTTGTTTCACAGCAGAAACAGATATGCATGTTTTGAGTCCAGCTTATCTGCCTTTACAGACTTGCACTTAAAACGGATAAGAACATGTAAGTTAGAGATAGTGCAAGCTATCTCAATTGTGGGTGGGAAACCACTTCACGCAGCAATTGCGTGTGTCAAGGTGCAAGTCCTTGGGATACATCCTGTCAAGTTGGCACATACTCAATAACTTCCTTCAGGGGGTAAAACAAAAACTCAAAGATGGTTTTAGATTAGGTCACAAATAGGGCTGCAGTAGATTAAAAAGGGCTGCGGCGTCCCACCCCTGGACAAAGATCTTCTTTTTATCAGCATTCTGGAAGATTGGATTTAAATAGAAAATATATTACTTTCACATTTTCAGAAACTTTGGACATAATCTGGGTTTTGTCTGGGGGTGGGACAACACAGCCCTAGATTAAAAACATGCCAATTACAGAAAATGTCATAATCCCATATCCAAGCTGTTGCATTTTTGGATTCACCTAGGTAAGGAGAATCCAATTTTTTTTTAAAAAAACTATCATAGACAGCTTTCTGTTTTCCAGACGTGCCAGATTATATATATTTTTGATAATTTTTTATTTTTACCATAAAAGTTGGATTCAATTTGTTATATTTTTATTTTTAAATTTGAAAGAAATGTATATATTTTTACTTAAAAAATCTAAAAAGCACACCTGTCAGGAATCCTGAGGTATATGATAGACTGAACCATCACTCTTCTGGTTCATAGGCTGGCAACACTTAAGCGGCATCCTGTCATCAAAGCTTAATAAAGTACTGATATGATACTACTGATAGATTCAGGAAATTGGAGTGTAGCTATTTTCTAAAGCCTGATCTATAATACAAGCACAAATAATCTGATTGGTTGATGTCAAGCTAAACAGATTGAGGATTCAGGAACATGACAGAATATTCTCATGGGGTGTACCACTGCCAAACTTCCTGTGTCTGGAAAGATTCTGGGAAAACACACATTTATTGTTAGAGTAAAGTGGTAGGCTGCATTATTCAAAGAAAGATGATGAGGATATAACAAACAAATTTTTGTTGAGTATATACTTCTGGGAAGTATATGAAACAAGATAAATGGGAAAATAAGAAGAGAATTATACTTTTTTGATGTGGACAGTGAGAGTTATATAGTATCATGGGAAGCCAAATGCTGTCCATGTACGTCATGACAATCATGGGGCTTGTCCAACTAGTGTTCTGCTTAGGGCTCAAAAGGTTTGATCCCTGTATTAGATGAGACATCAATAAAAGCACCACTGAATTAATGATTGGTCAGTGAATCACTTGGAAATTGCTTTCCTGAGAGGGAGTAATCAAAGATGTTACAACATCTCCCCCTGGGGTGCTGGAAGGGGGAACATTTGGAATTTTCTTGAGAGTGTCAGGGATTTGAGCTTGATATTGATCCAGTTTGGTGTTGAATACAGGTAGTCATGAGCTGTGCAGTCCTTGCTTTGCACAAGCAGAGCTGTTCATGGTGCATAAGTTTTAGTTCAGTACAAGCACCAATCCCTTTGATAAGGTAAGTGTTGTTTGGTTTGACTCCCATGACAATTCCTGGTCCTTGTAGCCTTGGTTCTGATTTGTGTAAGTTGTGATCAATAACCAAAATCTTGTACCTGACTTGAAACCATTCCTTTTGAATGGAGATTGCTTCTCTCTCAACTCTTTCCTTTTCTTTAGCCTCTTGGTCTTTTCTGGTGTGTTGTATGTCAGGGTTGTCATCCACTGGTACTTTTTTAAGTAGAGGTAATTGAGGTCCTAACTTAGTACTGACAATGGTGGGTTTGTGTCCGTAAACAAGCTTGTAAGGGGTTTTGCCTGTATTGTGATTGACTTGTGTTTGACATACCATTAGTGCCTTTAGGAGCATGTCAGCCCAGAGCTGCGGATCATTGGCAGAAAGTTTACTGAGTGCTTCTATAAGAGAGCTGTTTAATTGTTCTACTATTACATTTGCTTGCAGGTAATAGGGGATGGCAACTGTGTGCTTTATTCCATTCTTGGCAAGGTAGATGTTGCTGTCAATGGCTTTAAGTTTGGTTCCTCTATCTGTAATTAGGAGTTCAGGTTTTCCAACCATGGCTATGATCTCTTTGCCAATAAAGCATCTCACATCATTTCTTTTGTGTTCTTTTGTGGCTTGGGCCACGGGCCACCTTGTTGCATAGTCAATGGCTGTGATGATGTATTTTTTGCTTTTTTTATCTACAGACATGGGTCCCACAATTTCTGATGCCCACATCTTAAATGGTTGTGTGACTGATACTGGCATTACTGTCTTGGGGGGTGCTTTGGAGCAGGCATACTTTTCACAGAATTTGCATTGGTCTAGCACTTCCTTGATGTTGTCCAGCATGTTGGGCCACCAGTAGTGTGTCTTGAGGTATTCATGCAAGTTCCTGCTATGGGTGTATCCCAGATCTCTGTGGTATCAAAGGATTGTGTCAATATTTTGTGTTGACAGGATGTAGGGTATCATATTACCACTTGATAGTATGCAGTGTAGAGCACCACATACATTTTTGAACAGATGTTTATTCTTGAGGACTTTCTCTTGAATGTCCATTGATGTAACAGGTGGGAACCCCTCTTGGAGATTTCCCATTATTAACATGGGCCAATTGGTGTGAGAGAGGAGGGCTAAACTAACTAAGTTTGGCTCCCATCCCAGTGAAACAAACCACCAGGATGCCACCCAGTGGAGGACTGGGACAGCCGCTCACAGAGGGGACCACAGGGAGGACACAGGAGAAAGTTGAGGGAATTGCACATTCAAACCCATCAACATCAGTCCGGCGAGCGACCAGGGGGTACAGGTGGGAGCAAGAGGGGACACCCCAGGACCCTAAGGGGCACCAAGTTGCTCTTCTACAGGATGAGGAGGGAGGACATTGACATTTCCCCACCCACAGGAGTAGGAAAGGCGTAATTAACAGCATCCAAGTCCAGATTGTCACAGGTCAAGCTCTTTACCACGGCCTCCCAGAGAATAGAAGACCACTGGGGAGATCTAAGAGACTGGAAGTTTGTCACCCACAAGCCGAGCAGAAGAGAAGATCTTTGACCATAAGTCTGGTGAGGTTGACCACAAAAGCAGTAAAAATGGCGCCAAGGAAAATATCACAAATTTCAGGACAGGGAGTATCATGGTAGGAAACTCCACAAAATTTGGAGAAGGTTGGTGGGTTTTTTAAACCTGCAAACAATAAAATTGAGGCCAATTGGGGAACTTATATGTCAGAACAAGAAAAAGCAGCAGAACAGGCTCCAGGAGCTTGGTAGGGAACTCAGGTGGCTTGGAAAGGTGAGGAAATAGAAAGCAGGTCCAAAAACAAAGAGATGATAGAAAATTCAAAGTCAAAGTAACTTTTTATATTGAAATTTACTAAAATTTTAAGTTCAAAAGCGGTTTTCAAAAGGTTGAGCATAAGTATACAACAACTATACACCAAAGCCTTTCTTAATAGTCACAGAAGAGATACCAGGTTTGAGGCGGGTTAAAACAAGGTAAAGTTTAATATAATAACTAACACTTTAATCTTTATATAGTAGTAACTCCAAAACAGGGGCTTCCAACCAAATAAAATTTTAAATTTAAGTGCAACAGTTTCCAAAATTTTAATGATATTGGAAAATAGACAAGCAGGGGACTGGAGGTTCCCTTGATGGGTTAAAAGGAATGGGTTGCAGGGGAGGGTAAATCACATGACTCTGGGGCTTGAATCCAATTGGTTGGTGGAGAAAGTTTGCTGATCAGGCCCAGGAGGACTGGAAAGTTTCCCATTAATTTCTGCGGTCCCATCTGATTGGTCAGAGGAAACTCCAGGCATCTGAAATTCACTTGGGCTTTTGGGTGTTGATGTGGCATCACCTGATTGGTTGGATCTGATAGTTTTCAAAAGTGGGTGACACCATGCCAACAAGTAGTCCAAATTAACCAACGTTTCTTCCCGGGGGGAGCAACCAAAGGCAATGGATCCGCGGGGTAGGCCAGCACAAATCTCTCATCAACTGTGTGTGCCAAATCCCCTAAAGAATTAATGGGTTTGGCTGATATTTGTGGGCCTTTCTTAGTACGTCTGGGGAAGATAGTGCAATCCAATGCCAAGGGTGGCAGTAAATTTAAAATTGGGGTCTCTATCAGTTCATAGGAGGTGTTTACAGTATAGCCTTGACAGGGCATCTGCGGTAAGCATTTCCTTGCCTAGTTTTTATTCAATTATCATGGGGTACCTTTGTATAAGGCTCATCCATTCAGTTTGTTGTCAATTGGTGTTGTTGAGTCTTGGAGAATACCAATGACTTGTGGTTGGTTAGCACTTTGAATATCTGTGCACCTTCCAGATAGCATCATCCTTTCATTAGACATTGGATGATAGCTATTGGTTCCTTGTCATGTATTAGATATATTTGCTCATCATCAGACAGCTTTCTTGATTCATATGCTACAGAGAGGAAATCCTTATCTGCAGTTTGAATTTAGAGTACTCCTCCTATTGCATAATTGGAGGTGTCAGTTTCTATTTTGTATACTCCTTCATACTTTGGGTATTGTAAGATAGGAGCATTAAACATTTTCTCTTTTAATTTTCAGAAATGTTGTTCTCTCAACAATGTCCATAAATCTTTTATTGTCTTGCCAGTGTTTACAGATAGGGATCAGTCAGGGCACCCCAGTCAGGGATAAACCTCCTGACATAAGCAACCATTCCTAGAAACGTACAACATTTGTCTTTATTGTGTGGTGCCAGCATATCAGTTATGGCTCTTTTTTTCTCTGGGTCAGGTTTGACCCCGTTTTTACTGATAATATGGCCTAAGAATGGGAGCTCTTCTGAGAAGAAGTCACATTTTGAGTGCTTGCTATAAGTTAGTTATCTTGAAGGGTGCAGAGGACCATGGAGACAACTTTCCAGTGTTGCTCTATAGTCAGGCTGTATATGATTATATTCTCAAGGTAGACAATATCCCCTTTTCCAATATGTTCTTTAAAAACTTCATTCATAAAGGCCACAAAGGTACTTGGTGAATTTTTTATGCCAAAGTTAAGGACCACACATTCAAAAGAGCTGTATTTATTTCAAAATGCTGTTTTGGGGATGTCTTCTAGATTAACATGGATTTGGTGGTATCCTGCTGTTAAACCAATTTTTTGTGAAGAACTGTGACCCCCCTGGGGCGTCACAAAGGTCATCAATCAAAGGCAGGGGATACCTGTTCTTAATTGTGACCTTGTTGAGCGCCCTGTAGTCTGTGACCAGGCAGATTTCTCCATCTTTCTTTGCTACAAAGAATATAGCCACACCAAAAGGTGATTTTGATGGCCACATGAGTCCTTTTTCAAGGGCTTTGTCAAGGTAGGCCATTAGTGCATTGTTTTCTTGTGGTGTTAGGCAGTAGATAAGACGTGCTTTTGGAACGCTTCCTTTGAGGTCAATTTCATGCTGGATGCTCTGGTTGGGAGGTAGTCCTGGTAACTTTTCTTGGAACACAGAAGAGAATTCTTGGACTAGATGTTGTTGGATTGGGTCTTGCTTGAATGAGGTCTCTACATTTTTAAGGTGGATAATCTCATACATGCAGATGTTCCAATCAATTTTTCTAGGGTCCTTTTCTTCTTATGTTTCTGTGATCTTTACAAACACATGGTCTCTCATGAGCGTGTCAATGTGGGTTGGACACACATGATGGTGCACCTCTCCTTGCTATATGGTGAGGGTAGCACTATTCCAGTTGATATGAGGCTTGGTATTCCTCATCCAGTCCAGATCAAGTACCACATTGTACTTGGGGATTGGTATGATTGGACCACTAAGGGTAGTTTGCATGTCTCCTATTTGGGCACAGAAAGGTTTTGCTTCTTTAGTGACTGGTGTACTCCTGTTATCTGCCATGATGACTCTCTTGACACTACTTTGAACTGTGGGTAGTTTCATGAGGTTGGCAAATCTTTTTCAACAAGGGATTGGTTGTCTCCAGTGTCAAATAGTGCTGTGCCCTGATATCTGCAAAACTGGAAATGGTAAGTGAGGAGTTTATTTTCAGTTTGGGCAGCAAAAATTATAGGATTGCTGAAGGGTACTTGGATCATGGTGATTGAGTTTGCGTCTTGATCCCTGTAAAAGTCTTGCAAAGTGGGGGAGGGTGGCTTGCCTAAGCACTCCCCTGAGCTTTTCCCTCTTTGGTTGTGTTATTAGTACTCATCTTGTTAGCCTAAGTTGTACAGTTTCTGACTCAAGGATAGGAGTTATTAGCTTGGTTGTTTTGCTTGTTGAGTCAAGGGTTCTTCTTTGCTGTGAGACTCTCTTTTTGCTTGTTGGTTAATCCAGGTTGTCAGATTTTTATGCAGCTTGTTTCCCCTCCAAGAACACATCCTGGAGATTCTTGAAGCGGCACATATCAAATTGACATCTAATGTGTATGAAGAGAGCATATTAAAAGTCCAGACATGGTCCAGCCTCATCAAAGGTGATGGTTTCAGGAGCTCAATCACACATGTCTTCATATGCTGCAATGCACTCCTCAATGATTCTCAGAATATTAAAGGTTCTGAGTTCTGTCATGATTACAATATCAGAGTTCTTCATAACAAACTTCTTTAAGCAGGCATTTTTGAACATTTCCTAGTCTTTGTTATTGCTGGGGTGTTGTTCAAACTAGTTGCTCATAAAGCAGGAGGCAGACCTGGTAACCCATAAAGAAATTTCACTTGTCAAGAGTCTTTGGGGGTAGCCAACTTGTGTGAACTTATTTTGGGTGCTTTGAATCCAGAGGTTGGCGTTTTCACAGCATAGTCCTGAGAACGTTCAAATTTCTGCTGAGCAGAGACGCTGAAATACAATGTTAGGTATTTTGGGTAATTCAGGGATTAGATGCATGTTCAGGACTCCTTGTATACTGAGGAAGTTGTACTGTTTGGTTGGTATGAGGATATTTATTGTGTACTTGGGCGTGGCCAAGGGGCAGAACATGAAATCCTAAAGTAGGATTGGGTTTGTACTAAGCCAGAGGTTAGTCTTCAGGGATGAATAAGGAATTTACCTTAATGCCCTGGGATTGATAATTATCAGAAATTTCCTCTAGAAAAGACAAGTGAGATAGCGCCAAAGTAAAAGAATAAACACAAAAAAATACAAATAGAACTTATTTAATTGGGTGAATCTAAATGATTCTTATACAGCAAATGTTTACCACAAAACAATAGAAGGTCAGATAGATCACTGGACACTCACATAAGTGAGTTGAGGATCACTCATATCATCAGTCAAAATGTAAATGAGTCCTTCACCTGATTTAGAATGAAACCTGTTTTGAGTTGAGAAAGGGAACAGGAGGATTTCACACTCAAGATGTGACTTTGCCAAAGGCAAAATTGATAATGCCTGAATATTAAGATTAATTTCAATATTGTTGAAGACAGTGTATTCTGTGAGGACGCCTTGACCTTCTTTGTATTTTCTCCAACCAGTGGAGAGTGGCATCTGCTGGGTTCTTTTCTCTGGAGGAGTTTTTCCTTTAAGTTGTGTTGCAACCAAGTTTCCAGAATTGCCTTCCAACATATCTTACAATACACAGGGGGCTCTCAATGAGTTTCCCCTTGACGTATCTAACAACATGAACCAATCTGATGGCAATATTGAGTTGCAGACACTACCTCTTAATTAGGAGCACTACCAATTTGACCTGCTGATCCCTGCACAAGTTATTCCTCAGCTTTGAACCTTACATGGAACACCCCACTATGCCACCCCCTTGTGGCTTTCCCCATATAGTATATTAATCACAATATTCTACAATAAACAATACCTTATTCTATTCATTGTTGTTCTTTCTATTGGACTGTTGTCTTCCCCAATTCCAAGTACTGAATCCTAATTGGTTCAGTTGCAACAGTGGTAGCAGCGGTAGGTTCACAACCTACCTAAAAGAAAAATTCTCCCTAAGAAATGATGGAGTACGGGCTGTATGGCTACTCCCCATCAAGAGACCTTCCTGCCAATCCCTAAGGGGGACATCCCCAATGGGTAAGCTATTTACCAAGACCAGCTAGTTCTTAAGAGTGTGTATAATTGACTCTGCCTTGGAAAGTGTGACGCCAGTGTCACCCTGCCTCAGTTGGACCTTTCACAGTGCATGCTCAACCTCCAGCTGGAATTCTTTTTGGGTGGGGTTGAAGGAGCCAACATTTTCAGTTGGCTCCACTCCACCAAGACCTGCCTCTGTATCTTTCAGGTTCCTGAGCCCATGTGGGTTACCACTGCATCTGGGCGCCTCACAGGGCCCACTGATGTGTGGTTTACCAACTGGGCCAGTCAAGAAATTGAGGTCACCTGGGCAGTATTCAGGGACGCCACAAAGTCCCACTACAGAAAAACCTTCTTGCCTATTGTGATGAGAACTCCCCTTATAGCTATTAAACAGACTGGATCCATTCCCAAATACCTTATTGCCTGGCAACAAGCTCTTGTTGCCGCCCCCAAA
Organism: Entomophthora muscae; assembly: GCA_014839935.2. NCBI lineage: Eukaryota > Fungi > Entomophthoromycota > Entomophthoromycetes > Entomophthorales > Entomophthoraceae > Entomophthora > Entomophthora muscae. Next base: position 196,549 of record QTSX02001499.1, on the reverse strand, counting down.
GCTGTAACCAACAGAAACACCATGCTTCTGACCCTGATAGTCAATGGGCTCAAGCCCCATATCTGTAAGTGGGTCCCCGTAGGTTGTTGCACCTCCATTGATGACTGTTACAAGGCCATTTTGAAGGCCAATAATCAGGCTTTGATGGGCTTCTGCCGTACAAATGATGCTCTACCTCAACCTCGTTCAGCACCTGGCAGTGCCCACAACCAAGTGGGCCGCCGCCAGCCCTGCAAGCAGGAAAATGGGATTAAGCGCCCCTGCAAGGGGGAACTCCAGCTAGCACAAATTGAGGACCAGGGAAAAGCCTGGGGGTTGTAGCTACGAGAGGTTCTACAACCCCACTTTATCCTCACTCTCAATCCATCCTTACAAAGAATCCCTATGATTACAGTGTACACAAAGTTGAAACCCTTGACGTCTTCCAGGTTCATAGTGACAACCCCATGCTTCCAGCAAGACACTATCCCAATAAATTAACCCTCTTGGATTATCCCTTCTGTTTTTGTGGGAATACCCACAAACTATTGGTAGATACTGGGGCCAACCACACTATGGTTGACCAGACGTTCGCTGATTCTCAGTAATTAGACCGTGTGCCAAGAAGATTCAAGGCAGTACAAGTAGCTGATTCCTGTAGAGTGGCAATCAAACATGAGACAGTACCCTTCTCTGTGAGAATGGGGAACATCCAGGTTAAGCTCTCTGGGCCAATCATGGCAGGGCTCAGCCACAAGGTAATTGCTGGCCTTGACTGGCTTTGTCACAATTGTCCCTACATTGGCTGGGATACATCTGTTATCACTCTCAATAGAAATGGGGTGGGTTTTCAGATCTATCCTGTTGAAATAAGCAAGTTACTCCATGGTACTGTATTTGTTAGAATAACAGAGACAGGCTTGTACAATTTCAAGGGGGGAAAACTAGACTTTAATCAATGCTCAGTCAAAGTTATCCGCGCTGAACCATCTGCGGCCCCTCCCTTGACCACTTCATCTCCACCAGCACTTACCACACTCTTCAAGGAGTATAAGGAAGTCTTCAGCAAAACACTGGACCAACTACCTCCTCCCCAAGAGATCCAGCATGCTGTACAACTCCAAGGATTGTTACCTAAAGCATGTCTCTTATATTGTCTCACACCAAAAGAAGATGAGACCCTCTGCCAGCACCTTGTGGATGCACTTGACAAGGGCTTCATTTGCCCCTTGTTATCTCCATACAGGGCAGCTGTATTATTTGTAGCCAAGAAGGACAGGTCCCTTTGCCTGATCACAGATTATAGCGCCCTAAATGTGGTGACAGTTAAGAATAAGTACCCCCTGCTGTTGATTGATGACCTGTTTGACACACTCACGGATGGGAAGGTCTTTAGCAAGATTGATCTCACTGCAGGGTACAACCAGGTCCACATTGCACCAGGAGATGAGGCAAAAACTGTCTTCTACACACACTAAAGGTTGTTTGAGTGTTGGGTCAAGAATTTTGGAATGACCAGCACTCCTTCCATCTTTGTCATGTTGATGAACAAAGCATTTGAGGAATTGATTAGAAAATGTGTTTTTGTGTACCTTGACAACATTATTGTCTTCATTCAAGACCAAACCACACATCTCCAACACCTCTGTGCTGTCCTCAACACTCTTCAAAAAAATCAGCTAAAAGCTAAACCCTCCAAATGCAAGTTCCTCAAGTTGGAGCTGCTGTTCCTTGGGCACACCATCTCTGCCCAAGGGATAAAGCCTGCCCATGCCAAAATCAAGGCAATCACCAACATGCCGCCTCCCACTTATGTGGGCCAGGTATGTACTTTCTTAGGCATGGTTGCCTATGTGCACAAGTTCATTCCCAATTGTGGGGAACTAATTGCACCCCTCACTGAGCTCCTGAACACTAAACATCACTTTAATTGGACTCCTTCAAGAGATCAAGCCTTTGAGAAATTGAAGCAAAGACTTACAACTGCACCTGTATTGCAGTTCCCCAATTGGAACCGCCAGTACAAACTCAAAACTGACACCTCTGACAGAGCCATAGGGGGCGTGCTATGGGTAGAAACTGACCAAGAGGTCCTCCTTCCCATGGCATACAAGTCCAGGAAGCTTACTGACTCAGAACAACATTACCCCATTCATGATAAAGAGTTAGAAGCAATTGTGCACTGTGTTGAGAAATGGTGATGTTACCTGGAAGGGGCTACCTTTCCACCCTGCATCCTGACAGATCACAAGTCACTCCAGTACTTCAACATGCAGTCCCACTTGACACACTGCTAAGCAGGCTAGGTTGAGTGTCTATCCTCCTACCAGTTGCACATTGAGTACAAGCCAGGAAAGGAACTTGTCACAGCTGACACCCTCTCACACCTCTACATAGCGTCCATCACCGGGGATGTCAGCTTGGATCCAGATTGGCCAATTGTCAGGATTGACAATTCATTACCCCTGGAAACCTGGGCCCAAGGGCAGGGATTGAACCCCAAACCTGAATTCCTTTGGGCCGCCGGGCCTGTGGACTGCAGGACTGCCCGCCTGCAATTTTCTGGGATTGAGTCCCCACAAGCTGATACCAAGAATGTTGACCCATGCAGTAAAAAGAGCCAAACCAAAGAAATCATTGCACCAAATGGAGGATTAATCACCACACCCAATGGAGGTACTGATCTGGCAACTATTAGCATAAGCTTGAAGTCTACAGCAGCAACTAATCAAGAGCCAACCCAGGAAAGAGGCACAGGCCCGCAACCCGGTCCCATGACATCAACACTAAAGCAAGATAATCAGGCAGCCAAATAAAGATTCCTGATCATTGAAAGAACTCCCGGGCCGAGTGCCATTTTGCCGCTCCTGCACCTGGACCTTCTGGCCACCTGCCCGCATTTTTCCTGATATTTTGATGAAGCCCTTATGGAAAATACTAAGTTTGGAGGTGGTATGCTATATATGCCTATAGATTCTGCGCTCAAACCTTATTGCCATTTTTGAATAAAGGTTATGTTATTTTGGCTCACACAGCTATTGCCTTATTTTATATTTGCTATCTACCAATTCAGTTTGAGATCCCCTGCCCTGCTGCCTGCAGTTTTCTGTCCTACTAGTGTACCCTTTGGACCCATCCATTTCACTGACTACCCTCTGAAACCCAAATACAAGGACTATACCCTGGAAAAGATACTCAAACTCAATCCTTTGGCCCGCATACAATCTGCTGTTAGATAAAACCAACAAGGCCTGTGGATATTTTCAACACCCAAGTTGTTCAGAGGAAAATTCAACTATCTTCCTGCTTACAACCTACCCATGGAACTGCCTGTGACCCCCAAACCTATTCCTGCTTCCTCACCTGACCTTCCAACTGATCATACTGATAAGCTGTTTGGGATTGTGTACATCACCCTCACAGGGGTGATTGACACTATAATCCTGGCTGCACGCCCATGGTCCTGGGTGGGAAAGTCTGTCTCCTACCTTTTTAAGTTAGCTCCCCTCTTGTGGTGGGCATTGCCTACAAAAAACCCGGCCTGAGTTACCCCTGAAAACAACAGGCCGGCCACCCAAGACTGGATCCCTGACACCAATGTTGTACCTCTGTCCTGAAGCAACTCACTACAAGGGCCTTAACTCAGTAACCATCTCCAAGCTGAAGGACAACAAAAGTCAGTTCACCACCAATACTGGCAATGTCTGCCGCCAGGCAGAGACAGGTGAGAAGAAGCCTTACATTTCCACCACACTCAAGGCAACACAATATTGCATTATCACCGCACCTTGGGTCAAATCAGAGGATGCAACCTCTTTGAGATCATGAAACAAAAGGTGTGGTGGCCATGTATGCGCCAAGATATCTTGGATCTCCTTGAAACATATGTGCTGTGAAAAAAGAATACTTCCAAACCTGTATTCCCCAAGTCTGTCCTGCCCATCAAAGCCATGAAACCCTTCAAACAGTGGGCCCTTGACATTGTTGGGCCCCTCCCTGAAGACAGACTGGGGAAGAAATGCATCATAACTGCCATCGACTACTTCACTTGTTGGCCAGTGGCCTGGGCAACAACTAACCACACTGCCACCACCATCACCATCACCTGCTTCATTGGCAAGGAAATTGTGGCCCGCTTTGGGCGACCCAAACGTCTCATCACAGATGGTGGCCCCAAACTTGTTGGCCATGTCATGAAGGCGTACTGTGCCAAGAATGCACTTCAACAGATAGTCACAACCCCCTATCATATGCAAGCCAATGGACACGTAGACCAATTAAATGGCTCACTGGTTCAACTGATTGCCAAGCTCTCACAGGAGCACCCAAATACTGTGTGGACTGAACACCTGCCCACCACTCTACTTATCTTACAAGCAAAGATTAACAGGGGCACTGGGTTCAGTCCCAGCACCTTGGCCTTTGGAACACCTGACAGTCTGACAGGAGTTGAACAGGGGAAGTTACAGTCTACAGTTCCTGGAAAGCCCCCCTGTTGACAGCTCCATCCCTGAATCAATGGCGTGCCAAGGCTCAAGAAATCAAACACAAATGAATTGAAGGAGGGACAAAGCACCTTAAAGCCAGATACACTGTAGGTGACCCTGTCTAAACCCTCAATCCCAAGTCTGCCAAATTAGAACCCAACCACTTGGGGCCCTTCAAGATAGCCGCGGTCTATGACAATCACACCTATCAACTTGAAGATGCCCAAGGGAACACCAAGAAGCTCCACCATAATTGCTTGTGCCCCTGCTGCGCCATCCTCACACAAAGGTTGTTTGTGCGGACCTTCCCAGATCTTCCACAGACTCCAATCCTGGTGTCTGATAACAAGCAGGGGGCAAGGGGGGTGTTGCAACCAAGTTTCCAGACTTGCCTGCCAACATATCTTACAATACACAGGGGGCGCTCAATGAGTTGCTCCTTGACGTATCTAATAACATGAACCAATCTGATGGCAATATTGAGTTACAGACACTTCCTCCTAATTAGGAGCACTACCAATTTGACCTGCTGATCCCCACACAAGTTATTCCTTGGCTTTGAACCTTACATGGAACACCTCACTATACCACCCCTTGTGGCCTTGTGACTTTCCCCATATAGTATATCAATCACAATATTCTACAATAAACAATACTTTATTCTATTAATTCTCGTCCTTTCTATTGGAATGTTGTCTTCCTCAATTCAAATACTGAACTCTCATTGGTTCAGTTGCAACAGTTGTCTAGGTGTGGATAACCTACCTGTGCTACCACTATCATATATATACTTCTTGGAAGTGTGATAAACGGAAGAAAAGGAAAATCAAGAAGAGAATGATACTTTATTGATATGAGTTTAGAGTATTATATAGTATCATGAGAAGCCACATACTGTACATGTACGTCATGGCAGTCATGAGGCTTGTCCAAGTAATGTTCTGCTTAGGACTTGAAAGGTTTGATCCCTGTATTAGATGTGTGATTGATAGGAGTGTCACTGATTTCATGATTATACGGGGAATCACTTTCCCAAGAGGAAGTAATCGAAGATGTTGCGACACCATTGTACCTTTTGATGGTAAGGCTATGCCCAAACCTTTTAAATGAAATCTCAACCAACCAGTAAAACTCCCCATATTCTAATCTGTCCCAATGTGATGGGGGTTATCTCTTTTCTAACGATTTAAATTACTTAAAATGAGATTCAATGCTGAAATGGTTGGGAAGGCAATGAATTTCACTGCCTTAAGCAAATTCAGTTCATATGGTACTACTGAGTGCTTGAGACTTGATTTGGGAATGAAACCTGTCAGATGTGTGTTGACATCAAGTTCAATGTATGATTTCTGTACTTTTTGGCAAATTGAATAAATTTCCGGTTGACGTGTACAATATACAACCTATGGGATAACGAATGTTTGTTCGCCGTAACTATTCCTTATAAGTGCTAAAGCATTTGATCAGTTATGAAAAAGAATGTTTTGAAGCAGTACTGCTTGAATGCATTTATTTTGACAACTTCACGATAGCTTTTATGCTGTCAAAATTGCGTCGAGAAAGCCAGGTTGTTAAAGACTCTCCACTGCTTCCTGCCATATAAATACTTGGATGAAGAAAGGCAACTCTGAATCCTTCTCTGAAGGACCGATTTAAAAGGGGTAGGCGTATATCATAAGCTTATTAGAGGCACAGGAACAACTAACAAATGGCTTTGGAAGAAAAATATAAGTAAAGGTAAATAACCAGCAGTTTAGGTTTAATGGATGATCAGCGGCCATTGTGTGACTGCTGTCCACCGAGGAGCTGAGCTCTAAGAAGATGCAGGCTATTTCTTTGCTCGGGTGGAAGTTGATCGATTTGGTCGGGTGTCATTTGCATAACTTGGAGCAGAAGGGCACTGTGTTGATCTCCATGGGGAGTAGGGGCACTGGGAGCGGTAGGAGAATTCATGTGAGGCACAAATGGAGGAAGGTGCTGATTCATAAATGGAGGAGGGAAAGGTGGAGGAGGGAGATTTCCTTGTCCCATGAGCGGAGGTTGGAATCCCATTTGGGGGTTGGGGTAGATGGGTTGCTGTGGGTAATTGGGCGGGTATATTGGTTGGGGATTGTGCATTACAGGTCTGGAGTTGTGACCGGGAGGCGAAGCTGTATTGGAGGATTTGGTGATCACATCTTTATCTATAAGGTTTAAGATGACTAGCGCCTGGAAGAGAGCATAGCAAAGCTGGGGGTTTTGGGATAAAAATGTTCGAGCAGTGCCAGGACTATACTGTACCATGATCTAATATATCGTTAATATAGAACTAATTGCGGCTTACGTTGATTTGAGTAAGCAACTCGAATATTTGGCCAGGGGACATACTGGCTAGAGTAGCATTGATGGCATCTGTACATGGGGTAGGACCGCTCACATTTTTGCCTTGTGACTAAAAATTAATATGTGCGTCTTTATTTACCTCATTATTGGCGGCGGCGTGGTTGAATTGAGGATTAGACGCACCCATGCCATCTGCAGACCTTGGAGGAACCATTGCTGAAACCTGGCTCGGAGCAAAAGAAGCGGGAGGATTATCTGACTCAGCTGGCGCAACTCTTAATTGGCGACCACCCAGATCATGACCATCAAGGTTGCGAACCGCACTTGCAGCTGTGGCGGCGTCGTGAAACTCACAAAAACCATAACCCTTAGGCTTACCAGTGTCCCTATCTTTGTTTATGCGAAAAGCAGCAACTGGACCAACCTCCTGAAATATTTCAATCATTGAAGCCTCAGTAACATCATACGGAATATTCCCAACTAACAGTTAGCTAAATAAACTACAGTATTCCTACCAAACACGACCTTTGAGCCTGTAAATTTCATGGTAGGCCAGTGTTTTACACTTTTAGTAGCTATTATCTAAGACATTTCAAAATAAGCAATTGTTCAGAAAATAAAGGCAAGCACATGGTTCTAATAAGAAAGGAAAAAGTACATTAGAGTATCGAACAACATCGAAAAATACAGAGCAGCTAAACCCAACAAAAGTAGGACCGAGAAACCCGATAACAAAATAATTTTATTGGAAAGAAGCAACGCAAAAGCACAAATCGATCATATTTGTGGAGATTGTAGGAATAATAGATTTAATTAATACATGCCTGGACCAGAAGCTTCAGGCAAGTAGGAAGGAGATGGCAGTGAAGAGTTAGCTGTACAAGCTTACTGGGTACTCAAGAGCTGTATAGAGCTTAAGTATCTTTAGGGCTGCTTCGGTCAAGCCTCGGGCAGCCGCGGCCAGTTTCTGGCTCTAGGTCACTCCTATCAAACATTTATTTAAGAATGTTCAAATATATTTTTTATTTTCGTCTTAGCTATAGCGGCTAACAGCCGGAAGCCAGCCGGGGCTGAGCTGAAGCATCCCTAAGTATCACTCACTGAATTCTGATGAACCATTCCATTTTAATCAGCTTGGCGCCTTATTGCAGCATGGATTGGTGCTCAAAGCTAAATTTGCTTGAAAATTCCGAATACCAAGTCTATGACATCAGCATTTGGATCTTTCTACCTTATCTAAAATCCCTCCTACAAAAAATCGAGCATATTACTTGTACATCATTAAACAGAGTCCAATTGATATTAGAACTTATCTCAAACCGAATAATGATAGAACTATGAAATTAAAAGACACGGAAAACATTGATGGAGATTACTAAATTAATTTATACTTTATATACCCCAAAGTAAATCAAATTTAATATAAAGTAGTTTTCAAAGCTGAATAAAAATAAAAATCAAGCCAGCCTAGAATAAAAGCAACCCAGATCAAAATAAAGTAGCAATAGGGCAACTTTGAAAATTTACAATTAAGGGAAGAAATCTGTTATTGTGATCTTGATTTATATTTATAGCTTTTAACTAATCCATTCCCAAATAGAATAAAAGCAGCTCCAAGTGTCGAGTATATACTTCTGGGAAGTATAATAAACAAGATAAAGGGGAAGATTAAGAAGATAATGATACTTTATTGGATATGAATATAGTATTATATATAGTATCATGGAAAGCCACATGCTGTCCATGTATGTCATGATGGTCATGTGTAATACCCAGTTACGTTAGGTATTACTTGCAGCAGGTATGGCAGGAGGTTGGCGAACTGGAAGCCAGTCAGGGCGGTGATGATCAGGTAGATGGTCATCAACTAACGGAAGACCTTAGCATGGAGGTTGTATCTTCCGAAGCTCCCGGAAAAGTACATTAACACATAGTACATGGAGGTGTACACTGCAATGGGCAGCGTGGAATGCGGGGACACCAGGGGAGGCCAGGAACCAGAGTAAGAGGAGTTGAGTTGTCCAGGGTCATAGTGAGGATCATGACCTAGCCCTTCTGATGAGGGGCCAAAGAACTCTGGTCCTTGTTGATAGCCTCCAATCCCAAGGCAAGCTGTAAGCACAGCTGTGAAGATGAGATGGTTCATCTTCCTTGGATTGGAGGGAGTTTGGTGGGGACTAACTGGTTTTAAAGTTGACTTAAGTTTTAAGTGAATTTAGCTTTATTGAGGGTATTAGGCTCAATAATAGCACAAGCTATTACTGAGGAGGGGTCACTTATTTATAGTGCTTTGTCATGTTTGGCTCCTGGGGACAACATCCAGGAGGATACGACAGGAAATCTTTATAATGAAAGATTTGAGGTTTGAAGCTAGCCTTGGGTTAGCCTTCAGGGCAAAATTAAGGGCACATACCTTAATTTCCTGGAATACAAAATGTGAAAGTCCTTTTGGAAAAAAGGACAGGAAAAAGCTTGAAGATTATTAAAGCCAACAAAAATGTGGATAAACTTGTCTTTATTAGGAGAATTGATTCTACTTAAATAGTAGACAAGGGACAGTGATCACTCATTAGATAGACAGAGTGGCCAAGGGGGTCACGTTGGGATGAGGTCATACCAGGGTCAGACAAGGTAAGGTATGGTATTCTGGAATGGGTGCATATTGGCCCAGACCCATTTACAGAAAGCAAGGGATTCTCAAACTTGAAAGCAAAACCAGTCAAATCTTTGCATTTATCATTATTTGAAGGCCATATCAAAATAGCATTAGTGGCGCAATTTCCAACATCCCCTCTTCTGAAAGGTCAGAATAATCTGTAGAACCTGAACCCTGGATTTGCCCTTCTTCTGAAGGCCAGGAATTAATCAATGTTTTCCCCCTACAACCAGGGACTTTTTTGATTGGTTGCAGGTTATAGGGGCTTCTGATTGGCTGTGGGATGGGACCTGGGACCCAGGTGAGACCCAGGGAGCAAGCGGGTGGGCTGGCAGGGGCTCGCGGGTGGTTGGCTGGGTGGTGGGCGCCTGTTAAGATGATAAAATATTCCGGCAACTATTAGATTCTGTTTCCTCCTTCATTTGATTTTTATTTTCCCCAAATAAAGGGGGAAAATCCTCATTAAATTTGCCTTTTTAATTGGACATTCTCCTATTCTTTTCCAACATTGCCCCTCAGTCAGAATTTGATTTATGTCAGGAATATTCCTGACATTTGCCTTTCCTCCCCCCTCTAGAGTATCTTTCCCCTGATGGTACTGGGCAATCTTCTCAGGGGCGTTGATGAGGTTAGACTCTGGTTCCCAAGAGTTGGACTCTGATGGGTACCCTACCCAGGAGACAAGATACTGGATCTGGTTGCAAACCTTTTGGTAATCAAGCACTGCATCCACCTCTCATTCTGGTGTATGCTGTAGGACTTCAGGTGGAGGTCTAGAGTCCTCGGTCTGATGGGGTGGTGGAGGGTCACGCTTGGCTGTTAGCCTGGAGACGTGAAACACATTATATGCGCTAGAGTGGGCCGGGAGTTGTACCCTGTAGGCAGTGGCTGATACCTTCTGAAGGACTCAGAGGGGACCAATGTGCCTTGGTCCAAGCTTGCGCCTCACCTGGTTAAGTTTGAGGTTCTTGGTATCCAGGTATACATTGGACCCTACTGGGAACTTGGGTGTAGGTCTTTGGTGTTTGTACGCCTGAGTCTTGTAGTGGTGTTGGGCCATTTATAGGTTACTCTGTAGTTCCTCCTGGGTGTCTTGGAGGGTCTGGAAGTAGTTATTGGCCTGGGGAACAGTACCTGGTTATCCTGAGGTTGGGATTCCTTGAGGAGAGTCGTTGTAGTTAGCCTTAAAGGGGGTTATCTTAGTCCCTGAGTGGTAGGAGCTATTGTAGCTAAACTAAGTTAAGGGCAGCAGATCTGACCAGTTGTCTTGTTTGGCGTTGACATAGACTCAGAGGTATGTTTTCAAGATTTGGTTGATACTTTCTGTCTGTCCATTGGTCTGAGGATGGAAGGCGGTTGACATGTTCAACTTTATCTGTAGCTGCCTCATGATTTTGCCCCAGAACTTGGAGGTGAATTGTGTTTCTCTGTCAGAGATGATGTCTTTTGGTAGTCCGTGGTGTCTGAAGATGTGCTCAAGGAACAGGCGGGCAGTGGCTATGGCTGTTATCCCACTAGAGAAGGCCACAAACTCTGCCGCTTTGGTGAGTCAATTTACAAATACCAGGATGTCGGTGAACCCTTTGCTTGAGGAAGATTGGTGATGAAATCCATGGAGATTGATTCCCATGGCATTGTGGGAATCTGGGGGGGTTGAAGGAATCTGTGAGGTTTCTGCATAGAGTGTTTGTTCCTCATGCATGATACACACCAACTGATGTAGTCCTTCACCTGTGGGAACATGTAGGGCCACCAGTAGTTCAAGCAGAGCCTTTCCATGGTTTTCTTTATTCCCCTGTGACCTCCCAGAGGAGAAATTGTGGATCTCTCTGAGCACTTGGTCCTGGATAGCTCCTGGAGGGACCACTAGTCTGTTGTGTCTGGAAAGTAGACCCTGTCTCAGCTCGTAGTTGCAGTTTGGGTTGTCAGAATTCATCTTATCCACTATTCCCTGGATCATTGGCAAATCCTTTTGGGCTACCTTGATCTCATCTTCCAATGTGGAGGTGGGTTGGGATATACCTAGGACCGTGAGCAAAAATTGTTTGGGTCTAAGAACTGGGCGGGTGTTGAAGTGGTCATATGAGTGGTCCTCATTGTTGAGGTCTTCCCTTTGACTAAGGGCATCTGGGGCTTCATTGGTATGGCCTGGGATGTAGCTTATTTTGAAATCATAAGAGGACAGGTCCAAGGCCCACCTAGCCAAACGCTGGCAGATCTTCCTGTTTTCTGTGAAGTATAGAAGATTCCTGTGGTCTGTGCGCTTGGCTCCTTCCAGGTATCTTTGCCAATGTTTGAAGGCCTTCACAATTGCCATGAGCTCCTTCTCGTAAATGTTGTAGTTCCGTTCCCGGTCCAGAAGTTTATTGGAGAAGTATGCCACAGGGTGGTATACTCCAGGCTCCCCTTCCTGAATTAGAACCACCCCTAATGCAAAATCTGATGCATTGGTCTCCAAAAAAATTAGAGCTCAGGGTCCGGTCTTCTCAGGACTGGGGCAGAGGTAAAGGCTATCTTAAGGGCCTCAAAGGCTTCCTGAGCTGCGTCTGACTATTCAAAGGGTACGCTCTTAGCCGTGAGGGTGGTGAGGGGGTGGGCTATCTTGGCAAAATCCTTAATGAACTTCCTGCAGAAGTTTGCCAAGCCCAAGAACCCCTAAGTTTGGTCCTGGAATTGGGGATTGGCAAATCCAGTACTGCAGCCACCTTGGAGGGAGCAATGGCAAATCCTCCCTTTCAAATGGCATAGCCCAGGAATTATACCTCAGGTTTCATGAATTTGCACTTCTCCCGTTTTCAGTAGAGTTTTGCTTCCTGGAGTCTGGACAGGACTTTCTAAAGGTCTTGGAGATGGGTAGTCTCATCCTTTGAGTATACCAGGATGTTGTCTAGGTACACCACCACACATACGTCCAGGAGTTCAAACAGGATCTCGTTTATGAGGGCCTGGAATGCGGAGGGGGCGTTGCACAAGCCAAAGGGCATTACCAGGTATTTATATAATCTGAATTGTGTGCAGATCGCTGTTTTCCATTCATTGCCTTCCACAATTTGGACCTGGTTGTAGGCATTGCGTAGGTCAAGCTTGGAAAATACATATGCTCCTGTCAAGCAATCCATCAGTTGCTCCGCGGAGGGGACTAGGTAGCAATCCTTCACTGTGATGGCATTGAGTGGGCTGTAGTCAACACATGGTCATAGTCCTCTGTCACTCTTCTTTAAAAAGAAGATTGGGGAGGATCACAAAGACTGGGAGCGCCTCATGTGTCCCTTGACAACCAACTCTGATATGTACTCCTTCAAGACAATACCCTGGGCATGTGTGGTGGGGTAGACCTTGCCCCACTTGGGTGTCTCTCCAGGTATGAGTTCAATGCGGAGGTTGCTAGCCCTTTGCTCAGGGAGGGTTTGCAGGGGGGCTTTGCTGAAAATGTCCTCATATTGTGACAGGATGCTTTCTAAGATTGGCAAGATCTCCACCATGTTCAAGGAGGGGGCAGTGGTTTATCCCAAAGTCATGTTGCCTGACTTCCCATTACTGGAGATATTGACTTGGTGTGTATCCCAGTCAATATTGCATTTAGCTTGCTCCCACCAGGCCATCCTCAATATGACGGGGAAGGACAGGTCCTTCAGGGCCAGAAAGTTGAGCTCAAAGGGTATTCTGCCAATTTCTACTGTAGTGGGCTGGATTACTCAATATACTGGGGACATACTTCTGTTGGCTAGGCAAGCAGTTCCTCCCGGTTGGGTCTGCAAGCCTAAGGTTTCTAGGAGTAGGAGATCAATGAAATTCCCCATGGCCTGATGTCTAGCAATGCAGTGGTGTGTGTGTTTGAAGTACTGGAGGAAATTGTTATAGGTACCATAGAGTAGAGAGGAGTAGTTTCTTTATTACCTTACTTGTCAACCGTCATCAATGGTTGGGGGTTTGAGGGGGTTTAAAGGGATTTGGGTGGGCTGTAGGGCAATTCATGACTGTGTGCCCTGCCAGGCCACAGTACATGCAAAGCCCATGAGCTACTTGCTGGGCCTTCTTTTTGCTGGAGAGCATGAATTCACTGCCTGGTTTAGGAACCATTCCCAGGCGTAGGGGTTTCTCTTTGGTGTTGGCCTTAGGGGGGAGTACCTGGATGGCGGCCACCTAGGTGGATTGCTTGGCCAGGGTCTCCTCGTAACATCCACCCCAAGCTAGTACTTCCTTGATTACTTCCTCATAGGTGTCAGGGAGTTTATGGTTAAGTAGGAACTCCTGAACTTGTGAGAGAGTCCCGCATAGTAGAGGTAGCAAGCTTCATTGTTATCTAGTTAAAGAGCCTCTTTAAGCTGGGAGTACTTCTTGGTGTAACTGGCTGTGGAAGAAGTTCCTTGCCAGAGGGAGTATAGCTTGCGTCAAGTGTCGTTTATGTCTTCAGGTGAGCTGACTGAGTCTAGTAATCTCTGACTAAAGGTGTGGACGTCATGGCGTAGGTTGGGCTCCTTGAGGTTGACTGCCACAAACAAGTCTTGTTGTTGTCTGGTGAGTTGATTAGCTACATGGAGCACCTTCTGAACGTCTGTGGTGTACTTGGAGGGTTCAGATTCAAATAGCGTGTGAGAGAATGAGAGCAGGGTGAAGATGGCCTGCTTCTCACTGGAATGAATGGTGGCCTTGGATAGATGGTTAAGGAACACATTCTGTACTTGATGGGTAGCCGTGGGATGAGTCTTATATCCTCTAGGCTGGAGAGTTTGGAAACATCTAAGGCAGGTGTAACAGGTAATGATGAGTGCAACCAGGGAGGTCACACACAAGAGGGTCAGGTATTTGATCAAAGTTGTTGCTGAGGCTTGCTGGGATAGCCCCAGTGGGGGTGCTATTATACTGTAATACCCAGTTACAGTAGGTACTACTTGAAGCAGGTATGGCAGGAGGTTGGCAAACTGGAAGTCAGTCAGGGCGGTGATGATTGGGTAGATGGTCATCAACCAACAAAAGACCTTAGCATGGAGGTTGTATCTTCTGAAGCTCCCGGCAAAGTACGTTAACACATAGTACATGGAGGTGTACACTGCAATGGACAGCGTGGAATGTGGGGACATCAGGGGAGGCCAGGAACCAGAGTAAGAGGAGTTGAGTTGTCCAGGGTCATAGTGAGGATCATGACCTAGCCCTTCTGATGAGGGGCCAAAGAACTGTGGTCCTTGTTGATAGCCTCCAATCCCAAGGCAAGCTGTAAGCACAGCTGTGAAGATGAGATGGTTCATCTTCCTTGGATTGGAGGGAGTTTGGCGGGGACTAACTAGTTTTAAAATTGACTTAAGTTTTAAGTGAATTTAGCTTTATTGAGGGTATTAGGCTCAATAATAGCACAAGTTATTACTGAGGAGGGGACCCTTATTTATAGTGCTTCCCACTTGCAAAGTTTGCAAGTGGGAATGAAAGCAAGGGATTGGAGAACCCAAAAGTTTGGACAAGGTGATTGGGAATTGGGGTCTGAGAAGGTGGCCAAATTCTTGTTCTTTGACAATCTGTTAGGGGTTTGGCCATTCTTGCCTAGAGCTAATGATTTTCCCTGGGTGTGGAGTCAGGTGATAGTGAAGACTCATGGAACTTTCAAAATCTATTTTTTGGAAGGCTTAGTTTGGCTGAGGTCTAGGCTCAAGCATGTGGTTTGGTCCTCTGAATCCCATTGGTTTGGAGTAAAATTATTTTTAACTTTTGAAACCTGATTTGTCCCCTCTTCTGAAAGGTCAGAATAATTTGTAGAACCTAAACCCTGGATTTGCCCTTCTTCTGAAGGTCATGAATTAATCAGTGTTTTTCCCCTATAACCAGGGACTTTTTTGATTGGTTGCAGGTTATAGGGGCTTCTG
This sequence comes from Entomophthora muscae, assembly GCA_014839935.2. Taxonomy (NCBI): domain Eukaryota; kingdom Fungi; phylum Entomophthoromycota; class Entomophthoromycetes; order Entomophthorales; family Entomophthoraceae; genus Entomophthora; species Entomophthora muscae. The sequence goes on along the minus strand of QTSX02001499.1, from coordinate 181,250 downwards.
ATTGGCTGTGGGATGGGACCTGGGACCTGGGTGGGTGGCAGCCGGGTGGGACCCAGGGAGCAAGCGAGTGGCTGGCGGGGGCTTGCGGGTGGCTGGCTGGGCAGTGGGCGCCTGATTGGATGATAAAATATTCCGGCAACTATTGGATTCTGTTTCCTCTTTTATTTGATTTTTATTTTCCCCAAATAAAGGGGGAAAATCCTCATTAAATTTGCCTTTTTAATTGGACATTCTCCTATTCTTTTCCAACATTGCCCCTCAGTCAGGATTTGATTTATGTCAGGAATATTCCTGACACATGGGGCTTATCTGAGTAATGTTCCTCTTAAGTCACAAGGCTTACTCAAGTTGTGTTCTGCTTAGGAGCTGGATTGTGTGATCCCCATAATAGATGGTCAAATGATAGTGGTGCCACTATCCTTATGATTAATTGGTGAGCCATTTGGTGAACTACTCAGGGCATCAATTCCCCAAGAAGGAGTAATTGAAGATGTTGCAACATCTCCCCCTGGGGTGCTGGAAGGTGGAGCCTTGGGAAATTTCTTGAGTGTGTCAGGGCCACAAGCTTGGTATTGATCCAGTTTGGCGTTGGGAACAAGGATTCTGGAGTTGCGCTGGACTGTTCTTGCCTTACATAGGTGGAGTCAGTCATGGTGCATACATTTTAATTTGGTTTGAGCCCCAATTCCTTTGATGAGGTAGGTATTTTTGGGATTGACTTCCATGACAATGCCTGGTCCATGTAGCCCTGGATCTAACTTATTCTTATTGTAGTTTACAACCCAGATTTTGTCCCCGACTTGAAATCTTTCCTGTTGTAGGGGGATTGATTCCCTCTCAACTCTTTTACGTTCCATTTCCTCTTGGTCTTTTCTAGCGCGTTGTACATTGGGGTCACTGTTGTCTGGAACCTTTTTGGGCAGAGGTTTGTGGTCCTGCGGTTGTACTGACAAGAGCGGTCTTTTGTCCATAGACAAGTTTGTAAGGGCTTTTACCCGTGTTGCGGTTGACTTGTATTCTACAGACCATGAGTGCTGTTGGCAGCATGTCAACCCAGGCTGTTGAATTGTTAGCAGATAACTTACTGAGGGCTTCTATAAGCAAGTCATTTAGTTTTTCTACTTATCCATTTGCTTGAGGGTGGTACAGGCTGGCTGTGATGTGTTTTATCTCATTCTTGGTGAGATAGATATTGGTGTCAATGGCCTTAAGTTTGGTGCCTCCATCTGTGATCAGGAGGTCAGGTTTCCCAAACTTGGCTACAATTTCTTTCCCAATAAATTGTCTTACATCATTGCCTTTGTGTTCTTTTGTAGCTTGTGCTACATGCCATCTGGTTGCATAGTTGATAGCTTTTATGATGTAATTTTTGCCCTTGTTTTTGCCAGGCATTGGTCCCACAATATACAACAACCATACCTTGAAGGTTTGTGTGATGGATACAGGTATTACTGACTTGGGTGATGCCTTGGTTTGGGCGTACTTTTCACAGACTTTGCATTGTTCCAGTACTTCCTTGATATCATCTAGCATATTGGGTCACCAGTAGTGCGTCTTGAGATATTCATGCAAATTCTTACTTTGGGTGTGACTCAGATCTCTGTGGTATTGGAGGATTGTGTCAATATTTGCGTTGGCGGGACGTAGGATACGGTGTTACCACGTGGAAGTATTTGGTGTAGTGTGTCATATACATTTTTTTCAAGATGTTTGTTCTTAAGGACCTTATCTTGGATATCCATTGGGGTGCCAGGTGGGAACCCTTCCTGGAGATTACCCATGATTAACATGGGCCAGTTGGGGTCACCATCAGCGTAAAGGACATGTTTGCTGTATAGCCTTGACAGGGCATCTGCAGTAAGCATTTCCTTGCCTGGCTTGTATTCAATTTGCATGGGGTATCTCTGTATGAGAATCATCCATTTAGCTTGTCTTCTTGAAAGGTATTGTTGTGTTTTGAAGAATATCAGCAACTTGTGATTGGTGAGTACTTTGAACGGTTGGGCCCCTTCCAGATAGCATTGTCATTTGATGAGGCAATTTATGATGGCTACCAACTCTTTATTGTGTATGGGATATCTTTGTTTGCCATTGGACAGTTTCCTTGACTCATATGCCACAGGGAGGAAGTCATTTTCTGTTGTTTGGATATGGAGTACTCCTCCAATGGCGTAGTCAGATGTGTTGGTTTCTAACTCGTAAACTCCCTTGCAATTTGAGTATTAGAGGATAGGGGCAATAACCATACGTTCTTTTATTTGGAAGAAGTGCTGGTCTTGCAGTGGCGTCCAGAAAAACTTGGTTGTTTTGCCCATAATGGCAGACAGGGGGCCCGTTAGGGCACCTCAATCAGGGATGAACCTTCTTACGTAGACTACCATTCCAAGGACTGTGCAGAGTTTGCTCTTATTTCTTGGGGCTGGCATTTCAGTTATGGCGTGTACCTTGTCTGGATCTGGTTTGATCCTGTCCTTGCTGATAATGTGACTGAGGAATGGAAGTTCAGTCAAAAAGAATTCACACTTCAATGGTTTGCAATCAGTTGGTTTTCTTCAAGGGTGTGGAGGATCAGGTGGACATCTTCCCAGTGCTGTTTGAGGTTTAGGCTGTAGATGATGATGTTGTCCAGATGGATAATTGCCTGTTTTCCAATGTGTTCTTTGAAGACCTTGTTCATGAAGGTTATGAAGGTGCTGGGGGCATTGGTCATCCTAAAATTGAGAACAACACATTCAAAGGATCCATATTCAGTTCTAAATGCGGTCTTTGGAATGTCCTCAGGCTTTACGCAAATTGATGGTATCCTGCTGTCAAATCAATCTATAAGAAGATTTGGGACCCCCCAGGGTGTCAAAAAGGTTGTCAATCAGGGGCAGGTGATACCTGTTCTTAATTGTGATTTCAGTGAGTGCTCTGTAGTCTTTGACTAGGCGGAGGCCTCCATCTTTCTTGGCTACAAAGAAGACAGCGGCGCCAAAGGATGACTTTGATGGTTGTATGAGTCCTTTCTCAAAAGCTTCATTGAGGTAAGTCTTTAGGGTGCCGTCTTCTTGTGATGTAAGGCAGTAGATAGGTCATGCTTTGGCATACTCCCTTTTAGGTTGATCTCATGTTGTATGCTGTGGTCTGGTGGTAAACCTGGCAGGGTTTCTTAGAAGATGGAGGAAAACTCACTGACTAGTTGATCTTGGATAATGTTCTCTTCACATCTGGTCTCTGTATTTTTGAAGTGGATAACTTCATATGTACAGGTGTTCCAGTTGATCTTGCTAGGGTCAGTTTCCTCTTCTGTTTCCACAATTTTCACAAACGTGTGATCTCTCATAAGTGTGGCAAGATGAGTTGGGTAAACATGGTGATGCACCTCCCCTTGCTGTATGGTGAGGGTAGCGCTATCCCAGTCAATATGAGGTTTGGTCTTTCTTATCCAATTCAGGCCAAGTATAACATTGTACTTGGGGATTAGTACAATGGGGCCACTGAGCGTAGTTTGTATGCCTCCAATTTGGGCGCAGAAAGGTTTTGCCTCTTGTGTGACTGGTGTGCTTTGGTTGTCTGCCATGATGACTCTCTTGATGTTGCTTTGGCCTGTAGGTAGTTTCACAAGGTTGGCAAATTTCTTGTCAACAAGGGATTGGTCTGCTCCAGTGTCAAATAGTGTGGTGCCCTGATATCTGTAAAAACAGAAAGGATAAATGAGGAGCTTATTTCCAGTTTGGGCGGCAAACAGTAGAGGGTTGCTGGAGGGTACTTGGATCATGGTGATTGAATCCACGTCCTGGTCCCTGTACAAGTCTTGTAAAGTGGGGGAGGGTGGCTTGCCTAAGCACTCCCCTGAGCTTTTCCCTCCTTGTTGGTATCTTCAGTACTTGCTTGGCTAGCCTGCGCTGTACAGTTACCAGTTCAAGGATGGGTTTTTGGCTCAATTATTTTTGCTTGTTTGGTCAAGGGTCCTTCTTAGCTGTAGGGCTCTCCTTGCACTTGTTTGTTGCATGTAGGTTGTCAGACTTTTGAGCTGCGTGCTTTTCTTCCAATAATACATCTTCAAGGTTCTTGCAGCAGGTCATGTTAAACTGTCGCCTGATGTGCGTGGGAAGGCCATTGTAGAAGCCCAACTGTGGCCCGGGTCATCAAAGTTGATGGTGTTAGGAGCACAGTCACGTAGATCCTTGTATACAGCAATGTATTCCTCAATTGTTCCTTTCATTTTGAACGTTCTGGGTTTGGTCATGATTAAAATGTCAGAGTCCTTCATGGAGAACTTTTTGAGAAAGGGGGCTTTGAATACCTCCCAGTTTTCCTTCTGGTCAGGGTGCTGGGCTAACCATTTGCTTACAAAACGTGATGTGGTTCTTGTGACGCAAAGGGCAATCTCACTGACCCAGATTCTGCGGGGGTAGTCTAATTGCTCAAATTTACTTTGTGTACTGTTGATCTAGAAGGAGGCATTTTCCCAATATAGTCCTTCAAAAGCCCCAATTTCTGCTGAACATAGGCATTGGAATACAATGTTAGGTATTTCAGGTTGCTGTGGTCCTGTTGTGGCTGGGGCTGCGGGTAACAGTCTTCAGGCTTTGAGAGTGTTGTATTGTTTGATAGGCACAAGGACATTGTTGTAGATGACAAAACCTGAAGGGATGTCTTTTCCTTCTTTGTAGTCTCTCCAGCCGTTAGGGAGTACCATTGCTTGGGTCTTTTTCTTAGGAGGAATTTTTCCTTTGAGTTGGGTAGGTATGGATAACCTACCTGTGCTACCACTGTCAAGTATATACTTCTTGGAAGTATAATAAACAAGATAAGGGGAAGATTTAAGAAGAGAATGATACTTTATTGGATATAAATATAGAACATTATATAGTATCATGACAAGCCACATGCCATCCATGTATGTCATGATGGTCATGGGGCTTATCTGAGTAATGTTCCTCTTAAGTCACAAGGCTTACTCAAGTTGTGTTCCTCTCAGGATATGGATTGTGTGATCCCCATAATAGGTGGTTGAATGATGGCGGTACCATAATCCTTAGGATTAGTTGGTGAGCCATTTGGTGAACTACTTGGGGTGTCAATTCCCCAAGAGGGAGTAATTGAAGATGTTGCAACACAAGTTTACAGTAGTTTTACTAACTGTTGAGATAAACATAAATTGTTCAGTTTAGAACAAATTGGTTCAGTCAAAAAACAAATTTCAACATTTTTGATAGAAATAGAAGCTAATTCCACAGAAAACATGCACTAATTGACAAAAATGTCCATAAAAACAAATTATGTAAACTGAGAATAAATTTATTATGATTCAACAACAACTATCCCAATCACAAAAACAAATTGGTTTCAGCCTCAAAGCAAAGCTACTATGTTTAACATGATTTTTGAGAACACATCAAACTCAGTCACAAAAGTTAAAAACTTGATCCAACAACAATCTCCCATATCAACTGAAACAGACAACAAAAAAATTAAATATCAAAACAATACAATGAATTGTTGCAACCTAGATTATTCCCTCACCCGCCAACGTACCTCACAATACACAGGGGGCACTTGATGAGCTGCCCTATGATGTATCTAACAACATGGATCAATCTGATGACAATTTCAAATTTCAGACACTATCTCCTAATTAAGAGTGTTACCAATTTGAAACACTGATCTCTCCCTCAAATTATTCCCAGCCAGAACGTTATATGGAACATGCTACTATACCACCCCCTTGTGACAGAAATCACAGGATTATAAGAAGCAGTCTCCATATGGTGGGGAATCACCCACCAAATCCACATAGAGTTAATGATTAATCACCAATGCAGCTTTAAATACTGTTTTGTGAAATTTCCAAATGAGATACTAGGGTTAAGTAAAATAATTAACCCCAACCAGAAAAGCCCTAGGTAAATGGCCTGTGAGAGAATCAGAGTGTCTTCAGCATAAAATTCAGGACATTGGGATAACACCAGAGTTTCAGCTTTGGTGGTAGGAGGAATAGTTTCAAGATTGGCAGGCATTGGATTAACATTGGGCAGAGGCAATGACAAAGTGCTGTTGACAGGCCCCCATCTTCCCGTAATGATTCTTCTAAGAATTAAACTGTAGGGAATGTAGCACAGCAGGCCAACTACAGGATGAATTTAAATTAAATTTAGACCAAGGGATATTTGATTTTTATTGAGTAAAATTTTGAGAGGACTCAACTCTTAAGAGTGGAAACAGTGAAAATTATTCAATATATATCAAAATTTGACTAAGCAATATCACCTGGATCCTTGGCTCCTATTCTGTCTGCATCATCCAAAGAGTACCTTGTCCAGTACGCAAAAACCCTTAAGTGGCTAATTTCTGGTGTCTGTTCTGATAAATGAGATTATATCAAGTGACTCTCAGATTGTGTCTATTTATCAGTGTCAACTTGCAAGGAGGAATCAAATCCAGATAATGAACCTGAGCAGCAGTAACCCATTTCTGATTGACAGTTTGATTCAAATCCATTAAATCAGTCAGTTTTATTAAAGGGTTTCTGAATTTCTGAGCTTTCCTACTTGGCCAAATAATCCCCAGCATTATGGAACTTACTGTGACACCCCTGGCAACTTGTGGCTCCCAAATATAGTATATCAGCCATATTGTTCCTAAAATAAACACATTTTCTTCCTATTATTGTCCTTTTTTATTTAGACTGTTATCTTCCCCAATAGAATACTGAACAATTATTGGTTCAGTTGCAACAGTGGTAGCAGCAATAGGTTTGACTAACAACCTACCTATAAGAAAATTCCCCCAAGAAAGAACAGAGTGCTGGCTGTATGGCTACACCACACCAGGAAACTGTCCTCCCCATCCATGATGGGGACATCCCCAAGGGTTACATTGTATACCAAGACCAGTTAGTACTCACCAGAGTCTATAACTGACTCTTCCTGGGACAACACAATGTTAATGTCACCCTGCCTCAGTTGGATTATCCCAATGAATGCTGAACCTACAACTGGAACCCTTTGCAGGCAGCATGAGGGGGCCAACAATGTAATTTGGCTACACTCCACAGAAAACTGCCTCCAAATTTGCCAAGTACCTGATCTCATGTAGGTTGCCACCAAGTTAGGATATCTCACTGGACCTGCTGCAATATGGTTTAACAACTGGGCTGGTCAAGGACACAGAGTCACCTGGGAGGCCTTCAGGGACACCGCCAAGTCCTGCTACAGTGAAACCTTTTCATCCATTGTAGTGGGGACCCCCTTTCTTGAAATCAAATAAACAGAAAGCGTCTCCAAGTACGTCACTGCTTGGCAACAAGTGCTTGTAGCTGCCCCAGAAGCCATCATCAACAGAAACACTATGCTCCTCACCCTTATCATCAATGTATTGAAACCCCATATATGTAAATGAGTGCTTGTGGGGCATTGCACCTCTATAAGCAATTATTAAAAAGCCACTGTAGAGGCAAGCAACCAAGCTAAAATGGCCTTTCAAAGATCCAATTATTCATCCCCTCAATCTTGCCCTGCTCCTGGAAGCTCTCACAATCAATTAGGACACCACCAGCAGGACAACAGCAACAAGCATCCTTGTGAGGGTGAGCTCCAGTTGGTGCAGATTGAGAGTTCAGAAAAATCCTGGGGGTTGTAGATACAAGAGGATCTGAAACCTGGCTTGACCCACACTCCCAATCTCTCCTTGCAAAAAATCCCTGTGACTACAATGTACATGAGGCAGAAACCTCAGACGTATTCTAGGTACACAGCAATAACCCTGCCCTCCAAGCCAGTCATCCAGAAAATAAAATTACTCACTTGGCCTATTGCTTTTGCTTCCGTGAAAATACCCACAGACTCCTGGTAGATACTGGGGCCAATCCCACCATGGTCAACCAGGGATTTTCTGACTCCTAACAGCTAGATCAAGTTCCCAGCTGCTTTATAAGAAGTGCACATATGCCGTGTAATTGGGTCTTCTAGTCCTTGTGGTTGGGTCAACAGGATGGTTCTTTGGAGTATAGTAGGCTTGCTTAAATAATTGAGTATGTTGAAGACCTAATACACAATTAGTTACTGATAGTAAGCAGTAAGTCTTTACCTTCTTGCTGAAGGTAACAACTAAAGTAGCTAATAATCAAGTAATATTAATCTGTGTGTATTTATTGTTGGTTAAGAGAAGAGTTATATAGATGAGAAGAAGCAAGGTGAGAATTGTTTTGCAGTCTGCACAGGTACTTTGGATTCAGAATAATGAGAATTAGACTGCCAGTGCAAGAAAAGGTATGCATATTCACTGCACAGTTATTTAGGAGCAGGTAGAAAGCACCTTCCATATTGGCCAGGATTTGCAGCTATATTTTTAGCTTCATGCATGTTTTGACAAAGCTTAATCTACAAAATGCAGTTTCATGCATCCTAAAGTATTAACAGAGCCCATATCATCAATTATCTCCATGAGTGAGCAAAAAGAAGCATGTACTGTAATGGTTTACATCATGACATCAGTACAAGTATGTGTGTATGTGTGTACGCCTTGCTTTGTCCTATAGTGATGTCATTCCAAAGCTACATCATTTCTGTTATCCTTTCAAATTTGACTTTGTATTGAGACAACATAGCAGACTTCTGCAGAGTAGCCATCACCCATAAAATGCTGCTCTTCTCAGTAATAATAGGTAATATCCAGGTCAGACTTTCTGGACCTATCATGAGAGTCCTCAGTCAAAATGTGATTCCAGGTCTGGACTGGCTACACCACAATTGTCCCTAAATTGACTGGGATACCTCTGTTATCACCCTCAATAGAAACAGTATTGGCTTTCAAATCTACCCTATTGAGATGAGCAATCTTCTATATGACACTGTCTCTGTACAGATAACAGAGGAGGACTACTAAAAGTTCAGAGGGGGGAGTTGGATTTAAATCAATGTTCAGTTGAGATTATCTGCTCTGAACTCTCTTTGCCTCTCCCTCAGAACAATCCACCACCACCAGTGTGGCAAGAAATTTTTGATGAGTTTAAGGACGTCTTCAGCACAACATTGGATCAACTAACTCCTCCTTGGGAGATACAGCATGCCGTACAGCTGCAAGAGTTGCTATAAAAAGCACACCCACTTTACTGTCTGACACCCAAGAAGGACAAGACTCTCTGTTAACACCTTGTGGACACCCTAGACAAGAGGTTTATTTGCCCTTCACTATCACTGTAAAAAGCTGCAGCATTCTCTGTGGCCAAAAAGGATGGGTGCCTCTGCCTTATCACAGATTACCACTCCCTAAAAAAGACACTGTAAAGAACAAGGACTCCTACTGCTAATTGATGGTCTGTTCAATACACTTGTAAGTGCAAAAAGCTTTAGTAAGATTGATCTCACCACGGGGTACAACCAGGTTAGGATTGCTCCCAGAGATGAGACAGTGTATCAGAATCCATCCAGTAGTGGGTTCTAAAGAACTGGCAGGCAGGCAGCCTGCAGGTCCAGAGGGAAGGCCCCATCACAGGATAGGGGCCAACTTTACAAAATAAAAGAGGGATTTTCCAAGAATAGCCCAAGGCCTGCTGGAGGGCACCATATAATCAATTAGGCCTGTAAGGATGATGCACAGGACACCAAATATATGAGTTTAAGTGGATTATTCAGGTGCTGCTGGTTCTTGCGGGCGGTCAGGCTGCAGGGTTAATGGGGGAGTCATGGGGACTAGATACACAGGCAGGTGGTTATACTTGTTGCAAAATAACATGGGCTGTTTGGTGATCCACTTTCCTTTACAGCCAATGAGCTTGGTTTCTCTAGTTTGGGCTTCTTGGTTGTATAGAAGGATCTCTTCAATGTAAGCTCAGTGTAGTCTGGGTTTAGAGGATACTCAGTGAAATGAATGGGCTGTAAGGAGCTCCTGGGGGGCAGTATAACTCAGGTGGTTGGTCTGCGTTTTCTTGGGCTTGTTGGGGAGCAGGGGGTGGAACTGGAAAGATTGAATTGAAAATGGTAAAGTGCTAAAAGGATGTAGAGTGAGACCTACATAAACCAAAGGTTCATAACAATTTATTGTAAGGATGGCAATGAGAATCTTCCTGGAATCTCCAGGGTATCAATATGCTCATCAAACTTGGGGAAACTTTTGCAATTTCTTGTGGCCCAAGGGGTGACACTTACCAGGGTTTGCACATTCCCAGGAGCGTCAAAATTTTCAAGTCTTAATTTGCTGGATCAGGGCAGGAATATCAACTTCTTCTTTTGAGGCAATGGATTTTTAATCTCTTTGTGGGCCTTGGTCTTGGGGTAATGCAGGTGGTGTCTCATTGGCGGCAGCCCAGGAGTTTATGGGGACTTCATTTGGGTTGTTGATCTCATTGGCTGGTCCAAGGGAATTCTCCAAGAGGCAGGGTTTGATTGTAGAAGGTACCCCACTGATGAATCTTAGAATTTTCTCTGAAGTCAAATATGTTTCTGGTTTGAGCCCAGAAAAACGCAGGCGGGCTGATGGCCCATAGGAGTCTGAGGTTCAAATCCCGCAAATGAGATTCTACCTTGCTTATTGATAGTAAGAAACTTACACTCATGATATCATCCATTTCCTTCCTGGCATTCCCCTTCTTCTCTGCCTTCTTGTTCAAGTATTACTGGATGGCCTGTTGTGTGTTGGGAAAGTTGGAAGTGGGTTCCCAGGTGCTCTCCTTGGGGGGGGTAACCCCATATTTGAAATAATACTGCTGGGACTTGTAATGCAGGTGGTCTCTGTGGATGTATTCAACTTTGTATTTGTTTGTGCGTCTTTCCTGGTTAGGTGGAGGGTTAGAATTAACCTTTTGGTGGGGGACAAGAATCCCTTCTTTCCTGAACAGCAAGGATCAGTGAAAGATGTCATGGATTTTCCAGGCTGGTGGTAGTTATAGTTTATATGATACTTCTCCTATTTGCTTTATGATATTGTAAGGGCCTCATCAATGATGGGCCAGCTTTCTACTGGATACATACAAGGGAATACTCCAGGAGTCAATGTAGACTTTGTTGCCTATCTCCAATGACTTTTCTTGTATTCTTTTCTTATCAGAAAAGGCCTTGTAGGTCCTGACGGCACAGGTTAGGTTCTTAAAGCAGGTTTCTTGAGTGTCGTATAACTTCTCTACCCAATTCTGTCCTGACAGGTTTAGCTCTTTGCTTTCAATGCTAGAGTCCCAAGATAGGTCAAAACTGTAGTTGGCTTTGAACAGGGAAATCTTGGTAGACACATGATCCTTAATATTGTGGCATATTGCGCCATGGGTAACATTTTGGCCCAGTATCTTGGTCTGCATTGGCATAGCATCAGAGGTATTGTTCAAGGGTTTGGTTGACTTTTCTGGTCTGGCCATTGGTTTGTGGGTGGTAGTAAGTTGACATGTAGCATCTGATTTGAAGGTCTTTCATTACCTGGTTTCATTAGTGGGAAGTAAATTAGGGTCCTCTATCTGTGATGATTTCCTCAGGGGTACCATGTTATGTCAATATTTGGTCATGGAAGTGTCAGGCTGTCTTGGGAGCTGAGCAATGGGTAGTTATGGTATCAGGATTGACAATTATTTTACTCTTGAAATCCAGGCCCAAGGTTGGGATTCAAACCCTGACCCTGGATCCCCACAGGCCGCCGGCCCTATGGACCAAGGGGCCGCCTGCCCGCAATTTCCTGAGGTCTAGCCCCACAAGCTGAAGCCAAGATTGATGGTCAAAATGGTAAAGTAAGCTAAACCAAAGAAATCATTGCGCCAAATGGAGGAGTAATTAAGGCACCTAATGGAGGCAATGAAATTTCAACCATTAGCTTCATGGGCTTGAAGTCTACACTGGTGTTCAATCAAGAGCCATCCCCAGAAGGAGGCATGGGCCCGCGGCCCAACCCCATGACCACAACTCTAGAGCAAGATAATCAAGTAACCAATTTGAGATCTCTGACCAATGAAAGAACTCCTGGCCTGGGTGCCATTTTACCGCCTTTGAACCAGAGCACCCAGAACCCCAGGGCCCACCTTTCCCTATGCCCTGATGAATCTTCCTTGGAAAATATTAAGTTTTAAAGTGGGGTACTATATAGACCAAAGGACCCTGTGCTCCAAACTTATTGCCATTTTTGAATAAAGGTTATGTTACTTTGGCTTATACAGCTACTGCATTATTTTGCCTTTTCTGTCTATCAAATTAGTACAAGATCTTCCAGCCCTCCAGCCCCTCTGCCCGCAGATTCCCATCCCCCAGGTGTTCCCTCTGGCCCCGTCCACTTCACAGAATACCCTCTAAAACCTGAATATAAGGACTACACCCTGTAAAAGATCCTTGAACTAGATCTGTTGGCCTACATACAATCCACAGTTAGATATAACTGTCAAGGCCCTTAGATATTCTCAACACCCAAGTTTTTTAGAGGCAAATTAAACTATTTGCCTGCCTACAAGCTCCATATGAAACTGCCTGTGACTCCCAAGCCTATGCCTGCTTCCTCACCCAACCTCCCAACTGACTACACTGGAAAGCTGTTCAGGATTGTGTACATCACCCTCACAGGGGTGATTGACACTATAATCCTGGCCGCCAGCCCATGGTCCTGGGTGGGGAAGTCATTCTCCTGCCTTTTTAAGTTAGCTCCTCTCTTGTGGTGGGCTTTACCTTCAAAAACCCAGCCCAAATGGTCCCTAAAACCGACAAGCTGGCTGCCCAAGACTTGATCCCTGACAGGTGGGGACAAAGTATGCCATTTTGATGAAGCAGTCTACCATGACTAGGATTGCGTCAAAGGTTCTTCTGCAGGTTTTACAGCCTGCAATACAGGCTGCTGTGTCTTTGTCAATAAAGGCCAATTGTAGTTCTTCTTTATTTCTCTAAGTGTCTTGAGCCTACTGGGATGGCAATCCATCTCTGAGTTGTGATAGCCTATGATCACTTTGACCTTGTCAAGCCTTCTGGTACATAAATTTGGTTATTTAGTAGCAGGGTAGTTCCTTTTAATGAGAATCCTTTTTTGGTGAGGGTCTCTGGGTCTGAGGTCAAGTTGTCAATAAGCTCCATTGAGTTCTTGTCTAGTTTCTGTGCTTCAATTATGTTGGGTTTGCGGGCCATGATCTTCATGTGCATCAGTTGGATTCCTAGGCTGGTGGGGTCAAGGAGTACATGGGTATTGTGGTTGTGAGATTAATCTTATTGACAACAAATTATCAGGCTAATCATTACACACAGATCTTTATCAGTTGCACACCATATTATCACTAGGTTAATACTCTATTAAGTGTAGTAATTATACGCCATATAATCAATAGTATATTATAATTAATATGGTAACTATACACTGTGTAATTGTTAGTTTATTATGATAGATGCAATGATTATACACCGTATTATTACAGATTGTCATTCCAATGTGTAGTGATTATACACCGTATATTACTAGTTTATTTTAATTAATGTAACTATTATACGCTGTATAATTGTTAGCCGTTATAGTAATTATCACTGATTACATGCTGTATAATTGTTAGCCATTATAATAATTATCACTGATTACACGCTGTATAATCAATAGATCATCAATTGTATATCTCTCATTCCATCCTACTGGACTTTGTATCAACTAAGCCTCACCCAGCCTGATAGGCATATTTGAGTATATCAAATAAGTGATTGCATATGTCTAGGAAATACCAAGTTTGGATCAGCATTACACAGCGTATAATTGGGTCCTTATTGGTTTGGGTCAGCATTACACGGTGGATAATCTACAAGTCAATATTGGATTGATTCCACTATTATATGGTGTATAATCCTTAATTTGACTCGTTGCATTAATAAGCAGAAGGCTTGCCATCCAGAAAAGAACCAATGATTAAGCCCTGCAAATGGAATACTGGAATTCTACCTTCCAATATAGGAGGACTGAACAGGGATCATTTCTAAGGTAAACCAAATATGTCATAGTTTCCTAGTGCAATAATAGGCGTGTAAGGATACAGCCAATTGATAAATGTCAGTAGGCTAGCTCAAGAAGAGTGTAGGCTGTAGCTGAAGTGCCATGTACGCCTTGCTAAGGCCAGTAGCAGCACAAATACCAAGGACAGCCAATCAGGATAGGTGCAGCCAGCAAAGATGGACCTATTGCAAAGGTAGCCACTGAGAACTGTCTGAAAGTACAAGAACAAGGGTTGTTGCATTATATATTGATAAAGACGCCTGAAAGGATGAAAAAAGTTCTTAGTTACACCTGGATAGATTGCAGCCACTGGCTAGATTGTACTCCAGTTTCAATAAACGTAATTATCTTCAAAGTTCTATTCTATTGTAGTCTTTAGTGCTCTTGAATAGGATTAGATAGAGTACATTGACAAGGCTAACATCTATCTGTAGCTTTGAACATACCAGCAATAGCCCAAAATGATCAACAGTGGTCCTTGGTCTCTGAAATGGAGGGGATCATATCTGCTATTAACCTCAGTGCATCTGGTACTGTGTTTGATTTCCCAGGTTTATAGTCAATTTTCATATTGTAGTTGGCTAGTTTCAAAGCCCATCTGGCTTGTCTCTGGTTAATTTGTCTTGGCTCAAAGAAATATACTAGGTCTTTGTGATCAGTAAGGTCCTTTACCAGGAACTTGGTACCACACAGGTATCTGCACCAGTGTTTCAGCATTTTCATGATAGCAAGCATATCTTTATCATAGATTGGATAGTTTCCTTTGACTAACAGCATTTTCTTGGAGTAATTTTCAGGGTTCAGAACGCCCCAGACAATCAGCTAGCCTCCCTAGAGATAAAGCAATCAACAGTATGGGAAACTTTGCAAACTGCCTTTCTGAGAGAAAACCCCCTTTCTGGTCATGAATGGCCTGGGATTTGCAAAGCCCACAAGCCGCAAATCCCTGGCGTTGAATCTAAAACAAATTTGGGCCCATTTACTATTAGGAAATGGTAAATCAGGAGGGTGATTGTTTGATTGTGAAATTGGGAGCTTAATTGCTTGCGGGATCTAATAATAGCTGTGACACCTTGGCATGCTGCAGCCAAACCAAGGTTCCTGTTATACCAGCCAATGCCCTTCCACCCCAGGTCAAGTGCACAATTTACAGGCCAAATGACAAGTATCACTGAAAATGATATAACAGTCCTCTGGTTGCACAAGAGAATAAATATTCATCAGTAAGTATAAGTAGTGAGGAGAAAAAGCCTTCCTCACAGTTGAAATCTTAAAATAAATGGCTTTATGCCATAACCCATTATTTTCTTGTAGGAATTATCTATTTTTGCACCAATATAATTATTCTGTTTGCATCTATTTGTGAATCCAATACACAATACAATCACACTTATTTTTTCCCACCTGGTTCTGCTCCTGTTACTTTGGTTAAGCCATCTTGCGCCTTTGACTTGGAGTTCTTCCATCCTCATCACCTGGATTTCCCTCTTGGCCACCCTAGAGTTACCATTCTGCCAACTATGAAGGATATTTGTCTCAATCTCCCTGCCTAATTTGCCTCCTGATCAAGACTTCAGCAAATTGGGGTTTGTTTACATCATAGTATTAGGGCTGGCTGATCAGTTTGTGCCCCATAATGGAAGTTGGTGTCCTCTGGCTACAGCTGTGAATTGCCTTTTCAGGATGGCACCAATTGTGTACATGGCCTTTCAGGCCCAGCCCACCTTCCCTGCGGGAGCCCAGCTGGACTCTGGTATGGGCTGTGACAGCTAGCCACAACACTGAGAGCGTATTTACTTCCATGACATCAACAGTACAACAATAAGCCAAGAACTGAGGAAGAAAAACAGCAGGGAACTTGTTCCCTGATACAATGACTCAACGTACGGTAAACTTTCAGCTCCTCAATAGACACACATATTATTCAACAAAGAATACAAAGATGCACTCTCAGTTAAAACATGTGGATTGTGCTCCACTGCAGATAACAACCATTCACATGCATCCACCAAAACCTTTGTCATAATATGATAAACTTGTGATTTATGACTAATAGTGGATCCAGAATAGGATGACAGAGCTGATGCCACCTCATGAGAGATATTGTCAGTGGTTGAAGTAAGATAGTAGTCCGGACACCAAAATAACATGACACACTAAAACCAGGAAGCAGTGGAACCAGGCTCAACCACCACAACTGTAGAAGGAAACCACAGTTTAAAAAATAATCCAAACTGAAAGCTTAAAAAAGCTCATACAGATGAACATTGTGAAAGCAGATATCTTGATGGAGCATGAAAAGAGGAACACAATTTTGTAACAATCTGCTTTCAAAAACTCAGATGTGGAAGAGTTGAGTAATGTGACAAAAATTGCTGGGTAGTATGAAGAGGTCTCCAAGTGGTGCATAATAACCACCCAAATCCATAAAGAGTTAATCATTAATCACCACCAAAGATTCAAATACTGTTTAGTGAAATTTCCAAAAGATACACTAGGATTTAACAAGATAATCAAACCCAACCAAAGAATTCTCATATAGATAGCCTACAACAAGATTAAAGAGTACTCAGAATAAAGATCCACTCATTGGGAGGTTGCAATAGTCTAAGTTTCAGATTCTGGGGCAAAGACTCCAAGATTGGCAGGCATTGGCGTAATATTAGGCAGCATAGATGACGTAGAGCCCAAAGCAGGACCCCATCTTCCAGTTACAATTTGTTTTAGAATCAAGTTGTAAGGAATATAGTGGAGCAGTCCCACTACAGGATGCATTTTAAATAACTGTTAACCAGGAGATAATTTAAGTTTATTGAGTATAATTTTTCAGGAAAGAATCAACTCTTAAGAGTTGAAAGAGTAAATTTTCCTAATATGTACAAAAATTATGGACTAATCAGTACTACCTGAATCCATGGCTCCTATTCTGTCTCATTCCAAGAGTACCTTGTCCAGCATGCAAAAAACTCTTGTGTGATTAATTTTTGATGACCATTCTGATAAACAAGGTTGTATTGGGTGAAATTCAGATTATGTCTATTTATCAGTGTCAATCTACCCTTGGTAATTAGATTATGCTGAAAAACTAGAGCGGCAGTAACCCATTTTTGATCAGCAGTTTGATTTAAATCTGTAAACTCAGTCAACTTGGTTAACTGTTTCCCCCAATTTCTTGGCTTTCTGGTTAGGATGGATAATACCTGGTATTATGGAAACTACTGTGACAGCATCCTGAGCTGCACCAAATACTTGGAAGCCCATACACCATGGTATGTCAGTTGTTTCTGGACCTGGGTCAGGGAAAGTTTGGGGTTTTGCTGCAGGATATCAAGCATAATTGGATATACTTTGTTGATCTGGGACTCAGGGGCCTTCTTCTGCTTCTTAGATTTCCCAATTCCATTCCCCTTTTTCATTAAGCTGTTGAATATCTGATGACAGTGGTTTGGGTGAATTTCAATTGGGTGGCAATTTTATCCCAGGTCAGGCCAAACTGGTTCAGTGCCACAATTTCCTGGAGAATTTGGGAAGTAATATTTGGCGCTTAGGGCGCTGGGTCACAGGTGCTGTAGCCTAATTGGCTGAGGGGGGAGCAAGTTGGCTATTTGAGGGCAGTTGTTCCAAACCAGGGTTACCATTCTGATTGGCTGATTGGTCAGCACCTTGTGTGGGGTTGGCAAAGGGGGCAGGAGCAGAGCTAGACACTAGGTGACTACTGAACAAGCCAATCCCATATGGGTTGAGGGTCAGGTACATGTCAGCTTTCTTTTTACCCACATCAAAGATCTTGGTGTAGACAGGGGCCTCTATGTACTGAGTCATACCTCTGTTGATGCTATCTTGGCTGCTGCCTTGTTCACTGGCATTGTCAAAAATGTTGTTAACAAAAACCATCTTAAAATAAACCTAGGAAAAATCACTAAAAGTAGAAGTTTAAAAAAATTATGAGTTTATTTTTATTGTTATCATGAGTCCAGATTTGGAAAGTTCTTGAAACTATTATATACAAATAAAGAGCTTTGAAAATGAATAGGATGCCTCTGTTCCTAAATTGAATAGCTGTTGATTGGCTTTTAAACTGTTATTTTTGTCATGCCCTGTCCCAAAGGGAAGGCTCTTTAGGTTTTATCATATTTATTATTTTTGTTTGTTTTAATCTTTCATTATTTTAATATTTGAAATTTTAAATCAAAATTTAATATTTAAGTATTATAAGTTAATTACCTTGTTTTTTTATGCTTTTTGCGTTTGAATTGTTGTTGTTGTTGTTTGCTCTTACTTCTATATATATCTACTTTTAAAGTTAGAATATTTTCACTCACTTAACTTTTGAAACCCCTGCTTGCGTCGTTGTTGCTCCCCCATGTTTACGTTGTTGATCTGCAGGTTTACTAGGTTTCTGTTTCCTCATTTTCCTCCAGGTTCTTGCCCAACTTCTCCAGTTTCTCCTGTCCTTGGCTGTTGTTCCCCTATGCCAATCAGTTTTAACTGAATAAGAATAAATATAAATAAAGAGCTTGTGAAGAGTAGGCTTTAAGCCAAAATTCTAAGTGATTTCTTCCCTTCAACTTCTACAATTTTTAACTTCAGATTTGTAATTTTAAGAATTTTGTTTTTTTAATTCATTTTTTTAGTTTAGCTTTTTCTTCCCTTAAATCCAATGGAACTTGTAAAACAACAAGTCTTAGGCTTGTTGTATCCATTTTTCCCTTAAGGAATCTTTTAATAGTTATATGTATCAATTTCCCAAGAGTGAATATCCTAATATTGATATTCCCTTAGTTATAAATTGTTCACTATTGAACACTTTATTTTATCTTCTTTGCTTAGGGTTTTTACACTCTATTACTCTATTTGTGACACAATATAGGTTTTTAGCAGGGTTCTGTAAGATTATCTTACAGACAGTTTCTACATTCTTATATCTTTTAAATTTGAATCCTAATGCCTTGCACGCTTTAGTCTATAACCTTGCACCATTATGGGCAAAGCCTTACATTTCTCTACTTTAGGCTGCCCATACTTCACATATTTTGTGACTTAATTTTGCTTTATGTCTGTGAAATCTTGCTTATAGTTTGCTCTATTTTTGTTTCATTTTAGTCCTTTTGTTGGCGCCTCATCTGAATCCTGATAGGGTTATAACATACTATGGAACAGTATTGATCTATTTCATTTGATGTACCAGGTCACTTTGTTTGTAGTTTGAACCATGTGTGATGTTTGATATAATTTTTTATTTTGTGGTAGTGATATTTTGTTTCTTGTTTTACATTTTGCCAGTTCACCAAAAATGCTTAAATTATTTTGATTTCTGAATCTTTCCTGACCTAGAATTTTATAAAATCTGAGTCCATTTATTTTAAATCTGAGGTATTTTTTAATGCCATAGCTTTGAAAACTACTGTATCTATTTCCAAGGCTACCATTTTTTAGTCCCCAGAGTTAGACATCCATGCACTTTAGTGGTGTGATATAATAGTTCTTAGAAGCTCTCCTATTTGGTCTGCAGTATCTTGTAGGATTTTGTTTCCTTATAAATGACATTGATCAGGTAGTGCTGCATTCTACCTTCAGAGAAATGGACAAAAAATACCTGAATCCCTGCTTTTCAATTGTCAGATTTCTCTGGGACTTTGTTTTATGGGGTATTGAATGGGCAGTGGTGCACCTAGTATCTATTATTAGAAGGAATTTTCCGAGTCCTCATCCAATATCTTCTGGGTCAACCAATGAGAATTGACCCATCTTACTGTCAGGATACCACATCCCAGTGGGGGTTCCGTTGGCCTCAGCTGTCAACTTGCTCTGTTGAGAGGAGGGAAGAGCCCACCATAAGAGGGGTGCTAACTTGATGAGATAAGATGCTGATTGGCCTACCAATTCCCAAGGTCCGGTGGAGGGTACCATGGTGTCAACTTACCCAGCCAAGGTAATGTAGGCTATGCCTGCATATTGACTGGATGTGAGAGGAGACAGATCTGGGCCAGGGGTAGGCGGCCAGGTTTGGGTGTTAGGGGTGCTTCCATATCTGTCTGATAGATAGGCAAATAGTTGTACTTCTCACAGAATATGATGGCTGGGTGCTTTTATCAGACTACTTTGTGAAAGACTGTTTGTGGAGTTCTCTGTTGGTCCAGGCAGTCAAAGCAGAGGATATTGTCCAAGGTACACTACTTGTATTCCGGCTTAAGTGGGTAGTCAGAGAAATGCAGCAGGCCAAATGGTGCTCCAGGAAGACAATAAAACGCAGGCCAGGTTTTAGGGACTTCCTCAGGAACAAGAGCTGTCAGGCCAGGATTTTCTGTTGGAACAGTAGTGAAGGGGAAAACAACCAAGATTAAATAAGAGATAAGATGGTAGAACCAAGGTCCCATAATCTTATTTATTTCATAATGGCAGTACCATTTTAGCAAGACTTCACAGAGGATAAATATCATTCAAAAAGCTAAGTTTGGATTAATCCATCACCTGATAGCTGGGTTGCTCAGTTTCTTTTGGCCTGAGAGTTCTAGGCCTATTATGAACCTTCTGGACCATCATTTCTTCTGTTGAAATGACCTCCATCTGACGGTCTGTAGATAACATCTTCATGGCTTCATCATTGCTACTGGTGTTCCTGTCATCCTGGATCAAGAGACCTTCAGAAACTATAAGCCGGGTCAACCTTTGCCCCATGAATTTTGCATCTTCTGGAGTAACTTCTGAGTCACTTTTTGGCTGGAGTTCACATGGCCAGGCGTCCCAAACTTCTAGCCAATCATCTGGAATCATTTTGGACTTTGACTCTTCATGATGAGCAGCAATCCCCTTTTCAGATGGCCTGTCAGCTATGGCAGGAGTGACACCATGTTGATTCAGCTTCAGGCAATCTAGATTGGTCTGAATTAATCACCAGCCTATGAAGCTCTTCTGCACTCTGCAAATTTGTGGCCAAGCAGGACTGAAAATTTCTTTGACTAATCAGATTCAAATTGCTGCCTGTTCCAGCTCTCTCACCGGCTAGCCGTGAAAAACACGGGCGGTCAGCCCAAGGGTCCGCAGGATCCCCAAACCCATCAGAGCCTGATCCTGAGTTCAATCCTCCTAGTTGGAGTTTATCACTTCTTTTGGGAGAAATGTCATTCATGACACTTACCTGGCTATCTTGAGTATTGAAGTGATCCTATTTTAAGATCAAGTCAAGTGTTCTTACTCTAAAATATTGCAAGTCTGAATAGCCCTCCCAGGGTGGCTCTAGAATAGCTGTTGCTGGCCTGGCAGAGCCATGTTATCATTATTAAGATGGAAATGCAGGAAGAAAGGGCAGTCCATCAACCCTAATATTCAGAAATCCTGATAAAGCCATAAAAAAGGTGTCCAGACACATTGCTTTGATTTTATTAAGTAAACTTCACAATTCAAAGTTTTCAACCCTGTATTTTTGTTATTGGACTTTTGAAGGTGGCTTTTCAGTGGTAGCTTTAAATCTAATATTCAGTATTAATGAATTGGATTTGGGCTTGCTGCCATGTAATCAGAATTTCATATCTGGTTTTGACCTGTGTGCTTTTAATAGTTGATTCTACTGGCAAGAATAAAAATATGCAAGCCTTTTAAAGAGAAAACGTTGTGGATAGCCATTCTAAATCAACAGCTCAGGCAAGCATCTGCCTGTGGATAAGTTAGCAATGATACTTGGTTTAGGAACTGAATTACATGATTTTTATAAAGGGAACAATATTTTTAAATTTAATGCACATTCGCTTTCACTGGATTCTAAAATTAGATGCAAGCTTAATTTGTATCCAAGCTGTAATAGTTGACGAAAAGCAACCATTTAGCTACCAAGCTGCTGGGTCAGGTATTTATGCCAAGTATTGGTCCCAGTCTATTCTTTTGGCTCCAGTTATAGCAAAATAGCCGGTCCTGCCACCTTGTAATTCCGAGAATCTATATGGAATCTTGTTGTATAAGCTTTACCATCTGTATATCTTGTTTAGCGCAGTACATTTAGAATATTTCCTTAACTCTACAGCACCAATAATATTTATATAATGAATCCTGATATTGGTATAAATTACAATGATATAGGACTTGATGTCGCTGCAGGTGCATCTGACTCCCCCACAAGGAGCTCAGCGTATAAGAGAGTGTCTGCTACGGATTCCTCCCAATCTAGGACAAGCATTGAAATTCCCTATTTAGCAGATCCTCATGATTCCTTTTCTCCTGAAACCTCATCTAATCTTGAATTGCCAGCTCAAGAGGAAAGCTGGTATAGATTTGATTCCCACTCGGGTGTAAGAACTACAGGGTCTAAGCTCTGGAGCCTGACACTAGTGTTTCTAGTTATCTCATTTTACTGGGTTGCTTCTATAAACCTTGTCTTCTTTAACAAACGTATTTTCATTGATAATGTCTACCCCTTTCCATACCCATTGTTCTTGACTTGGTTCCAGCTGATATGTGCTTTAGTCATACTGGTATTGCTTGGTGAAATCAGCAAGCTCCCCTACCTCATAGTGAAAAAATCTTCCCCCTCCATTTATTTTTGACCTCAAGGTAGCTAAAAAGACCTACCCGGTAGCACTTTTATATCTAGCCATGCTTTCCCTGAACAACGTATGCCTCGCAAGTGCTCAAGTGACCTTCTATCAGGTAAGTAACAAGAAAGTCAACCGATTCTACTCTTTACAGTTAATATCCCTAAAATAGTTTTTACGCTGCGTTGACCTCAGTTAAGCAGCCCATTCATTATCTTTAAAGTTGTTTCATATAGGCTCTTTAGAGGAATTGATTTATTTTCATTTTTGCTGGCTAGTTGTGTTTGTTATCCTTTTGAATCTTAATGTGCTTCTTATAGACCATATATGAAAACAAGGGGTTTGGCTTGAAGTGTTAAGATATGCGAGTTTTCTGCAAAGTTAATATTATTTTTTCAAACTAATTATCGTATTTAGTTTAATTCAGTCTAAATTTTGATAATGTGTAGTTGTTTTTACTTTTATGATATTAACCAAACTTAAATTTTTCCTGTGCAATTTATTTAGTAGTGTAAAGGGATGATATAGCAATTTGCATTTTATTTAAGCTTCAAGTCTCCAAATCTCACGAGACTTTTAAAGAAAGGGGCTGGACTCTAAAGTGGTTACCTTTGTCTGCAAATCAAAAAGGCTCTGAAGCTATTTTTAAGTGGAGGTTTCGCTGCAATAGCTTTGGTAAATTTTTGACATGCTAGTGTACGTTAAATACTCTTGTCGGTGAAGTTCAATGGCATTTAATTGATATTCTAAGAGCATGCTGTATCATCGAATCTTCTGGTATTGTAGATGGAAGGATATAACATTGAAATCTTTAGCTACAAGTTTATGTGATCTTTAGCACAAATTATGAACATCTAAACATTGGATGGTGCTTTGAACGAAACAGATGACTAATTGTAAATGTTTGGTAGATCTCTCGTTCTCTGACGCTTCCTTTCAACATTTTCCTTACTTTGGTTATTTTGAAGCAACAAACACCTCATAAGGCTGCTCTGGCATCTCTACTTATTGTTTTGGGGGTAGTCATTGGCTCTGTTGGTGAAAGAAAGTTCTCTCTCACTGCTCTGATCACTGGCATTCTGTCCAGTGCTTTTGTGTGTCTCTATAACATCTACTCAAAGAAGTTTCTCTCCGTTGTAAGCTATAACGAATGGTAAAGTGTAACGAAGACATTTTCTTATCTGCTGCAGGGTGCTTCTGCATTATAATACATCCATCGCTGTGCTTTTGGGGACTCCGCTGCTATTCCTCACTGGGGAGCTAAACAAGATTGCGTACAGGTGGTTCCTCGGAGAATTTAATTTCTGGTTGATTATGCTTCTGACGGGGCTCTGGGGACTCCTGATAAATGTGTCCACATTCCTTCAATCAAAAGTGGCTTCACATTTTACTTGTGCGCTTTCGGGGATAACAAAGGTAACTTCAATGTGCACATCGAGCTGATAAATCTTCAAAGATGGCAGTCCAGTATTTCCTGGCATCTGTCCTATTCAAAGAACATGTCTCTCCATTGGTAAGACTGCTACTTTTTCTTGCCTAATTTTTAGAGCTGGGTCGGGTTATTCCTAATACTTATTGGATCTTGCCTTTACTATCATATGCGGACCCTGGAGTTAAAAGTCGAGGAGTAACTTTTTTTGCATGAGTGAAGAGCTCTCATTCTTTCACACATTTAATATGAATGCTAATCCAGATTACACTTTTTAGTCAGTCTGACAAAAACACCAGGAGCTCTTGTGAATTCTTAAGCCTATTGCTAAAATAAAATATCTGTAAAAAATTCATTGATTACCTATAGTATTGCAACATCTATGATTACTCTCTCTTGGGGAAGTAATTCCCCAAGTAATTCCCCAACTAATCATTAAGTTGGTGGCACTCTTATCAATCACCCATCTAATACGGGGATCAAACCCTTTGAACCCTAAATGGAACATTACTTGGATAAGCCCCATGGCGTACATGGACAGTATGTGGCTCCCTATGATACTATATAACAATCTAAACTCATATTAATAAAGTATCATTCTCTTCTTAATTTTCCCCTTTATTCCATTTATTATACTTCCCAGAAGTGTATACTTGACAATAGCATAATATCTGTGCAGAGTGTTGTTATGAAATAATTCTGATGTTGAATTCTCAAAGCCCTATTTTCAACAGAATTTCATAAGTTATTGCCACAACTGAACAGTTGATTAATATGATATATAGAAATAAACGAGACATAAGTTTATAAGACATGTGAGCGTATACTAATGCCAGAATTCTTTGATCAGCCATCTCAGCTGATGAGCTACAGTAGTTTTCAAGGCTATAGCACTAAATGAAATCAACTCATATGTAAACAAAAATGAACCCAATAAATTTATATTGATTAACAACAGATTCAGGTTCACCTCTATTTTGTTTTCATCTGAGTTCATTCCACTTTCAGATGAGTTGATTTCAGTCACATCTGAGTTAATTTTGCTTAGCGCCATAGCTTTGAAAACTATTATACAAAAATCTAACATGGGTATTCTCAATCTATCAAATGTATTCTTTCAATCACTTCTTGTCCATTTAAGGGATCAAAAATAGGGCTGCAGTAAATGCAAAGTGCAACAATTATGTTATTAACCACAATTGTTACAATTTGCAGTCACATTTTTTAATTTCATATTCCCTTAACTTAAGAGAACCCAAAACTTTCAAAAGAATAGCAAGGTAAGGAAGGTTTCCTTCCTGCAGGAAAGCAAGAAAGAACATATATTTTTCAATAAAAATTTAATTTTTAAATTATAATTAAACTACATACATTTAAAAGTAAAAAACAATATATTTAGCAATTTAAAAAGCCCAAAAAACATATCCACCACCAGTGGTGCGGGAAGGAAACTGATGGCTGTTTTTTTATAAAGCAGCTTTCAGAACTCCACAGACTGTAGCATTTTATCATCCACCAAAATAATATACTAAGTATTCTAACTTTAAGAAAGTACAGGAGAACCTGTGACTTTGGTGTAATCTGCGCCCTGGAAGAATTTATTGTAGTTATAAGAAGTAACAAGTCTGACAGGGCCCACAGCCCTGAGGCAATGAGACATTTCTTCTTACATCTGGATCAAGGTTCATAGTTTTGGCTCTGTTGTAACTGTGCTGCTTTAGCAGAGTTACAAGGGGAAAAATATTTGGAAACTATATAATGTTCTTTATTGAGAGATAACTATTATATAGTATGAGTAAATTGTGGATAGTAGGAATGTAAGGTCTTGCCCATAATGGTGCAAGATTATAGACTAGAGAGTGCAAGGCATTAGGATTTAAATTTAAAAGATATAAGAACGTAGGAACTGTCTGTAAGATAATCTTACAGAAACCTTCTAAAAACCTGTATTGTGTCACAAATGGAGTAATAGAGTGTAAGAGCCCTAAGCAAAGAAGATAAAATAAAGTGTTCAATAGTGAACAATTTGTAACTAAGGGAATATCAATATTAGGATATTCTCCATCAGCAAATTGATACATATAACTATTGAAAGATTCCTTAAGGGAAAAATGAATACAACAAGCCTAAGGCTTGTTGTTTTACAAGTTCCATTGGATTTAAGGGAAGAAAAAGCTAAACTAAAAAAATGAATTAAAAAACAAATCTGAAGTTAAAAATTGTAAAAGATTGAAGGGAAGAAATCACTTAGAATTTTGGCTTAAAGCCTACTCTT
This sequence comes from Entomophthora muscae, assembly GCA_014839935.2. Classification (NCBI taxonomy): domain Eukaryota; kingdom Fungi; phylum Entomophthoromycota; class Entomophthoromycetes; order Entomophthorales; family Entomophthoraceae; genus Entomophthora; species Entomophthora muscae. The sequence continues at coordinate 155,110 of QTSX02001499.1, read as the reverse complement.
CAAAAGCTCTTTATTTATAGAAGAAAAAGGCCTTTTCAGTTGAATTTGATCATCAGGGAGAGCAGCCAAGAAGAGGAGCAAATGGAGAAGTTTGGAGAACCAGAAATAAAGAAAAGGGGAAACAGAAGCCAGTGTTGTAAGCAGATCTGCAACGTAAAACTGGGGGAGCGGCAACAACGCAAGCAGGAGTTTTGAAAGGTAAGTGAAGTGAAAATATTCTAACTTTAAAGTAGAAATATATATAAAATTAATAGTGAACAACAGAGCAAACAACAACAATGACAATTCAAACGCAAAATGGCATCAAAAACAAGGTAATAAATTTAAAATACTTAAATATTAATTTTCAAATCAAAATTTCAAATATTAAAATACTGAAAGATCAAAAACCAAGCAAAATACTAAATATAATAATAAACCTTAAAGAGCCTACCCTTTGGGGCAGGGCATGACAAGGAACATGATTGTGATGATCAATTGGTTGGGTGGTGAAGGGGGTGGCTTGATCCTGGTAATGAGTCAAGCGCCAAAATGAGGTATCCACCGTAGGAGATCACCATCTGTTCATGTTTTTGGAATTGGAAATTTGAGTTGACTTCCTTGTTTGACTACGGGTCACTGGGAAGTCAGGTTGCGGGTCACAACCCCGTTTATTCAGACCCTTATTGATGGGTCAAGCCTGCTGTTTTGACAACTCTATATTTTACTATAGGGTTTTATACTGTATGACAACAATATAGTCTTTTGCTCTTCTATTAAAGTTCAACTGGGAGGAAGAGATTTGGAGATATGATAGATTACACTTCATAATAAAGCCTAATAGGAACAGATATGAAATACTACTCTTTATTCATAGAATAATACTGAAGCTGGCCCAGCTGCCTGCATTATTTCTGAAGTTAGACTACAACACTACAATAGAGACTGAAGTAGCATTAAGGCAACACAGCAGGGGGATCAACCTTGAGGGGTGGACTTTGAAAGGAAGCTCACTTGGCAGCTTCTGCAGCATCAGTGTTTGTTCTTGACACACCATACAACTTAGTCCTTAATCCTAAAGATTCAGTTGTCTACCTGGGCCACTTCCCAAGGATAGCCAACCAGCCTTTGGCTACTAGTTTATGGAGATAATTGTTTCAATTAATCAGAGCAACTCTAATACAATAGTCTCAGGGCCTTTTATCTTAGAGTTCTTGGCCTGGAGGCTCACTTTATGGTGGACTCTTCTAGTTGGAATGCAGGTGACATTCCATATGATGGCCCTCCTGTTCTAGGATACAATTAAAGTTTAGAATAGTAATTAATATGAGATTCATATTTAGATTCCTGTTGAGATGGACTGATTAATTGTGCAATATCTGCATGTTGCATTAATTAATTAGGAACCAGGATTTCATTAATGCCAGGATGTGATTTGGTCATTGATCCATTGATCTTGTGGCCCAGTCATCCTGATTTTTTGTTGAAACTATTCAAAGGCCAAATAACTGCACCTTACAATTATTGGTTGTATTGTAACTGTGCTATTTTAGAAGAGTTACATTAGAGAAAAATGATTAGAAGCTGGATAGATATCTTTATTTGGAGATATGGCTTATATAGTGAGAGTGAATCATGGATATCAGGAACAGGATTACGGTGATCACTCGGTTGGATGATGGAGAGGATGGCTTGATCCTGTTAATGAGTCAAGCGCCAAATCAAGCCAACCCCTGTATAGGATCACCATCTGTTCATGTTGTTGGATTTGGAAATTGAGTCAACTTCCTTGTTTGGCTTCAGGTCACCAGGAAGTCAGATTGCGGATCACAAACCCGCTTAGTCATAACCTTGTTGGCAGGTCAAGCCTGCTGTTTTGACAATCCCCCAGCTGAAGGTTGGCCTCATCTGGGGGGAGGCTATCTGGGAGATTATCAGGAGCTCAGGCGCCATACTGCACTAGCTGTTGCTTGGTTGCAGGAAGGACAGTCTCACATTGTTTTTGGCAGGCCTTTCAGGATTGCATCTGGTCATGGTATAGAGCCTTGTATTGCTTATGCTTGCCCAATTCTTGTACTAGGTAAGTGTTGTTGTTTACTTTCAACACAATGGTGGGGCCCATTTTCTCAGGATGCAGTTTAATCTTGTCTGTTTTAATCACCCATACTTTTTTTGCCAACTTTGTGCCCTGCTTTGGTGGAGGCAAACATATTTTGATGATTTTTCTCTTCTCTTTCATTTTGGTCACTGTTGGCATGGAGTATTTTGGGATTGGGACAGGACGGTATCTTGTTGGGTATTTCCAACTTGGGCCCAGTAAGGGCTTGAAAAATATTTGGTTATATTTCATAGACAATTTCAAAGGGACACTTTCCAGTGGATCTGTTCACCTGAGTACAACACACAAGAAGTGCAGCTGCCAAATGTTTGTGCCACTCCTCAGGTCTCCCAGCAGTGAGTTTGGGTAAGGGCTTGTACAAGGCTCCTGTTCAGCTGCTCTACTCTGTTGTTAGCCTGAGGGTGGTAAGGTGTTGTCACTGTGTGCTGGACCCTGTTCTTTGCAAGGTATATATTGGTGTCTTTAGAGGTCAACTCTTTGCCTCCATTGGTGATTAGAAGTTCTGGCTTTCCAAATTTGCTAATGATTTCTTTGCCTATGAAGCGCCACATGTTGTTGCCAGTGTGTGTCCTTCCCACTTGCGCCACCAGCCAGAAAGTGGCAAAGCCAATGGTTGTAATGATATACTTTTTATCATTATGTTTTCATGGCATTGGGCCTAAAATATCAAGGGCCCAAACCTTAAAGGGCAGTTGGGTTTGAATGGATAGCACCAATTTTGAGAAAGTGTTGTTTTTTGCAAAATTTTCACATACTTCACATTGCTCAAGGACCTCATGTACGTTCATATATAGAGTTGAGAACCAGGATTTGTGCTTAAGGAACTTGTATAGGTTTTGGCTCTTTTTATGGCCTAAATATTGATGGTAGCAGAAGATGGTGTCAGCTCTTTGATGTGTGGGAATGTATGGAATGATCACTTCATTGGTCATTTTGCAATGCAGTGTTCTGTAAATTTCTATAAACAAGTGTTTGTTCTTGACAACTTTAGCTCTGATAATATTTGTGGTGCTTGGAGGGAAGCCTTTGTCTTTGGTTTGAAGCACCAGGAGGGGCTAGTATGGACCCAGACCACTTTTGCCTCTGGAAGCCATTAAATATAGGCGCAATAGGGTGTCAGACATGATCAGTTCTGGCCCAGATTTGTATTGAATGTTCATGTTGAATTATTCTAGAAGCACCATCAAACAGGCTTGGCTTCTGGACAGATTGGCTTGTGTTTTGAAATATATAAGGGACTTGTGATTGATTAGGAAAGTGAATTCTTCCTGCTGTTCCAGATAACAATGTCATTTGACTAAGCAATGTACAATCACCAGCAACTCCTTATTGTGGATTTGGTAACAGCACTTGATGCCTGTGAGCTTGAACAACTTGTAAGCCACTGGTAGGTAATTGCCTGTGTCTGTCTTGATGTGTAGCACTCCTCCAATGGAGGCGTCTGAGGCGTTGGTCTCCACCTGGTAATCACCTTCCCTTCTTGGGTATTGTAGTATGAGGCATATGTCAGTTTATCCTTTAAGCAACAGAAACAAAGGTTTTTATAGGGAGTCCATACAAACTTTGAATTGGTGCCTGTGATGGCATATAGTAGTGCAGTAAGGATGCTGCAGTCTGGGATAAAACATCAAACATAGGCTATCATTCTGAGAAAAGTTCAGAGCTTGCTCTTGTCTTTAGGTGGCAACATCTTGCATATAGCTTAGATTTTATGAGCATCTGGTTTGATGCCCTCTTTTGATACCACATGTCCAAGAAAGGGGAGTTGTTCACAGTAAAATTGGCATTTGGATGGTTTTTAAAGTGAGGTGTGTTGTGTCAGGGTTGCAAATACTGCTTCCAAGTCCTTGTAGTATTGTTCCACAAAGGGACTGTAAACAATGATATTGTCCAAATACACTAATGTGTGCTTGACAATATGGGGTGAAAAAACCTCATTCATGAAGGTGACAAAGGTTGAGGGGGCGTTCTTCATACCAAAATTGAGTACAATACACTTGTATGAGCTGTATTTGGTTTGAAAAGCAGACTTGGGGATGACCTCTTCTTTGATACAAATTTATTTATATCCTGCAGTCAGGTCAATCTTTGATAGGACAGTTGCTCCACCCAAGGCATCAAAAAGATAATTGATAAGCATAAGAGGGTAACAATTCTTAATGGTGACTTCATTCAACGCATGGTAGTCAGTAACTATCCTGAGGGAACCATCCTTCTTTGCCACAAAGAGCACCACAGCTCCAAAGGGTGATTGTGAAGGTCAAATGAGCCCTTTCTCCAAGGCCTCCTTGAGATAGGCTCAGAGTGTGTCATTCTTGTTGGGAGTGAGTTGGTATATAGGCCATGCCTTGGGAACTGCTCCCTTGAGTTTTATTGAGTGTTGTATGTGTTTCTCAGGTGGTAGCCCTGGTAGTGCCTCTTCAAAAATCTCTGGGTGTTGCACTAAAATTCCTGATACTGGGGGGTGACAGGCAACTGTGGTGAAATCAACTCCCTGGTAGTTGACTACTGTGTATGTGAATTTACTAGTATTTTTGGCTTAAACAATCTAAGCTAATTTTTACTAGTAATTCAGGGGTTCAAAACTGAAACCCAAGATTAAAAAAATGGAAGTTGACTCTATTTAATAATTCTGTTAGTTAAAAGACCAATTTAAGGGATAATTTATAAGTAAATTTACTAATGAAAATTAAAATTACCTGTGATTGACACTCTAAAAGAAAAAGTGGCCAGTTCAACACTTTTTAAGCCAAATATTAATTTTATTAATAAAACACATATGCACTTATATAAGTTTTATTATTAGTGTCCATAGTTGTTGATTAAGCTCCCAAGCACCACTATACTGGATTTAGTGGTCTACATATTAATCAACTATCCCACTTGTTTTACATTATTTTTATTCTGGGTTTGTATATTAAGTGGTGCCACATAAATTAAGTCTAATTTATTAATAGAATTCATATGTAATTTATAAAAAACAGAAACTCAACTCCCCCCTGTTTGACACTATTCACTTGCCACATAATTGGTTTTAGATTCAACTAATCAAAGGCTCAGAATTAAGCCTAAATTAATAAGTGGCACACTATGGGCGCCACTCAACACCCACCAACTTGACACCTTAACAGGGGGACTGTGTCAGGATTGACAATTCTTCCTCTCTAGAAACCCAGGCCCAGGAGCAGGAATCAAACCCCAACCCTGGACCCCCCTGGGCCGCCGGGCCTGTGAACTGCAGGACCGCCCGCCCGCCCTTTTCTGGGATTGAGACCCCACAAGCTGATACTGAGAATATTGGCTCATGCAGTGAAACAAGCTAAACCAAGGAAATTATTGCACCAAATGGAAGACTAATCAAAGCACCTAATGGAGGTACTGATTTGGCAACTATTAGTTTCATGAACTTGAAGTCTACACCAGTGACCAATCAGGAGCTGACCCAGGAAAGAGGCACAGGCCTGCGGCCCAGTCCCATGACCACAACACTAAAACAAGATAATCATATAGCCAAATTGAGATTATTGACCAATGAAAGAACTCCCAGGCTGAGTGTCATTTTGCTGCCTCTGGACTCAAGCACCCTGTTCCCCTGGCTCTGCCTTTCCCAATGCCCTGATGAACCCCCCATGGAAAATGTTAAGTTTGGAAGTGGGGTACTATATAGACCCTGCGCTCCAAACTTATTGCCATTTTTGAATAAAGGTTATGTTAATTTGGCTCACACAGCTATTGCCTTATTTTGTATTTGCTGCCTACCAATTCAGTTTGAGATCTCCTGCCCCACTGCCTGATTTTTTCCATCCTTCTGGTGTACCCTTCAGACCTGTTCATTTTATCAACTACTCTCTGAAATCTGAATACAAGGAATACACCCCAGAAAAGATACTTGAACTTGATCCTTTGGCCTGCATACAATCTGCAATTAGATACAACCAACAAGGCCCATGGATATTTTCAACACCCAAGTTGTTCAGAGGGAAATTCAACTATATCCCTTCTTACAACCTGCCCAGGGAACCACCTGTGACCCCAAAACCTATGCCTGCTTCCTCACCCAACCTCCTAACCAATCATTCTAGCAAGCTGTTTGGGATTGTGTACATCACTATCACAGGGGTGATTGACACTATAATCCTGGCTGCCAGCCCATGGTCCTGGGTGGGAAATTCTGTATCCTAACTTTTTAAGTTAGCTCCCCTCTTGTGGTGGGCATTTCCTGTAAAAAAACCCAGCCCAAGTTACCCCTGAAAACAACAGGCCGGCCACCCAAGACTGGATCCCTGACATTATGGCAATCTTTATTAAACCTGGTACCCTGAGCTCCAAGATGTTGTTATTTCTTGGGGCATCTTGTATGCTTTTGCTATTGATAATCACTTATTATACCTATAAGAAGACCACAAACCTGATATCTTCCATGTGAAAGAATGCAAACCCAAATGACCCAAAGAGAACCAACACCAATACCGCTGACGCCAACAAAGCTCCCTCCTCCCAAGTGCAAAACGTGATTGTGAATCAGTCCCTCACAAAGGTAGAGATGCCTCAGATGGGGAAGCTCACACTTGAGGAAGCTAGAAGTGCCATGCTGGTCCTCTGCCTGCATTTTCATACCATCACCCCTCTTACGCCAGTGATACTGAGAAGATCCTTGGGGTTGCTTCAATGCTATTGGGGGACGCCTTAGACTGGTTTGGCAAGGCCACAGCTGAAGATGTAGAATTCTGCTTAGACTACACCAAGTTTGAGGCTGAGTTAATGGCCAATGGGGAAGATTGCAACACTAGATACTATGCCCTGAGCTCCCTGTTAGAAATTTGACAAGGCCCCCAACCCATCCAAGCGTATATTGACAAATTCCTCAAACTGAAAACCCACACCTAACTTGAGGACAAACTTGAAGCCACTATCTTCTGAAAGGGAGTCAACCTAGCAATGAAGGACCTGTTGAAGCACCATCTGCCCACTCTCAGCCTAGACAAGCTAATTCCCCTGTGCAAGGGTCTTAGCATGAACCAAGAGAACGCTGGCTCCCCCCAGACCCGCCAACCCTGAACACTGACCCCAACAGAACAGGGATGACCCCTGAAGAGCTCCAACAACACTACTGCAAATTAATCTGTTTCCACTGCCACGAGGCAGGCCACTTGACCAGAGCCTGCCCTAAGAAGAACACTGCCCCAATCTCACTGGCGTAAATAAACACTTCTTCCTAATCTTACAAATTCATCCAAGTGACCATAGAAGTAGCGGGGAACAAGCGCAAGATTGAAGCCTTTATTGATACAGGGACAGATGAAAGTTTTATTGACGCCAGCCTAGCAGAGAAATTAGGCTTGACAGCCTCAGAGAGCAGCCTACAAGTAATCACAGTAAACAGCTCCTTAGACACCGGCTATGAGTGTGAAAAAAACTTCTGTTGACCATTTGACACAATGTATACCCATTGTCCTTGATCCTCTTTCCAGGACTACCCCACCCCCTTATACTGGGTGACTCCTGGTCTGACAGATATGGCCTGATCATGAACTATTGTGAGAAAACCGCCACGTTGGGCCAACCAGCATCCTGTGACACTGTTCCTTTTTGCATGAGCCATGATCAACCCCCTACCAACAAACTCTTGACCATGAAGATAGAAGCTATTGTTAGGATACTGTCTACCCCCTATAGAGATGGAACCATGTGTTTAGTGAAGAAGCAGCCACAAAACTACCCAGCCATTCAATTTACAACCACACCATAGACATATTACCAGGGACTCAACCACACCACAGCCCCATCTATAGCTGCAATCACTGCAAACAAGTAGCATTGAAAAAACCTAGAGGACATGTCAAAAAGGGTTTCATTCGAGTGTCAAAGCCCACTGCTTGCCACCCAGGCTGTTCATAGGAAAAAAGATATTGGGATGTGTCCATGTGTGAATTACCAAATACTGAACAACATTACAGTGAAGAACCGCTACCCCATCCCCAATGCCAAAAAACTCTGTGATGTACTGACTGGAGCCCAGGTGTGCTCAAAAATTGACCTTTGAGATGTGTTCAACCAAATCCAAATCAAGGATGGAGACAAGTACAAGAAGGCCTTCAAAACCCAATATGGGCTGTACAAGTACCTTGTAATGCCCTTTGGCCTCTGCAACGCCCTCCAGCACCTTCCAAAGGATGATCAACACCGTCCTAGGGAAATACCTTGACTGTTTTTGTGTGGCATATCTGGACAACATTCTCATCTACAGCAAGACTCACAAGGAACACCTGCGCCACCTGGACCTTATACTAGAAAAACTCTCCCAAGCCAACTTACACACTAAGCTTAAGAAATGTGAATTCTTTCAGTCTGAAGTTGAATTCCTGGGATACATAGTGAAGACCAGCATCTTTGTCATGGCACAGGATAAAGTGGAAGCAATAACATCTTGGCCGGTGCCCAAAAGCAGGAAAGAGGTGAGAAGTTTTTTAGGCCTGGTAAATTATTGCAGGGATTTCATCCAAAAGTTTTCTCACATTATCCTCCCGCTGACCTGCCTTTGCTCTGACAAGGTCACCTTTGACTGGAATCTGGAATAAACCACTGCCTTTGACACCTTGAAACTTGCCTTCACCTCCGCCCCCGTCCTGGCCATACCAGATGCCTCCAAACCTTTTGTTCTGGAAACCAACGTGTCAGATTTTGCAGTGGGTGGAGTCCTTCTTCAGGAAGGAGGGGATAGTATGCTACATTCTGTAGCATATTACTCCAAGAAGATGCTACCCACGGAAGGGAACTACCCAATATATGACAAGGAAGTGCTAGCCATAATGAAGACCCTGAAACATTGGTGCTGATACCTATGTGGCGCCAAATATCCAGTAAAGGTCCTGACAGACCATAAGAACTTGGTCTACTTCTACAAACCACGTCAGCTTAACCAATGGCAAGCAAGATGTGCCTTAGAGCTGGCTGACTACACTCATAACATAGACTACAAGCCAGGGAAGGTGAATGTGGTACCCAATGCCCTAATTAGAAGAACTGACCTGGTGCCTACCCACCTAGAAACCCGCAACCACAACACCCAAGTCCTCTTGGACACAACAAGCCTAGGCATTCACCTGGGATCAATGAAAATCAGAGCCAGCAAACCAGAAGTAATAAGGGCTCAAACACTAGACAAGTTTGCCAAAATCATGATCTCTGACCTCTCCAAATCCTTGGATAGCGCCCACTACCAAAAAGGTTACTCATTGAAGGGAACAACACTAATGCTCCACAACAGGATCTTTGTACCAGAAGGGGACATAAGAACCAACGTCTTGAGAGACTACCACAATTATGAGATGGCTGGACACCTGGGTAGGCTCAAGACCCTCCAGAGCATCAGAAGGAACTTTGCTTAGCCAAAAATGGATCAAGACGTAAGCGCGTACCTGAAAGGGTGTGAGACCTGTGGGCGGACCAAAACCCACAGAAACAAACCTGAAGGACTTCTAAGATTCTTGAATATACTCCATGGACCTTGGAGATCTGTCTCCATGGACTACATTGTGGAACTGCCTCCATCCCTCTTGTTCAATGCAATCCTGGTCATGGTGGACCACTTCATCAAGATGGCATACTTTGTACCAACCACCACCAATTGCACGGCAGCAGAGACAGCCCAACACTTCCGTGACCTCATCCTCACGCAACACGGAACACCTGAGGAAATCATCACAGACAGAGGACCCCAATTCACGTCAAACTACTGGGCACAGATGATGAAAGACTTGGGAATCAAGTGATGTGTATCTACCTCCTACCACCCACAGACAGACGGCCAAACTGAATGAGTAAACAAGATCCTTGAACAATATCTTTGATGCTATGCCAACGCTGATCAGGACAATTGGTCCAAAATGCTCCCAATGGCCCAGTTTTTCCTACAACAGTAAGGAACACGCCTCCACAGACATGTCCCCATTCAAAGCCAATTATGGGTTTGACCCCACCTGGGACCCCCAGATTGGCAAAAAGGAATTGAACACCACCGGGCGCTCCTGGATTGAACAGATTAACAACACCTAAAAAACATGCTTGACCAACCTGAACCGTGCAGTGAAAACATACAAAGCCTTTGCTGACCGCAAACAAACCCCAGGCCAACCCTTATAAGTTGGAGACAAAGTATACCTAGACTCCAAGAATGTACCCCTGCATGTACCCTACAGGAAATTAGCTCACAGAAGAAGCAGCCCCCACAAGATCACCAAACTAGTTGGTGAGGTTGCCTTCAAGCTAGACCTACCCCCTCCTGGAAGATTCATGATGTGTTCCACTGCTCCCTGTTGTTCAAAAAAAATAGGAACTTGCTCCCCCACCAACGGAATAAGACAACCCCCTACCCATCCAAACAGGCTGTGCTGAGGAATATGAAGTTGAATACATGCACAGCAACCAAACCCACTACCAAAAACCCCAGTATTACATCAAGTGGAAAGGATACCCACTAGAAGAAAGTACTTGGGAACTGTTGAGCAACCTGACTAATGCCCAATAAGCCAACCAACTCTACCTGAACAAGAAGAATCTGAAGGGAGGGCTGTTAGGGGAAAAAGGGGATGGTGTCAGGATTGACAATTCTTCCTCTCTGGAAACCCGGGCCCAGGAGCAGGAACTGAACCCCAACCCTGGACCCCCCTGGGCCGCCGGGCCTGTGGACTGTGGGACCGCTCACCCGCGCTTTTCTGGGATCAAGCCCCCACAAGCTGATACTGAGAATGTTGGCCCATGAAGTGAAACAAGCTAAACCAAGGAAATTATTGCACCAAATGGAAGATTAATCACAGCGCCTAATGGAGGTACTGATTTGGCAACTATTAGCTTCATGAAATTGAAGTCTACACCAGTGATCAATCAGGAGCCAACCCAGGAAAGAGGCACAGGCACAGGCCCGCGGCCCAGTCCCATGACCACAACACTAAAACAAGATAATCATATAGCCAAATTGAGATTCTTGACCAATGAAAGAACTCCCGGGCTGAGTGCCATTTTGCTGCCTTTGGACCCAAGCACCCAGTTCCCCCAGCCCTGCCTTTCCCAATGCCCTGATGAACCCCCCAAGGAAATGTTAAGTTTGGAGGTGGGGTGCTATATAGACCAAAGGATCCCGCACTCCAAACTTATTGCCATTTTTGAATAAAGGTTATGTTATTTTGGCTCACACAGCTATTGCCTTATTTTGTATTTGCTATCTACCAATTCAGTATAAGATCTCCAGCTCCTCCTGCCCTGCTGCCTGCAGTTTTCTGTCCTACTAGTGTACCCTTTGGCCCCGTCTATTTTACTGACTACCCTCTGAAATCCAAATACAAGGACTACACCCTGGAAAAGATACTCAAACTTGACCCTTTTGCCCACATACAATCTGCAGTTAGATACAACCAATAAGGCCCGTGGATATTTTCAACACCCAAGTTATTCAGAGGGGAATTCAACTATCTCCCTTCTTACAACCTGCCCGTGGAACCGCCCATGACCCCAAAACCTATGCCCGCTTCATTACCCAACCTCCCAACCAACCATTCTGGCAAGCTGTTTGGGATTGTGTATATCACCCTCACAGGGGTGATTGTCACTATATCCCGGCCGCCAGCCTGTTGTCACAGTAGGTTCCATCATTCTGGGTATTATCTGGCCAAGCAAGAAGGCTCTAGAAGCTGGAAAACCTTTATTGAAATTGACCAAGTTAACGGATTTTAATCAAACAGCCAACAGAAATGGGTTACAGTTGCTCCAGTCTGTCAGCTGAAACCGGTTCCCCTTTGCAAATTGACATTGATAAATTGGCGTAATTTAAGGGTCACCCAATATGAGCTTGTCAATCAGCATGGTTATCAGAAATTGGTCACACAAGGGTTCTTTGCAACCTGGACCAGATACTTACTTGACAATGTGGAAGTAATAGGAGGTCAAGATTCAGGTGGTATTGCTTAGTTAATTTTTCTGATATATATTGAATAATTTTCACTGTTTCAACTCTAAGAGTTGAGTCCTCCCAAAATTTTACTCAATAAAAATCATTTATCCCAAGTTCTAATTTACTTTTCAAAATGTATCCTGTAGTTGGGTTGTTACAATATATTCTGTACAATCTGATTCTCAACAGAATCATTTCTGGAAGATGGGGTCCTGCAGTTGGAACTTTGTCTTTGGTGCTGCCCAATGTTAATTTTGCGCCAACCAATTTTGCAGCTTGTCCCCCCATTCTTGAAACTGAAAATTGTGTTGCCTCCCAATGTCCAGAATTTTATTCTGAAGATTCATTGATGTTGTCTAAGGCCATTTATCTTGGGCTACTTTGGTTAGAAATAATTGTTCTATTTAATCCTGGTATTACAATTGGAAATTTTACAAAAAGATATTTGAAGCCATGTTGGTGGTTAATCATTAATTCTATGTGGATTTGGGTGGTAATTCCCCATCACTTAGAAACAACTTCATACTATCCCGCAATTTCTGTCACACCCATGGTCCTGGGTGGGAAAGTCCACCTCCTACCTTTTTAAGTTAGCTCCCCTCTTGTGGTGGGCATTTCCTGCAAAAAACCTGGCCCAGTTCACCCCTGGAAACAACAGGCCGGCTGCCCAAGACTGGATCCCTGACAATTTGGGTTAGATTCTTCACTTGATGTATGATCATAAGTGTGTTGTCCTTCAACACAAATCTTGCCAGGAAGTCTTTCTTAAGTGTGTCCCAATTCTTCTTGGTGTGTTTTTTGGCAACAGCGCCCATGTCAACAATAATAATGACAACAATAATAATGACAACAATAATAATGACAACAATAATAATTTCAACAATAATAATGTCAACAGTGGCCATATCAACACTTTTAATATTGACACTATAGTAAAGTGACAACCTGGTTTTACTCAATGTTGTTTCCTGGATGTTGACACTTTTTTAATTAACAAAACACTTTACCCTGAACATTTTTAATAAAAAATATTTTAAAATACTTTATTATACTAAAATGATTCCAGAAAATTCAAAAATGCAATAAAAAATTGCTATATAATAAGAATAAGGAGATATAAGCAATTATTTTTCAGTTTACTATGTAAACAACACTCTTTATTATAAAATTATTTTTTATTCACTTAAAAAATAAAATTCCATTGAACCAAAAATAAAAGATATTTTATATATCATAATAAATACAAAATATAAGAAAAATATAATTTAAGTTTATTATACTTTATATAAGCACAACTAAAAATATCTCATAGCTTAAAGATAAATTAACAAAATAAAAGATATTTCTTACAAAACCACATTGAAATTGTAACTGAAACTTATCATTTATACCTAAAAAAATATACAATAAAAATAAATTAAAAAATATAAAAGTCTAAAAGTAAAAAATATACAGGCAAAGCAAAGCAAGGTTTATTGTGCTAATTAAAGCCACCAGCAAGAGCAGTGGAAATGTCCTCAAGGTACTTCTTAATCTCCACCACCTTATACTTTTTCTTCACCACCTTCTGAACGTCCTCCTGGTAGTCCTGCTCCTTGGACTTTTGCTTCTTGGGGACCACCTGGTTGGCCAGGTTACAAAACTTGGAGACAGTTCTTGCTTGCTCCTCCTGCAGCTTAGAGAAGAAATTGTTGTATTTGGTATTGGCCCCAAGCTTCACCTTCAGGTGCTTGTGCCACAATTCCAGGCTGGAGGGGGTCTTCATCTCCTCCTTGAGGCAGGCGCCCTGGCAATTCCAAGGGACAGTGGCCCTGCTCTTTCCTCTCCGGGCAGCCACCTTCTTGCCCATCCATTGGCGCTCAAAGTAATCCAAGTAACCTGTAAAGCCCCAGAATACGAGGAAGTATTTTAGCAAAGTAGAGTACCAAGTTGGTAACCTGGAATCCTGTGAGCGCTGTCACAATGGGGTAGACCTTCATCATCCATCTGAAGACCTTGGTGTGTATGTTAAATCTTCCAAAATTACCGGCAAAATACGTAAGCACGTAGTATACACAGGTGTATATAGCTATGTGCTGGGTGGAGCAGGGCAACACCAGCATGGGCCAGGAGTACTGCTTGGAGGAGTTTAGCTGTGCTGGCTCCTTGTAGAAGTACTTATCAGGTGGCTTATTGTATGGCCCATGCTGGTGATTATATTGGTGGCCCCCAATCCTGAGGCAGGCTGTGAGTACAGCTGAGAAGATTAAATAGTTCATCTTCTGATCCTGGGAAAGGGCAGACAAAGCTTAGTGTCTTTAACTTTCTTTTAGAGTGAAAGTTCTGGTTTTTGATTTATGTGATACTATTGAGGGGTAATTTCACTCAATTATAGCACAAACTATCATCAAGTGAATTGGCTTTATTATATACTATCATCCTTGTGGTGGCATGAAGAGAGTAAAACACTGGACAGGGAATCCCAAACACTTGGTGTTGTCTGGAATTCCCTTTTGGGAGGGGAATTGGTAGTGGGGTGCAGGCAATGAATTTTTGTCTCTGGGCTTGCATTGGCTTGGTGTATCATTGGATGCTTTCATGCATCCAATTTTGAATTCTGCAGTTAATGCAGGAATGGATGGTTTGAGCAGCTTGTCAGCCCCTCCCAAATTCGGTAAATTTCAAATTTGGGCAGCAGTTCCCCCTCCATTTGGGTTTGGGGAAATTGCCTTTTTGGGTTTCCCCTTTTGGCAATTTCCTCATTTGGCGGCCTGGGTGGGGGAGTGGCTGGCGGTGTTGGGTGGGTGGGCGGGCGCCTGGCAGTCAGGCGTGTGGCCTGCGGACGGCAGGCAGCCAACCGCGCAGCCTGCGGATGGGGTATAAAACCCGTCCAATTTAAAAATTTTATTTTTAAATTCTTGTTTTCTGGCCCTGGCTTTCTGAGGAAATTTCCCCAATAAGGGGGAACTGGTGCCATTTTTTTGTTTTTTACAATTATTTGTACACAAAATATCATCCTGAATCACAGTGTTGTCAGGAATATTCCTGACAAACCTTTGAAGATGGTGGAGTGCTTCTTGATGTAGGCTTCCTCCAGGAGGGCCTCAAAGCCAAGCTCACTATGCTCTGGCCGCAAAAAAGCCAAGGCAGCAAACTGAGTCAAGGCAAAGCAGCACTTCCCCTTACCATTGTTAAGATACTTCTCAAAAAGCTCCTTCTTGCTCTTGAGATTCTTGATGAGAGCCAGCCTAAAATAAAGAAGCAGCCCTGTACTTCTCCATTGAAGGTGGCCTCAAAGGCTCTGAACTGAGCTTGCTTGAAGTCCATTATGATAACCTTGGCCCAAGTGAGCGCGCATGAGCTAGCTGCTCAGCAGCTATGATTGCCTCATCCTTCTCAGCAGAGGAGGGATTTGCCCTTGTGGCGTGGGTGGGAGGGGGGAGCTGGTTGGTGGGAAGGGAGCTCAAAGCATCCTGGAAAATCTTGAAGGCTCTGGTGTAGACTTCAGTCTTGGTACCAGGAAAGAGAAAGAACACAAGAGGGATAAACTGGTCATTAAACTGCCCATGCAGGACCCACAGCTGCTTAAAGAGAGAGTGCAAGTAGCAAATGTGCTGTCACACAGCCAGGTGGTAGCAGTATTGAGCTGCTCCAGGTTTTGGGTTGTGGTGTAGGCTATAATCCTATCCTCCACTTCCTGCCCATTGTCATGGAGCAGGAACATCTCACCATCCTTAGTTCTTTTGAGGACATCTGTGAATACCAGGTCTTCAATTTTAGTGGCGCTCTTGGCCAGGGGATTGGAGGCTTGAAGCCTATCACTTACAAACTTGACCAACTGATTGTGGGTTGGCACCCTCTTCAAGTTGGTTGGGGAGAGGTACTTGCAAGCAAGCATGGCCAGCTGGGTGGCAGAAAGATCTTTAGAGGTGGGCATCACCTGGACAAGATTCCACTTGAGGAGGCGGGCTATGGTGGTATTTGGCATCACACAAGTGTGTTCACCTTTGATGGTTTGTACCAGTTCCCAGCGCTCAGTGTTGAGCCGCACTGGACAGGAGCGGTCCTCGCAGGTGTAATGGCGGCTCTTGAAGCCCTGGTTGGCATTGTTACAAGAGAAAATATAACCATTGGCCACCATGGCCAGCCCACCCTTTACACTCATGATAGGAAAATACTTAGGCAAGGAAGAGGGAACCTTAAATTTGCCATCAACATTGCATATGTTGTGGGCCAACAGAGGGTCCCAGGGGCCAGCAGTGCATGGCAGAAGCCAGGGAAGTAATCAGGGCAGGGCTTTGAATCATCCCCAGATGAGCTTGAAGGGGGGGTTGGTGGTGGGGGGAAGCAGAAGGGGGCTTATTATGGTGCTCCTCATGTGTGGGAGACTTATCCTTGGGTGGGGTCTTTTTGCCTTGCTGCCGCTTCTTGGTTGGCTTCTCATCTGAAGCCAAGTTGTAGAAACTTTGATCCATAAGGGAGCCATCAGATTCCTCTCTCCCAGTGGAGTGAGCAGGGCTCTTCTCAGGAGAGGGCTCAGGGGAGGGCTTTGGGGATGGTTTTGGAGTGGCCTTCTTTGATGAGACAGGCTTCTTTTTGGTGGGTTTGGTTGGCTTTGAAAGACACTTGGTTCCTTTGGGCTGCATAGAGAAGTTTTGTCCTAAAATAATAAGTAAAAGGGTTTAAAATAAAGAAATGTATGTAAAAAACAAACAAAACAACTTATAAAAGCATAATATATAAAAAGTAAATCTTATATGGTTTTTTGGCATTTAAAAGCTAAAAAAATACTTGTATAGTTTTTAATTTATTATAGTTTTAAATAAAAATTAAAAGTTAAGAGAAATATGCAAAAGTACTATATTTAGATATAGATTTTATTTTAAAAATTAGAAAATATGGAAGAGAAAAGTCAAAAATACAACATATCAAAAATGAGAAGTTTTTATTATGTAAAACATAAAGTTTTATACTGTAAATTCAGAACCTAAAGGTAAAAATGCGGGATTGTCAAATCCTCAGTCCAAATTTTGAATCACTTTTGCAGGCAACTCAGATGAGTGAAAAGCAAAATATTAAACATAATCAACCATTTGATTTGACTTTTTTGGTTTATTTAAATTGGCAGATTTCAAATCTCTTGATCAGATAACTCAACCAACAAAAGACAAAACACAAAAAACAAATGTGGGATACATGAATCAGGAATGCAGGATTATAATGTACAATTTGAGATTTCCTGTATGTCAAACAAATCATAGACATCATGTAAAATTTAATGAATCTGAAATTGCGGGATTGTCAAATCCAAGAACCAAGTTTCAAATCATAATTGTGAGGAATTTGAAATAAATATAATTTATGGGTGTCTCAAAAAGGATGCTAAAGGATCTACAGTGGATTTTTGCTGATTCTTTTAGGAATCATAGGCATTCTCAAAAATCACCCTATTCCAATTTAGGACGGCTAAAATTAGATCATAATATTCACAAAACTAACATATATAACAATAAAATTGACTAAAATATACATTCCTCTTCTTGAGTTTAAAATTTTAATAAAAATTTATTATGTCTTCTTTCAATAACAACCAAGTCAATGAGCTGTTTCCTGGCCTTGAAAAAATCATGCAGGGCTACACAGGGTCTCTTAACGGTAAAGCCTCTGTCTATAGCCCCTCCCAACCTACAGGCCCCCCGCAAGCCCCACCCAGGAGTCTGTTCTTTCTCCTGCAACTTCCTGCATGGCCCTGTTTGCCCACCATGCATAGGCAGCTGCCAACCCAAACACCTTATCAGCAATGGCATCTGGAACCAGCCATTTGAGCCATGGGGTCACCCAGAGAGTCCAGAATCCCAAAACAGCCAATCAGATGGCATTGACCAGTTCACAAGATAGACATATCCCTCTCCCAGCCAATCAGCCTGCAAGACGTAGAAGAAAATTAATCACTCCGGAGATTGTTCTTGAAATGGTTGAAAAGCAAGGGATGCTTATATCCCTTGGGGAAATTGCGGCCATGATGGGGTTTGCAAAGTCCACTGTGGCTGCAACCCTGCAAGCCCACGCCAACTGTGGACCCCCTACCAAGAAGATCCCAACTGATGCCTGCTCTTCAAATGAAGGTGAAAAAGCCCACCCTCTCATGATGGCTATTATGGAGCGTGACCCATGGATGCCCTTGGTCCAGGTCTGTCTCCAACTGGGACTCCACGGCATTTTCACCAATAAGAGAACAGTGAATTTGTGGATGCACAGAAATGTGGTTTCTATTAGAATCTTGTCCAATCAAGTTCTCAGTGATCTCAGCTTGGTGGAAACTGGCCCATATGATTCTAGAATCATCAATTTTATCAAAGGAAGGGCAATGAGGGCCTGTAATGACGTAATCTTCCTGTCATATGCCAAGATTTTGGCAAGTATTCAAGACTTTGGAGAAAAGCGCATCCAGTCTGACATATTCAAGCGCGGACCAATCTTGTATTGTTTTGTTGGGATTTTGTTGGCAGTTTCCCCATTGGGCATCACTCACTACTCCACAATATCAAACACTGCAGATGGGTATGCCTACCAGACAGAGCTCAAGGCCATTCTGGAAAAGTGGGCCACACAAAACGCCGTGCACACAGTTGTACTGAGTGCAGAGATAGAGCAGCAGGAATGGGCAACCCAAGAAATCAGGGCAGCAGGGAATACTGTTGGTCCTACCCCACCATTCACGCTGACATGCATCTTGCAGATGTATGTCTCTACAATTTTGGTTCCACCCTCAGGCGCTTAAAGCCTGCCACCTACAATAAACTATGCACACAAATTGATAAGGGTTATGAGCTTTTCCCTTCCATGTTTGTCCAGGACCTATCAGATCTTGTCATATTCTATGCAAGTGATAGTGATAAGTCTAGAAAGGACTCCTGCCTCCCCCCATGCCAATCCATCTGTTTCACCAAGCCTGCATATGTGAGGGAAGAAAAATTTGAGCAATTGAAGCAATCAGCTCTTGCTGCCCCTTCCCAGTCAACAAACCCTGCCTTCCCAACCCCCCGTCAAGCCACCTGCCTTCCAACCCTGACTCTCAAACCACCACCCATTCCCTCCCCACTATCTCTGATGATGTCCCTTTCACAGGCGCAGATGAAGGCAACGTTCATTCTGCCCACTCCCTCCCCTACTTGTCCTTTGATGAGCAAATAAATATTTCTTTGTGACAACTTATTAAAATTAATATCTCTCTTTCAATTCATAATTAATAATATTTTCTTTTTACATTATCAACATTTCCCATATGTAAAGAATTTTGTACATTTGATGTTGTAACATATAATTATTTCTATGGATATTTTCATCATCATTAATAAATTAAAGACAATAAATGTAAATATTGCATTAGAATATTGCAATTAGACGTCAACTCTTGATATTTTGATATTATGGAAATAACTCAATGCATTTTGTTTAATAAAATCCATTATAAACTTGGCATTTTCCATTATAATTTAATGAAATGAACTGTGTTTATATTAGAGAGCCATTAACACTTAGTGCAAATATTGATACATAGTGCATTTTAAAGCCTGTGTATTAACCTATTGATAATAATTCTTTAAACTTTTTAGTTGGATTTTGTGAGGTAATAATAATGTAATGTGTTAATAAATTACTGTTTATTGTCATTAATTGGCTGATTTTCTTTGCTGTGGCAATTGTACATTTTCTGATACAGTAGTTTTAAAAGCTATGGCAACAACCAAAAATACCTCAGATTTAAACAAAATGATTTCATATTTAAATAAAATCCAACTCTTAGGCTAAAATATACACTCTGCTAACAGGGTTTATTGGCGTTAATGGAAAAAATGAGTCAACACAGCAACAAAAGGCTCACACACAAAGAAAAGCCATTCAAAATACAATCCAAAATACATTGATTCACAAAAAAATGGTGTGAGTTGACTTTTGGTGTATATATGTTTACTATGTGAATCAGTGATAAAATACACCCACAGCAAGGTGAGTCAAAACTCAATCCACAAACAAAACACAATAGCAACTCACTACGTAAACAAAATCACTCACACAATGTGTGCAATGGAATTTAATCATGAATGATACCAAGGTATCTAAAATAAGACACAAGATCTGAAACATAAATTTTAAAAAGATTGTGTTGGGTGTTTGAATTTGGCATTAAAATCTAGGAAAATGGGTGGAAGTTATTTTGGGTATTCAAAAATGGGCATTGTAAAACCAGAAACAACTAATTAAGAAATAAAAATCTATAATTGGGATATTGGGTGGGAAAACTCTAATTAAATATCCATATTCAGATAAAAGCAAAAATTAAAAAATGGAGTAACTAAGTTAAAATTTATTTAATCTTTTATTAAATTTTAAAATGGAAGGAACACAGCAACCGAGTACCAATGCACCCGTTGTGCGCCGCGGTTGCAGTTGCCCCTGCGGGTTAACAAATAGAATTAGTGCAACCCAGGTGCCTACTCAAGGAGGAGATGGGAGAGGGGAGTTCCATAGTGACGCTGCACTGACACAGCTGGTTCAAGGAGCACAAGCTGCTAGGATGTGGAGCATAAACCCTCGGGTCCTAAAGCTGACCCAGAAGCCCACCAAAGTCACCACTACAAAGAAAGTTAGAAACAAGGAGGTAGAACTTACTTTGTATGTGTTTGACGTTGTGCACCGGCAAGAGTCAGTCCCGTCAGCCATGCTGGAGAAGGTGAAGCCTGTACTTGATACTAGCTACAAGCCCTACGTCAGTGATGGCAATCAGGAGGATGACAAGGAGCCTGAGCTCTATCAAACCAATGAGAAGCAGTTAATGTTGAAGAAAGTTGCTGCGTTTTACACCAAGGTGCCCATGCCCTGTGTTATGCCCAATGCCAACAAGTCAATCCCCACCGCTAAAAAGCCCACCCAGAAGTGTATCCCTGACATTAAACACATCATCCTGCTTAAGAAAATGCGGGAATTGGGTGATTACAAGGCGGCTGCGGCCCTTGTTGGAGTGGATCCCAAGTATACCAGCAAGATCTTCCAAAAATTAGTCAATACTGGTTGTGCCCTTGCCGCGGAGAAATCCTTGCATGTTTCTACCATGCTCACCAAGGAGCACAAATGGGCAATCCACCAGTGGATCACCTGGGACTGCCATCTTGAACTGGCAAATACACAGGCAATGGTCAAGCTCACTTTTGGGGTTGAGGCCTCAATTTCCTTTTACTACCATCTGCTAAAGGGGATGTGCTTTTCCTGGAAAAAGCTCGGGGTATCTCTGTACAATTGGAATAGCCCAACCAACATTGAGACCCAGAAAAACTATGCAGAGGCATACACTGCCCTCAAAGCCAAGGAGATGGTCAAATTTTACTATATTGACAAATCAGCATTTGCCTTGTCAATGCACAATGGGTATGGTTATGTTGCCAAAGGCTCCAATGACAGGATGGCTTGACGTGCTGCAGTCTGCGCCACAGCCTACTTGATAGTGGCTCTCATTGGTCCAAAGGGGGTTGAGCTCCACCAAATGATATTGGGTTTGCATAACAGCAGGACCTTTCTATCATTTCTCTGATTGGTCCAGGAGCACCTGAGGCGCACAGGCCTGGGCTTCACCAATGCTATTGTGTTGGACAATGTTGGTCTCCATAAGGTGGCTGATATTCTTGAGGAGTTCCCAATGATTGACACTAGCATTGCAGTGGGCCCCCAGCAATTGGCCACAGCAAATTTGCGCCTTCTCTTCCTCCCAGCCTATTTGCCCTTCCTAAATCCCATTGAGGAAGTCTTTGGGTGGCTCAATCAAGTAGTCAAGTGAGGAACCCCAACTGGGACTGAGGACCTCTTTAATTTGCTGCAGGCCTAGATCCACACCCTCCCAGCTGAGACCGTGGCCAAATTCTATGGCCACACTGATTTGTTCATCCCCGCGTGCCTAGCCAAACAGCCAATCAATTAAAGGCTTAGTGTGTCCAATTTTTTTATATTCTTTTATTTACTATTCAAGATTTATTAATTATCATTTTATATTTAGATGTTTCCACGCCCGCAATCATATTCAGAAGATCCATCAATAGATATAAGTAATTTATCTATTTTATTGTATATTATTTTATTATGCCATCTGAGGTAATCCCAAATGCTCAATACTGGATTACACAAAATATTTAGATCACTTTTGTCAAATAAATATAAAAATAGTAATAAAAAAATTAAACATAAAATGTACAAGTTAGAATTTATTTTATTAACGTATAATTTTATGCTTTTATGAAAACTGTTTCTGCATTATAATTTTGCAAAACTGGTTTAATGAAATAAAAATTATAAAAAGTTATTATAACAAAAATAATATAAATTGTAATAAAGTTTATTGAAATCATATTTTTATTGTGTGCGCCTGTAGTGAGTTCTTCTGTATGTACCCACCCTGCAATGGAGGTGGCGCACAACCTCCATTTCCACACTGTGGACAGTGGATACACCCTTATTAAAATATTCATAGCAGCTAGTAAAAGGGAGTAGGTTTAGGTGCAAATGGAGGAGCAGCTTCTCTGGTGGGGCTGAAAACCTGTAGATACCAGCCAGGACCAGGGCGTCCTGGATGGCATGATCCACCGAGTCATACCCAGGGGGGACCTTCTTCCCGTCCAGGGAGAGTCTGGCCTTGTCAATTCCTAGGAGGACCCCGTCAAGATCCTCCACGCTGGTGCCCATTCCAAAGTAGAAGAGATATCCCAGGTAAACCACCAGATGAAGCCTTTGCCCAGAAAAGGCTTCCGTAAACTCAACCAATTTATTGAAAACTGCACTGATCTTCTTTTCATGCTTGGTCTTTGCAAAGGTCAGCTCCATGGCTGCAGGGACCCCTGTCTTGTTAGCACTCCATGCCATCCTGAAGTCTGCCAAGAGGATTTTGGTTTTCTTGACGGCTGTTGCATCTGCAACAGCCAATTTTCCCACTGCACGCCCAAAGTTGTACAGCAGGTAAGAGAGTGTGTGCTCCAAGGGGTAGCAGAATCAAGCAGCTGCATGGGCCTGGCCCATCTCTGGCACATCCTGAATGGGAGCATTGCCAGGACGTCCCAAACAAGCTCAATGGAGTTTACACAGTAAACTCCATTGAGTACCACCAGGTTAATGCAGACCAATTGGACATCCTTGTAGGCAGTAACTGCCCACTCAAATGCCCCCTCAGCATGTGTAAGTTCAGCCAATGCCTCCTGCAACATCTGAAAAGACCTTCAGACCCTGTCTTTGAGCTCCTGCAAGACAGGGGGGACAGATAGAGCTGTTTTGCCATGTGAGTGGCAAAATTTGAATAGAAGGTGGGTGGGACAAAAGGAACCCAGACCTGATGGAGTTCACCATCAATGTTCTCTAAAAAAAGGTATGTATTTTGAAATTGTTATTAATTTTATTTTTTTAGATTACCTTTGCAGGTTTCCTCCTTGCTGGCGGCTTCAGCAGGTTTTGCCATTCTTGGCACAAGTAATTGTGCTGGCAATTCAGTGTCCACGGTTCTTGCGCGCTTTTCAGGTTTGAGATGTTCATACATCTCAGGGTTGTCAACCCTATGGACGGCACAGAGAGGACAAAAGACTTGAATTGAAGGCCTTCCACAACGTGCTTCTGGACATTTAAAAGCTGTCCAATTGTTGTTTTGGGGGTGTCTGGCATCTTGGCCATGAGTTCCTTGGCGGACACCTTTTCAATTTTGTCCCCTGTAAAGACAGCAGCCTTGACTTTTTCCTTGACCTTGTGGTCAATGTCTTTAATTTTGGCAATTGCCAAGTTGACATCCTTCAAAAGCTTTTACAATTCTCTCATTGATTTTTTACTAACCTTTTCATATGTTTTATAGCTTTTGCCCAATAAATTCTACATTATTTTGATACTATTGTCTCTTTGTTTATTCCTTTTTTTCCATTTACTACATTATCCCATCTTTTTACCCATTGTGTATATGTTTTACGCTCATCTCAATATGTGTTGTTTGCTTTGTGTTGGCATTGTTTCGTTAATTACCATATTATTTTTGGTGCTTTGCACAGCCCCTTGTGAAAATATTAACAACAATTTGGTGATCAGCTAAATTGTTGTTAATATTTTCACAAGGGGCTGTGTTTGGGTACTAAAAATAACTGTATTCTGGATCTAGATACATGGCATAGTAAATATATGATTTTATAGAAATAAGCTAAAAATAAAGAATAAAACCAACCATAAACAAAGAGAACATGAACAATTGAAATTCAAAATAAAGATAATAGAAATAGAAATTTTTTGGCAACAGGGAGTTTATTGGGGCAAGGAAGAGTGATGCCTAGTAGGCAGAATAGCGCAGGAAGGAAGACATTGAGGAAGTGCTGGCCTGGGGGGTCTGGGATTGGATGGGTGGGGCTGGAAGGCGGGGGGTGGGGGTGGCGGGAGTAGGGGTAGGGGGATTGCACGTAATGGCTGCCATATAACACTTGTTGTATTCCTTGTCTGTCATTGGCTGGATAGGCTGGTAGGTGGCAGTGGCACAAGGTGGGAGGCGCTTGTCCTTCTGTGGTTGGTTGCCCATGTTCACATGGAAGACAAGTTGGGAAAACAAGTCAGCCACCATTTGGCAGCCAAAGAGAAAATTGTGGTCAAGGACCCCAAGATAGAGGTTGTTGAAAGCCTGAGGGTGGCACTCCCATAGTGTATTTTCAATGTTAAAGAAGACAAAATCATTCATATGGATGTCTGTGTGGCCAGCTGGGTACACAGAGGCCTGGTGCCTGCGTTGCTTGATGGCCTCAAGGGCAGTGGAGCTACCCTCCATCTGGTGGCTCAAGAAAACCCAATGCTTTGAATTTGAGCCATCCCAGGAGTCAAGTAATCCACCAAGGATGTCGCTGTACTTGTAGCCATTGGTAAAAATGGGTTTGTCCAATAGTAGACAAAACTCTTGGCTGAAACAGCCAGAAATGCACCAATGAATGTCCCCTTCTTGACCTTCTTTCTTCTATTCTTGACGGCAGCTTTTCCTTGCTCACCAAAATTTTCAAATGCAATTGATAACTTGTAGTAGGAGATAGATATGACATCATCTGATAGACTAGTCAAGCATCAGACCAGGGTTAATTCAATGTCTAGATCATATGGGGAATCCTCAGCGCCATCTCATTGGTTGCCGGCAAAATTGGTAAGAACCCATATGGAAGCCACCTTTCCATGCATTTAAAGCCGCACCATATGCTTGGAGACCCATATGTTATGGTGTGTAAGCTGTTTGCGGACCTGGGTTAAAGGAAGCTTGGGGTCCTGCTGGAGGAGATCAAGCATTATTGGATATGCCTCAGATATTTGTGACTTGGGGGCCTTCTTTGGCTTCTTGGCTGTCCCAATCAGATTCCCCTTATTCATTAAGTTATTAAATTCCTGCATTATTGTGGCTTGGGTAAATTGCAACTGGGCGGCAATCTGGTCCCATGACAGACCCTTTAGGTTTAGTGCACAATTTTCTGGAGAATTTGGCAGTGATGATTTGTTGTTTGGGGCGCTGGGCACCAGGAGCTGAAGCCTGATTGGCTGTAGGGGGGCAGGTTGGCTAGCGGCAGGAAGTTGTTCCAAATCAAGGTTGCCATCCTGATTGATTGGTTGACAGGCAGCTTTTGTGGTGGTGGGTATGGGAGCAGGGGTAGACACTAAGTGACCCTCAAACAAGTCAAAGCTATATGGGTCAGGGGTCTGTAACAGGTCAACTTCCTTGTTACCCGCCTCAAAGGTTTGGGTATAAACAGGTGCCTCCACGCCCTGAGCCTCACCTCCATTGAAGCTGTATTGGCTGCTGCTGGCTTGGCTGCTGGCACTGTTGAAGATGTTGCTGCTGAAAACCATATTGAAAAAAAACCTAGGATAAAATCACTAAAAGTAGAATTTTTAAAATTTAATGATTTATTTTTATTGTAATCTCAAGTCCATATTTGGAAGGTTCTCAAAACCATTCCATATAAATCAGGATCCATGAAAATGAATAAAATGCCTCTGTTCCTAAATTGGATAGCTGTTGATTATCTGTTAAACTGTTTTTTTCTATTTTAGGCTGCTCATACTACACATCTTGTGTAAAATCATTTTGTTTAATACTTGTGGAATCTTGCTTCTAGATTGCTCAAATTTTGTTTCATTTTAGTCCTTCTGTTGGTGCCTTGTATTAATCCTGATTGGATTATAATATACTCCGGAACAGCATCCATCCATTTCACTTGTTGTGTCAGTTCATTTTGTCAAAACAGCAGGCTTGACCCGCCAGCAAGATTCCAAACAAGCAGATTTGTGACCTGCAATCTGATTACCCAGCCACTTGAAGCCAGACTAGGAAGTCAACTCAAATTTCCAAATCCAACAACATGAACAGATGATGATCCCTTATGGTGGATACCTTGTTTTGGTGCTTGACTCATTACCAGGATCAAGCCACCCCCCTCACCATCCAGCCGTGTGATCAACACAATCATGTTCCTAGTATCCTAGATTCACATTGACTATATAATCACTATCTCTCAATAAAGATTATTATCTAGCTTCAAAATATTTTCCCCTTGTAACTCTGCTAAAACAGCACAGTTACAACATTGGTAGCACAGGTAGGTTCTCCATCCTACCTTATTTTGAAAAACTCTGCCTATTGCCCGCACGCACTGCAGCCAACAAATCCTTGACAGAATTATGCCTGGCCTCCTGCCTGACTGGACCCTGAACACCCCTGGTGCCAAGATACCCAATGGCTTTGACCTGTACCAGAACACAGTGATTCCACTACCCACCTTCAATACCATGTCTGCACAAGGACTCTTTCAGGCTCCCTCCTCTATTCCGCAACCAACCAACAAAAACACCATGCCTGCCTATGTAGTCCAAAGACTGTAGAGTGCTGCCAGGGACCTTTTGCCGGGGCCAACAACAACAACGCTGCTGCATGGATCCAGTCCACCCAGAGCAAGCTGGCCCAGATGGAATTTCCGCAACTGTTTTGGATTGCAGAAATCTCCATCCGCCTGACCCATGACATTGGCACCTGGTGTGACAAGTGGCACAAGGAACACACCAACAAGAACTGGGATACCTTAAAGCAAGACTTCTTGGCAAGATTTGTACTTAAGGATACAGCGCTTATGATCATATGCCAAGTAAAGAACCTAACCCAGACAGGCACTGTGAAGGAAATCACTTGCGCCTACAAGGAACTCTGACTTTGTGCACCATCTGAAATGGCCTTTGACACCCCAGCCACACATCTTGTGTACTATAACCCCCTCAAGTTGCATGTGATGAGACATGTGAACCTGGACCAGGTGACCAACCTGCAAAGCCTGTACTATGAAGCGGAGAAAGAGGAGCAAACCTCCAACGCCCTTCATAAGGCACAAACAAGAAAACAAGAGAGACCCAAGGATTCCCACACAGGCGGGCACTCCACTCAACCACCCCCTGAAAACAACAGGAATAACCCCAACCATAAGCCCACAAGCTCAAACAGACATGGGAATGAGAACAATGGCCAGTCAAATTGTACCCATTTCTGTATCACCACCAAGCAAGGCAATCAAGACAAGAGAAAAGCATGGGGAGAGCATAAAGCAAGCCATGCTCTCCCCACACAGCTCCTGACTTGCCCAATGATTAGTACCAACCTGAGGACGTGGACCAATGCCCAATGATCCAAGTGCCCTCAGAGGACCTGGTACTGTACACCATTGCCAGGCATCCCAATAAACTGGTGTCCATTCATTTCCGTTTTTGTAGTTACACAGGCTTGGCACTCCTGTATTTGGGTGCAGATTGAACCCTAGTCAACAGCAGCTTTATGGACAAGTTCAAGCTAACCACTAATTCTTTTGTGGATTAAAAACGTGGTCCTGGCTGATGAACACCACATTGCCATGACAAGAGAAACTGCTCCCTTATTTGTCATGCTTGAGAACCTCCACTCCACCATCCAATGTCCTGTCATTGATTTCCTGAGGTTTGAAATTGTACTGGGGTTAGAATGGTTACAAAATAACAATCCTCACGTAGACTGGGTGACCTCAGTGTTGACCATCAAGCGTGAAGGTGTCAACCACCAGATCTACTCTGACTCAGTGGACCAACTCCTATGCAACCACGTCTTTGTGCTCATCACAGAGACCCTGTACAAAAAGGAAAACCTGAAGGCCATTGACTGGGACTCCTGTCAGTACAAGATCATACACTTAAAAGGTCACCAGGATACCTTCACGCCTCAGGACCACAAAACGTGACACGCTATCCAGAAATCTTCAAAGAAGCGCTACCTGGGCTGCCCCCTGAGAAACACATCCAACAATCCATCCAAATCAAAGGGGCTTTCCCCAAAGCGCGCCCTATCTACAGGTTGACCCCAAACAAAAACAACGCCCTATGTGCCTACCTCAAGGAGGCGTTGGAGAAAGGACTTAATAGCCTCTCACAGTCTCCTTTTGGGGCTTCTGTGTTCTTTGTGGCCAAGAAGAACAGTACCTTACGTCTGGTCATAGACTACCAAGCCATAATAAAGTTACCATCAAGAATTCTTATCCTCTATAACTGATTGACAATCTCTTTGACGCCTTGGGAGGAGCCACAGTCTTCTCCAAGCTCAATCTGACTGCAGGCTACAACCAGATTTGCATCAAGGAGGAAGACATCCCCAAATCAGCCTTCCACACTAAATACAGCTCATACAAATGTGTGGTGCTCAACTTTGGTATGACAAGCTCCCTGCCCACCTTTGTGACCTTCATGAACAATGTATTTGCGCCACACATAGGCAAGCATGCCCTAGTCTACCTGGACAACATCATTGTCTACAGATCCTTGGCGGAACAGCACCACAAAGACCTTGAGGCACGCTTTGCTACCCTGGCACAACACAAACTTCTGGCCAAGCCCTCCAAGTGCCAGTTCTTCCGCAAGCGACTACCTTTCCTGGGACACATAGTCTCAAAGGACAGCATCAAACCAGAAAGTCAAAAGATACAGGCCATAAGCAAGATGCCTCCACCCAAGGATAAGTTGGAACTCCACACCTTCTTGGGGATGGTGGCCTATGTACGCTGCTTCATACCTGAATGTGGCGTTTTGACTGCCCTCTATCTGCCATAACAGGCGCCAAATCCAAGTTTTTGTGGACCCCCAATGTGACCTCTGTTTTAGACACCTCAAAGAGAAGCTCACAACGGCTCACATCCTGCAATACCCCAAATGTGACGGGGAATACCAGATGGAAATTGATGCCTCAGATGCATCCATTGGGGGAGTCCTACAAATTAAGAATAGTGATGGTGACTTCCTGCCCGTAGCCTATGAATCACAAAAGTTGACAGATGGTAAGTGTCAATACCCTATCCACAACAAGGAACTGTTGACCATCGTGCACTGTTTAGTCAAATGGCACTGTTATCTAGAATGGCAGGAAGAATTCACAGCATTAACCAACCACAAGTTGCTCATATATTTCAAACCCAAAGTGAATCTATCTTGCTGCCAAGCCCGCTGGATGGAGCTCTTGGAGAGGTTCAATATGCTCATACAGTACAAACCTGGTCCCAAGCTTGCCATGGCAGACGCCATCTCACACCTATATTTTTGTGCCACAAGAGGAGAAATGGGCTTGACCCAGACTGGACTCTCTTGGTACTATGAACAAAGGACAAGGGTTTCCCCCCTGGTACAACCAACATAAAAAAGAAAACATTTATCAAAAACAAAACCAATTTGCAGATGTGTATGGAACCTTACATCAAAAAATGTCTGACAGCACTACCATTCCCTATATCCCCACGCATCAGCGGGTAGACACCATCCTACACTATCACAGAGACCTTGGACACACCAAGAGTCAAAACCTATATGAGTTCCTTAAGCACAAGGCCTGGTGACCAACCCTACATTGAGACATTCAGGAAGTCCTAGACCAATGTGATGTATGCAAAAAGTTTGCCAAAAGCAAACCCCCTCCAAAGTCAGTACTACCCATCCACACACAACTACCCTTCAAGGTATGGACCCTTGGCGTTGTTGGCCCCATGCCAGGGAAACACAATGATAAAAAACATCATCACTGCCATAGACTTTGCTAAAAGATGGCCAGTAGCCCAAGCAGTAAGGGCACACACTGGCAACAACGTACAAAATTTATTGGCAAAGAGATAATCAGCAAGTTTGGAAAGCAAGAACTCCTGATAACTGATGGAGGGAAAGAATTAACCTCTGAAACAACCAATTTATACCTTGCAAAAAACGGGGTCAAACACACTGTGACAACACCATACCACCCACAGGCCAATGGACATGTAGAGTAGCTAAATGGCAGCCTTGTGTAAGCCTTAGCCAAACTCACTGCCGGAAGACCTGAAGACTGGTATAAGCAGCTATCAACTGCACTACTTGTGTTCCAAACCCAAGTGAACAGATCCACCGGAAAGAGCCCTTTTGAGTTGGTATATGGCACATAGCCAAATATCATCCAAGCATTAACAGGACCCAAACTGGAAATCCCAAGTGAAGTCCCCCATGCTCAGACCCTCAAGTTATAGAGGCCAACAGCAAACAAACAGAAAAGGAAAATGAATGTCTGCAAAAAACCTTTGTCCCCATCTGAGATAGACATGAAGTTGGGGACAAAGTTTGGGTCATGAACGTTGATAAAAGCAAACTACAACCCAAGAAAGTAGGACCTGCAATCATTCTAAAGGTAAATGATAATAATACTTACCTTGTGCAAGGACTCGGGAAGCGCAAGAAAGACAAGACCCTACACCATGATTGCCTAAGACCCTGAAAAGCAAGACAAAAACAACAAGAAACTGCCCTGCCTGCCACAGAACAACAATTAGTTCAGTACAGTGCCCAGGCTCCTGACAACCTACCCCCAGAGGAGGCCAACCTTCAGTTGGGGGTGTTGAAACAGCAGACTTGACCTGCCAGCAAGGTTCCAAACAAGCAGGTTTGTGACCTGTAATCTGATTACCCAGCTACTCAAAGCCAGACTAGGAAGTCAACTCAAATTGCCAAATCCAACAGCATGAACAGATGATGATCCCTTACAGTGGATACCTTGTTTTGGCGCTTGACTCATTATCAGGATCAAGCCACCCCCTTCACCATCCAGCTGTGTGATCAACACAATCATGTTCCTGTTATCCTTGATTCACATTGACTATATAATCACTATCTCTGAATAAAGATTATTATCTAGCTTCTAAATATTTTTCCCATTGTAATTCTGCTAAAACAGCACAGTTACAACAGTTTTGTTTGTGGTTTGAACTACACTGCTTGATGTTTGATATAATTTTGTAAAATGGGCTAGTGAAATTTTTTTGTTTGACAGTTCATTTATTAACTGAAATTTTATAAATTAATTGAATCCTGAATCTCCGCAACTTGGATTTTGTTCAAATCTGAAATCATTTTTTTTAAATCTGAAGTATTTTTGGTTGTTGCCATAGCTTATAAACTACTGTACTAGCTTGTCAAGTACAGGTTCATTTATTACATATACAAACAACAAGAATTGAATTTATCTGCATCATGCAACCTGCTCCCCTTATATTCTAAACAATTGATTGTTTAGAACTAAAAAATTACCTTTCCCTTGTAATATGATTTGATAAATATATTTAATATGCTAGAACTGTGTCCTAAATACTAATAAGTAAGCAATACATAAATATCATTGGTGGTTGTTTTTTGTGGCTATAGTGGCACTGAAATAATAAGGATCAGATGATGACCTGCAAGGTCCAATTTGTGGCTTAAAAAAGCCAAAGTACCAACAAGGATTCACAATTATTTAAATAAAATTAATCTATTTCTATCTTTTTTAATCTATTTATTTGTTAGCGCAACAGTCAATATAATATTCAGTGCATTATAATAAAAACATATTCCTCATACCTAGTATAATTGATTTTACTTACCTTTTCTACATACTCTTATATGTCTATAATATAATCAAACGTCACGTTGTTATATATAAATAATAATTGTTGAGTCCTAATAAAAACAAAATAAATAAAAATAAAAACAAATAAAACCCAGAGCGCCCATTTATCTGATTGGCTCAGAGGCCAGGGCTTTGGGGAGGAAGGATTCTGAGTTCTTGTAAAAAGCTGCCACCACATTGGGTGGCATTGCAAATTGAATGACCTCAAGGATGTTGAAGAGATCCTCAGTGTCCTGAGGGAGGCCTTGCTTCACCTTATTTTTGATCCACCCAAATACCTCCTCAATTGGGTTAAGGAATAGAGAATATGAGGGGAGGAAGAGGAGTCTTATTGGACAGTCAGCCAGGCAGTGGCTGGCCAAATGGCTATTTTTATTGATGGGCGGGAACTCAAACACAACCAGATCCACTTTGTGGAGCCCAACATTATCCAACACAACAATGTTGGTTGTACTGCAATGATTGATCTGGAGGTATTCCTTTATGGCTCAGAGAAAATCAAGGAATGTCCCACTATTACGGGAACCCTTGATCATCTGATACTGATCCAACTTGCGAGGACCAAGAAGTGCTACCATGGAATAGGTCTGAGAACAGACAGCTGCACAATGGGCTACGCTGTCCTTGGACCCCTTCTTAACCCACCCATGCCTAAACCTGAGTGAGGAGGAAAATGATGATTTGTCAATATGGAAGAACTGGACATTCCCAGTCTCTTTTAGTGCCAGATATGTCTTGTCATAAATGTGTTGATCCTCAATGGTCTTCTCATTGTTTCTGTTGTACGGCAAAACCCCCAGTACTTTCCAGGAGAAGCCCAAATCAACCATTGCTTTGTAAACAAGGGTTTTAGAAACAGAAAGCCCAAACTCTGTGGCAAGAATCAATTGGACAGCAAGTGAGTCCAGGGGTAATCCTTGATAATCCACTGTTTTATTGCATCAGTATGCACAGGCTGCAAGAGTTTGGGCTGCGCTTAGGCTTAGCAGATTTTGCAATTTTCCCAATGGTGCCATACTTGGTGTTAATGTTGGCAATGTATCTGGCTGTGACACCAATTTGGGAAGCAATATCCCAAACTGCTATTATCCCGTTCAAGCAGTTGAGAAGAGCTTCACGCTCACTATCTGTCAACTGACGCCGGTCCTTGACAGGTACCACGGCATCCTGGCTAGCAGACTCAACACAAGAGATGGGGGCCTTTGTGTAGAAGGTGGGATCACGCTTGGTTGCACTGGCGCCATCAATGGTGGAATAAGACACAGGCATAGATGGCTCTTTGGTGGTGGCCAATGGCTCATATGATGTATCAAGGACACAGGGGCAAGAAGTAGCAACTCTTGGATCAAGAGTGCGGGGCCAGGTGACAACTGGGTACACGGTAGAGGTGTATGTAACCTCATTATTCCTGATGACCTTTTTATAGGAGACTTTTGTTGCAGGCCTTGGGAGTGGCTTCTGTCTTGGATTGAGGCTACTGTTCCTGGCTTGAGATGAAGGAGGTGGTTGGCTGGCACTGACACCTTTGGAGGCCTGTGTGTTGGCATGACTCCCTTCAATTTGTGTTCTGGGTTTGTTCTTGGACCCTCTGGGACGCCCTTGTGAACAGGCTGCCCCGTAGGCTGATGCAGGGGCTGGTTGGGAATATGATTGATGGTCCATAAAAATAAAATAAAAAATGTATTTTAGATTAAATATGTATTTATTTGGATTTATTGGTTTAGTTGTGAGTAGTTGTCTTCTCTTGATTTAGCCTTGAATAGTAGCAGAGTTTCTATATTTGTGATTTGAAGTGTATAATATTGTATCCTTTCCAGTTTTGGATGATTTTAAAGTTTAATCACTTTTTATGTCTAAATATGGTTATTGAGATTGAATTTTTCATTTATTTTTAGTTGTGGTGGAGCTTCTTGATTTGGGTTGGTGTTTCCTAGTGTGCTTACTGTACATTCAATTTGGATTCTAGTTCCCACAATTATTATTTGAGTTTACTAGTGACATTCAAAAGTGATTTGAAATTTGGTTCTTGGATTTGACAATCCTGCAATTTCAAAAAACATAGTAAACTTAATGAAAATGGTTGATAAATTTGAACGCTTCAAATCTGATTTGAGTTGATTCATCTCGTCCATTGGAAATGTGCAGTTCAACTTGAACTTTGCAAAGTATCTATGAGTTCCTGTATTTTTAACTATTCAAATAAATACTCAAAGAATTCAATTTAATTAAAAAAAGGCCATCCTGCAAAAGTGATTCAAAATTTGGACCAAGGATTTGACAATCCCGCATTTTTACGTTTAGGTTCTGAATTTACAGTATGTGAGAACTGAAAAGCGTCAACATTATGAGTGACAATTAGTAAATAAAGCTGAATTCTCAATGTTGATTACAAAAATTGTAGACATTATTTTTGACAACATTATCACTGTTGACATTTTTTCAAAAATTTACTATGTTTTTTCATAGTATGCTTTCTTAAATTTATGCAGGCTAGCAAAAATTAACTGTTTTCTGTGTATTTTTGTTCACATATAAAAATTTAAAAAAAACACATAAGAAAATAAGTAAAAAAAATTATTAAAGCTCTTTATTCTTTTATTAAAAATAATATTTGGGTAGTGGTAATATGATATTTTACCATTGTGTATATGTGAAGTTGTTAAGAAAGTAGTCTTCAGTATTGAAAAGGGTAAAGTGTTGACAACATCACTTACAACATTCTTTATATGAGGTGACATATTAATTTAGGCTTAATTGTGCCACTCTAATTTGCTTAACTCCACCCTGGTGGATGATCACAAGCAAATAAATGACATTTACAAGTGTTGACATTATTTTTAATAATGAATTCTATAGTAACTTACATAGTAACTCACACTTAAATTATTGGAATGCTGTTAGCCACCAATCCACTTAATATATTAAAGCCAGAATAAGTGCCACATATATATTTATAAGATGAACATTTCAACAATCAAATGTATGTGCACTGTCTTTTTCAATATAATAATTCAATAAAAAAAATTCAATGCGCGCTTAATTTTTTTATTTTAGATGTTTCAGTTTTGTTATTAAAAATAAGTTATGCTTAAAAAGTGTTGACATTGACACTTTTAAGTTGTGAAAACAAATAAAAAATAAACTAATTTTTATTATTAAAAGGTAAAAGAAAAATCTGGTTAAATCAAGTTTTTTATTAAGCTTAATATTAAATTGTATTGAAATGGCCACAATTTTGTTGTGTTTTCTGGGTTTACACCCCTGAATGCTTTAAAAAAAATTAAGCTAGCACAACTAGCAAAAAACAGGAGATTTAGAGTTTCAAGTCAACTGTGACCATGTCAACAAAGTGTTGACATGAACGCTGTTGCCTGTTCTTCATGCCACTTGTTGCACTAGGTACCAGCGTTGTGGGTCAGTTGAATGGAGATTTCTGCAATCCAAAAGCGTTGTGGACATTCCATTTGGGCCAACTTGCTTTGAGCAGGCTGAATCCATGTGGCGGTGTTGTTGTCATTGGCCCCAGCAAAAGACTATAAGGCGGCACTACGGAGTCTTTGGGCTACGTAGGCTGGCATGGTGCTTTCATCAGTTGGTCAGGGAATGGTGGCAGCCATTTGGAAGAAACCTTGTGCAGACATGGCGTTGAAGGCAGGCAGCAGGATCATCTTTTTCTGGTACAGGACAAACCCATCAGGATTCTTGGCACCAGGGGTGTACAGAGTCATGTCTAGCAGGAGGCCAGACATGATTTTATTGAGAATTTGTTGGCTGCAGCAAGTACGGGCAACAGGCAGAATTTTGGAGAATAAAGTAGGATAGAAAACCTACCTGTGCTACCAATGTTGTACTGTAAATTCAGAACCTAAACGTAAAAATGCAGGATTGTCAAATCCATGGTCCAAATTTTGAATCACTTTTGCAGGATGGCCTTTTTTAATTAAATTTAATTATTTGTGTTTTTATTTGGATTTTTAAAAATGCGGGAACTCATAGACACTTTGCAAAGCTCAAGTTGAACTGCATATTTCCAATGGACAAAATGAATTAACTGGAATCAGATTTGAAGTGTTCAAATCCATTAACCATTTTCATTTAGTTTACTATGTTTTTTGAAATTGCGGGATTGTCAAATCCAAGAACCAAATTTCAAATCACTTTTGAATGCCACTAGTAAATTCAAATAATAATTGCAGGAACTGGAATCCAAATTAAATGTACAGTAAGAAACTAGGACAAATCAACCCAAATCAAGAAGCTCCACTCTGGATAAAATCAAATGAAAAATCCAATCTCAACAACCATGTTTAGACATGAAATTAAGTGAAATGCAAAATTGTCTAAACTGGAAATGATTCAATATTCTGCACTCTAAATCACTAATATAACAACCACAAAACCATAAAAGAATATATGAGCTACCCTCCTGATGACGCAGAAATTTTTTAAAAGTTTTTTGGCCCCTGGCATAGCCAGGGCCATAAAACTTCTTTTCAAGGAAGAAATGAGGGGAAAGATAAACCATCAGTTTACTAACTATGTATTCATGTATTGCTACTAAGGATACTTGATTACAGTTGATTTTAAAAAATGCTAATAATAAAGTAGAATTATATATTACAATCTATATTATCAAGTTGTCTTTTCCTTGGTGTGTTAATAGTTCATTTGCTATTGATAATGTGATTGTGTTTAATTGGATAGATTCACCTCCAGTTGTCTTGGCGGTAGGAAATCAATTTGTCTTCACAACCACAGTTGGTCTTGGGGAGGCAACTTGATTTCCTATTGCCAAGGCAACTGGAGGTGAATCTATCCAATTAAACACAATCACAGTATCAACAGCAAATGAACTATCAACACATCAAGGAAAAGACAATGTGATAAGATAGATTGTAATATATAATTCTACTTTATTATTAGCACTTTTTAAAATCAACTGTAATCAAGCATCTAAATTTTAGCCATCCTAAAATGGAATAGGGTGCTTTTTGATAATGCCTATGATTCCTAAAAGAATTAGCACAAATCCACTCTAGATCCTCTATCATCCTTTTTGAGACACCCATAAATTATATTTATTTCAAATTCACCTCATTTTTGATTTGAAATTTGGATCTTGGATTTGACAATCCCACAATTTCATATTTGTTAAGTTTTACATGATGTCTATGATTTGTTTGAAATTCAGGAAATCTCAAATTGTACATTAGAACCCCACATTTGTTTGCTGAGTTTTGTCTTTTGTTGGTTGAGTTATCTGCTCAAGAGATTTGAAAGTTGCCAATTTAAATAAAAAAAAAGTCAAATTAAATTTTTGTTTTTCTTAAATATTTTATTTTTCACTCAGCTGAGTTGCCTGCAAAAGTGATTCAAAATTTGAACCAAGGATTTGACAATCCCGCATTTTTACGTTTAGGTTCTGAATTTACAGTAACTGTGCTGTTTTAGCAGAGTTACAAGGGAAATATATTTGGAAACTAGATAATTATATTTATTGAGAGATAGTGATTATATAGTCATAGTGAATCAATGGATAGCAGGAACATGATTGTTGATCACACAGTTAGATGGAAGAGGGGGTGGCTTGATCCTGGTAATGAGTCCAGCGCCAAAACAAGGTATCCATCATAAGGGATCTTCATCTGTTCATGTTGATGGATTTGATAATTTGAGTTGACTTCCTGGTTTGGTTACGGGTCACTGGGAAGTCAGATTGTGGATCACAAACCTGCTTGGTTGAAACCTTGCTGGCAGGTCAAGCCTGCAGTTTTGATATCTCACTCCCCCAACTCCATCTCTTCCCATCCCTCCCCCCTCCACCTGGATTTTCCCCCACAAGTCCTTGCCTAATAAAAGTGATAATGATCTAACTGACCACTCCTTCTATCAATCAGAGGCTAACTCCAAGCCCACAAAGGAGTGCTGTACCAAGAAAGGAAAGGCTGCCAAGGAGCCTATCTCTTCTTCTGGCAAGAAGAAGGAGGCCTCCAAAAAGGCCTTAAAGAACCCTTTCCCTCCCCCCTGGTGGCTCTTATCATATTCCTTCCTTTGACCCCCAGAAAGAGCTGGAGGACTACTACAAGAAGTTTAAAGCTTTTGGCCATGTGGCTTGGGAACCACTGGCCATCCACAATATTTTTAATGTGGATGGAGAGTCCAAAGTTCCCAAATGTTTCCCCTGCTACTTCCCCATCATGTCTGTGAAGGGCAGCCCTGGCTACGTTGTGGATAATTACATTTTCAACTGTAATAATCAAAAGTGCACCACCAAGAGCAAACACTTTATTTTTGAGGATAAGTATTGTGGGGCTAGCCTGAACACTGAAGGCTGGGAAAGGGTCACAACTGAGAAGGGGGAGCACACCTATGAGCCCCTCAATCATTCAATCACTCAGATGATAAAATGTTTTCTGGTCCAGATAATCCCACCTCTTCCCACCTCTGCGCTTCTGATCTGGCCATAAAGGCTCTGCAACATCTCAAACCCAAAACTCTTAATTTGGTGCCCATGAAAGAGCAGCTGGTTAAGTTTCTTAACAAGAAAATAATTGCTGCCAATCCCCTTCTTCCCAAGGCCTCTGACGTCCTCTCAGACCTCACAATCTCCCATGAGCTTAAGCAGCTTCCAAGTGGGGAGCGCTTCCTGCTCCATGACAACAGGCCTGCCACTAAGGACCACATAATCTGCTACTCAACTCAGCAGAACCTGATGGAGTTGAAAAGGACTTCAACCTGGCTAGTTGATTGTACCTTTGCCACTTGCCCCCAGATGTTCAAGCAGCTCTGGATGGTCCATGCCTAGATTGACATCCAGGTGATTCCACTTGCTTTATTCCTTCTTCCTGGGGCCACCAATGCCATTTATACCTGGGCTTTCACCATCCTCTGCCGCAAGCTTTCCCTTCTTCTCTCCGCTAACGGCCCCAATAAGACCCCCCTGCACCTGCACCAACCCTCTTGATGCAGATAAAGGACAGGCCACTTTGTCTTAGAGGAAAAGATAAAGCTAAGAGTTCTTGGGCCTCACATATGCATAATGGACTTTGAGCCTGATCAGTTCAATGCATATGAACAGCTGTTTGACAGGGAGGTGTAGAGGTGCCACTTTCACTTCCACCAAGCAGTTGCTTGCAATGTGCAGGCCCATGCTGAGCTTAGTAGGTTGAGCCAAAGGAATACCTCAGACACCTGGTAATTTGTGCTGGCACAATTTAGTGCCTTGGCTTTTTTAAAGCCAGAGCACACTGTGCAGGGTTTTGAGGTCCTCTCAAAGGATATGT
The DNA here is from genome assembly GCA_014839935.2 of Entomophthora muscae. Taxonomy (NCBI): domain Eukaryota; kingdom Fungi; phylum Entomophthoromycota; class Entomophthoromycetes; order Entomophthorales; family Entomophthoraceae; genus Entomophthora; species Entomophthora muscae. The sequence continues at coordinate 115,808 of QTSX02001499.1, read as the reverse complement.
GGGTTTCCTGTTCACTAGTCCCCAAAATGTGTCCTGGAAGTAGCCAGGGACCAGCTTGGAGGAGTTGTCATTCTCCTGCAGTGGTGAGGGGGTAATCAGAAGCTTGTACTTATCCTGCATAAGTTCAAACTCTTCCAGCACCTTCCCAATTACTAGACAGGCTTCTCCACCATACACATGTACCTCAGCAGGCACCAGCCTCTCTTTAGGCCTGTACCACTTTTGTAATAGCCTAGTAAATTCACCTCCTATAAACTCCCTTCCCCTATCAGTCATTTCAAGACGCCTAGTCACTTTCTCTCACTCCTCCTAGGAAGACTTACTGGAGGCAAATTTCCTGCAACCCTAACAGTAGGTATCCTCCTCTCCTGGGCTTGGGTAGAATATTTGGGGTAGCTTACTAATAAAGCTGGTATCTCTTTCACTGTAAATTTGGACAGGGGTTATAATAGGCTTTTATTCACAGTCAGAAGAAAGATCCCCTTAGAAACCTTCTGATATAACGCCTGGGTATAGGGAACAATAAGGTTTTGCCAATACTTGGAGTCATTTTAACAGTTTCTTGGACTCCTTGTATTTGGTCTTAGGCTCCTGCACCAGTATTTTGAGCTCCTGTGGTCTGTTCCAGCTCAGGCTCCTTGTCTTTAGCACTGGCTGTTGTATCTTGGGCTTTTGCACCTTTAGCTTGGTCTTCAGCTTCTTCTGTAGTCCTTGTTGCCTTTGTAATCCACTTTATCCAGCCCCTTAAGAGTCTCAGATAGCCCCCTTTTTATAGCTCCTTGTTTCAGACCAAAATCTCTCTCAGAACTCTTCTTTTCCAAAGCTTAAACTATCCAGTTTTTCTCTCTCTACAATATATTAAGCTTTGAAACTTACTTTAGCCAATGAAAGCCCTGAATTTTCTGCTTCTGCTCTTCATTTTTTAGGCTTTAACTCTCAAGTTAAAGTCCTCAAAACATTGATCAAATAGACTCTAGCTTGCAGCCAATAATACGCCTTGATTCAAAAGTTTTGCCAAACAGTTTACCCAAATGACTTGCTCTTGACTATGGTTCAAACCTGAGGCTTTCTTGCTCTGGGTAAATAACTGCTCTGCATTTCAAACACTTTTGCCGTAATTCCTGTCACATTTCTCTGGCAAATCTTGAGCGCTTTTGTATATGTTTTACTTAAGCAAATTTTGAGCCCTCAATTTTACAATGTTTCTCTGTGTTTCTCTGTGTTTTCTTCAACATTTTTCAACTTTGAACTCGCCTGTTGCTTGCCCTTTTTCCTCTCCTAGTTGTTCTTGGCAAAATTTGCTCTTTTCCTCTCACAGTTTCTCTGTCCTGTTTCTGGCCTCTTTCTGGCTTAATAAATTTACAGTTTTAACACCCTGTAAGCCATTTTTTCTCCTCTTTCTTTTTATATAAATGATATTTAATTCTTTTCTATCATATCTAGGCAGTATTTAATTATTATTTAACTGCTTCTTAATATCAATCTCTCCTCTTTCAAGACACCCAAAATCAGCTGTTCCAGCCTCTGCATCCAGTCTGGCTAGTCCTTCTGAGTCATCTTCTGGTCTTGCACTAATATCTTCTGATCCTTCAAACAGTTTTTCAACCACATCTCTTAGCTCTTCAGCTTAACCAGAAATCAGTCCATATTAGTCCATAAACAGCTCATCCTAGTCTCCAAACAGATTAACAATCCTCAGGCTGCTTCTTTATCATGACCAGCCACTCCTGCATCATGATCTTGGAGCCCTTCAAATTATCCTCACTAGGAACCAACTTGGTTCCACCTGCACAATGAATCATTTTGGTTCCAAACTTCAATATGAACCAACAGTCCCTCAACTAGTCTTCACTGTGATCAAACAGTCCTTCTTACTAGCCTTCTCAGCTGATTCTGTGAACCAGCTTGGTTCTTTATCTCAGTCCCTGTTACCAGCATCTGTAGACCCAGGCATGAGTCTACATTGAACTGGTGTTTGACTGGGCCCTTGCAAGTGGCAATCCACTTAGGCCATCCAATCATAGATCAATGTCCATGCATTGTTTTTACTCACCCAGGTGATTAAGTCTGGGCTTTCAGTTGCAAAGTAATCAGCTTTACTTCCCAGAGGCCTGATCACACCAAGTTCTGCAGCTGCTTCCCCAAGCAAACCGCCTTGGTGACACCTCTGAGCAAATCTATGCCCTCCAATTCTCACTTTGGGTCTCCCAAAGCTCCCATAAGGGTATAAACAAGGACACCCTACCAGTCTGTTAGGTAGGATGCTTGCTAACAGACCTCCTGCAAGCGTATCAGGGTACGTAGAGCTCTCAAAGCTCATCTCCTCCCTAGCAGCCCGCGCTACCTGCCAGGGATCCAAAACTCACAGCCCTGGTAGGCAAGTCCCCTACCATGCTGGCACACTTCTACCCTGGCATTCTGTGTTACCCGCCAGGGTCTAAACATCTTCCAGCCTGAGCAGCACACGCTACCCATCAGGCTGGATCACTCCCTACCCCAAGCAGCTAAAGTTTCCTTCTGAACTATCTCATCCCTCACCCCAAGCAGCCAAAGTTCCCTGCTGGGCAAGGACCTCTAGCCCACAGCAGCCAATACCTCCTTCTGGATGGAGACAAATATCTGCCCATAGTGGCCTTTGCACCCACTAGCTAGGCCTTACCTTCCCTAGTAGCCATCATTCCCTACTAGGCCTCTACCTGCACTAAACAGCAACCGCCAGAATTAACTCATTCCGCAAGTTGACTTACTGAATGTCAACAATCTGTCAACATTCAGTAAGTCAACATTATTTTAGTATTTATCTGCCGGAATTGGGCATTTCCAAAACTAAGCTAATTTTTCATAGTGAATTATTAAGTCAGAAATGCAAAATTAAAAATGAACAGGCATAATGTTGACACCATTTAAACAAAGGCTTAATTTTAAGCCAAAAACCTAATATAATTTACTATGAAAATGTAAGTTTCTTTGTACTTTTACATTAAGGTTGACTACAGCGAGTAATATCTGGATGTTGACCCCAGATAAGAATCCATGAATTTCTTAATAAAATACACAATATTCTAAAAATAACTATTTTTATATTTTATAATACTGTTTTATTAAATACATATTAAGATAAGCATTGAACAAAGACATATGCCAACTTTCAGAGTGTTATTTGTATTATTTAGATATTTACTGTTATTTTAAACTCACTGGATAAACTATAGCTTATTTCTGGAAGTCCACTTAAGCCAAAATGCATATGTTAAAACAAGAAATTATATATGTATTTATAATGTCAACTTTGTGTCAAATCAATGTGTCACCTAAATTGCAACAAAGGGGTTTGGCTAAGCAAACAAAGTGACATAATTTAAGCAAGATTTAATAGGAGAGTTACTATATAAACACTGACTGCCTGAATGTTAACACCTTCACTGGTTTATTAGTAAAACACTGCTGCTTAACAAAAAGCACACATACAATGGTATGGTAATTCAGACCAAAGTACCCAGGGCTGTACTTTAGACTTCCCTCTACAATTCCTATTATTTAGTTTTCATAAGTTACATATGAAAATCTTTAATTTTTTTAAATTTAAAAATAATCTATTTTGGCCTTAAAAACCAACTCCAGAAAATATTAACCAAGCTTTATAAGTGATTTACATAGTGTTTTTCTAGTTTAATGCTGACTGTCAGTATGTTGACTTCAAAATTAAAGTTTTTTTATGCTGACAAACTAAATTAAATATTTTTGACTATTGTGACTACCAGAATGTCAACTTTTCATTTAAACATGGTTTTTTCTATTCTTCACTAATAAACTAGCTCTAAAATTGCTTTCCATACTTCTATAAACTATTTAATTCATAATAAAAAATAAAACAAGTGGTTATTATTTAATTTTATTCATGTTTCAACTGATTATTCTTACTTTATGAACTATACTCTAATTATTGTAGGACAAATCTTCCAAGAAGCAATAAAAGAACCCCAAGTCAACCAAGAAAGTGCCCAAAGCCTCTGGAAAGGCCCAAAGTCCCTACCCCAACAAAAAACCAGCCAAAGAGCCCTCAGAGAAATAGAAGACAAAGGAGAAGACCCCAGACCCTGAAAGCAAAGAGCCCTCCCCCTGCCCCCTCCTCTTCTCTAAGCTGGTACTAATCAGAGGGAGATGAGGTTCCACTAAACAAGCAAGGAAGAAAGAAGATACCCAAGAGTCCAGAACCCCAGTCAAGCCTAGATGAATCAAGCTCAAAGGAATCAAGCCCCAAGGAATTAAGCTCATCCCAGTCCAAGAAGTGCAAGAATCCAACTCCAGATAATTCCCCTCCACTGCCCAAAAAATCTGCACCTTCATCATCCTCATCAAGTATCAATAAAGAAGATCCTGATGATTACCTGTCTTACTATTATCAAGCACCAATTGGCCCATGGGATCCCCTAAAGGTTCACAATATATGTAGCGTCAAAGGAGAGTTTAAGCTCCCAAAGAAGTTCCCTTGGTTTTTCCCTCCAATGTCTGTCAAAGGAGGTGCAGATTTAGTCTGTGATGGCTATGTTTTTAATTGTAAAAATCAAAAGAGAGCAGGAAGAAGCAAGCATTATGTTTGTGAAGATAGAAGCTGTGCTGCCAGGATCAACACAGAAGGATGGGATAAAGTCACTAGTGAAAAAGGAGAGCACACATGCAATGCTCCAATAAATCTTATTGAAAAGCTTCTAAAGTGGTACCTCTACCAAATGGTCCCAGCCTCCAAAGACGTCAAGGCTTCTGATCTGGCAGTTAAGGCCACCACACACCTAAGTAATGAGAACCTGAAGCTCATCCCTGACTGCAACCAGTTAGTTAAGTACATATGTGACAAACTCCATGATCTATTCCCCCATAAGAAATCTGCCATGGTCCAAGGAGAGTTAGTCTTGACAGAGGAGTTAAAGATGTTCAATGGTGATGAGGTATTCCTTTTACATGATGATGGGCCTACAGCAGAGGCAAGAATTATGTGCTATGCTACACAACAGAACCTGGAGCAGATAAGGGATTCAGAAACCTGGTTATGTGATGGTACCTTTGCATTATGCCCCTGCCTTTATTACCAACTATGGATTTGACATTCCCTTATTGAAAGCAAGGTGCTCCCATTCTCCTACTTTCTGCTTCCTGGGGCAACAGAAGAGATCTACACAAAGGCCTTTAAAATTCTTCAGGAGGGCATCAAAGCCCTATCTAATAATAAAAAGAGTCACCCTGGCCATAACACTAGAGCCAAGCCAGATGATGATGAAAAGGATGAAGCCCCCCTTGCTGCAGAATAAGAAGCTCATGATAAAGCACTTGGCCCCTCAACTATAATCATGGACTATAAAACTCCCAGTATAACTCTTTTGTAAACACCTTTGATGGAGAGGTCCAGTGGTGTTTTTTCCATTATTGACAGGCTGTCAACAGGCAACTAAAGAGTCTACTTAAGCTCAGCAAGCTCCACCGTCTAGATACATCAGGAAAGTGCAAGTTCTTAATTCAGCAGTTTGTAGCACTAGCATTTGTAAAGCCAGAGCATACTGGACAAGCCTTTGACTTCCTATGCCAGGATCTATATACCAAGAAACATGAGGATGCCTTCTACCCTTTCATTGAATATTACAAACCACAGTGGATTGGACATGAGGTCACTAAGCGCCGGAGCAAGCCCAGAGCAAAAGCCAACTGGAACTGCTACCAGGAAGTTCTTAAGGATTATATGAAAACTACTTCATCTTTGGAGGGCTGGCATAAGCATATCAAGTCCTCCTTTGGAATCAAGCCCAGATACAACACCTTCTACAAGCACCTCAAAGTCCAACAGGGGAAGACTGCTGCATTCATCAGAGATATTGAGAACCGTCCATCCAAGAAGAAGAGAACCACCAAAGAGAAACAGTATCAAGAGAAGATCAAGGAGGTTGTCAAGGCCAAATATGAACTTTCAAAGATTGGGGAATACATCAAGAAGATTGCCACAGTTCTTAATGGCAATCAGGTGATCACAGTCTAGCTTTCAATTAAATTTATTGAGTATTGCCTAATTTTTTATATAGTTCTTATATATTAAGTATAATATTTTTAAATAAATAGTTATTCTAAATAACTCATGAATAATTTATTATACTGTTTTTATAAAAATAATTGATCTTCATGTTGATAGTTTGATGCCTTAGACTGTATTACATGGCCTATATTGGTATTTCACTAGTAAAGTATATGTTTTTTATAGTTTTCAATAAAGAAAAGACTTTATATTACTGTTTCTGATTATTATATTTTCCTATAATACGTGAAATTTTATGTAGTATCTTTTTGTGTATTGGATTTTTTTGTTTTTATAAGTGGGAAAAAATATTTTATAGTAAAGATAGCTAATTTCATAGTGAATTATTTTTGAAGTGTATTTTTATGAATTTTTTAATTGACATGTTAGAATTTTTTATGAACTTTTTTGAATCTATGTTGTCACATTACCCTAAAAAGTATCTTGAAGCTTAATTTTTATTAAGTAAAATGTTCAGGAAACAGGTTTCTGCTTATTAAAAAAGTGTCAACATTTAGTAGTCTGCATGAGTTAAAAATTAATTCTGACTTTTCAATGCTGTTGACATTAAAGTATTTTTAAATCTGATTATCAACATATAGTATGTTGACTTGTGGAATGAGTTAATTCTGGTGGTTGCCCACTAAACCAATAAACACATGGACCATCTGTAGCATAGTGTCTTTATTTGAAGCCAAATCAACCCTCGCCTACAAAACCATTTACATGTGGATCATCATAGGATCCCTACATAGTGAAGAATCTGGAGTTCAAGCCATTCCTTGAGTACTTCAAGCCCTATTGGATTGGGAAGGTTGTCACTCAGAAACAAGGTAAGGCCAGAACCAAAGCCAGCTGGAATGTGAACCGGGCTGCAGTGAATGGTGAGCTTAAGACCACTTTGGCACTTGAGGCTTACCATAAGCATCTTAAGGCTAACTTTAGGCACCACCCAAAGTTCAATAAGTTCTGTTCCCTCCTCCAGAATGATCAGGAGAAAACAATCTTCAAGCTGTGTGGCTTGGGCAACTGTGCCCCCACCAAGTTGGCCTTCTTCACCATGGCCATCCAGAATGCAGCCAAGCACAAGTATAAGGCCTCAGAGATCAAGCAGCATCTTGAGCTCATTGTAACTGCCCTCCTGGAAGGGGCCAAAATGAAGAAGGGCAAACAGGGAAGGAGTAAACTTTCTTGCTTATATGGTTTTTACTTTTACCTTTTAACTTTTTAGCTTGAATTTTTAATTTTTAGTTTTTAGTTTAATCATTTACATTTTTAGCTTTAATTTTTCTATTTTTGATTCAGTTAGATAGTAATGATTATTTTATGTATATATGGTAAGTTTGAGATAAATAGGTATAGTTGAAAGTGAATGAAATATTTTAATTTTTGTTAATTTACTTATAAAATATAATTTATTCACAGTTGTACTTATATGAACTGTATCAAATAAATATTAATATTTCTTCATATTTTGCATAACTTATATTATTGTAGTTATATTTATTTTATATCATTTTAATTTAAATTTTTATGGTAATAAAAAATATTTTTATAATAAAGAGTGTAAATTACATAGTAAATTGAGAAATAATTGCTTGGTTATCCTTATTCTTATTAATTAAGATATGTTTGATGCATTTTTTGGGTTTTCTGGAATTAATTTAGTATACCATAGGTGTATAGCTTAATTTTTTATATTAAAGGTTTTAAGTACATCAAGTACTGTTAATTAAAAAAGTGTTGACTTCCAGCAGTCAATCAGGCAAAAAGCTGAATTCTCACTTTACTTAATAGTCAATTTCACCACAGTTGCAGTACCAATGAATTCTACCCTGACCCTGCTGCCCAACCACCCACAATATTCCATTGTTGCCTCTGAGACCACTTCCACTCAGCTTTTCAGAGTATTCTATATTACTCTGACAGGTTCAAAGATTCCATGGTGTTGCAACTGAACCAATGAGGATTCAGTATTTGGAATTGGGGAAGACAACAGTCCAATAGAAAGGACAGAATAATAAGAATAAGGTATTGTTTATTGTAGAACATTATGGTTAATATACCATATGGGGAAAGCCACAAGGGGGCGTCATAGTGGGAAGTTCCATGTAAGGTTTGAAGCTGAGGAATAACTCGCGCGGGGATCTGCAAGTTGAATTGGTAGCACTCCTAATTAGGATAAAGTACCCGCCATTTGATATTGCCATCAGATTAATCCATAACTTTAGATTCGTCAAGGAGCGGCTCATTGAGCACCCCCTGTGTATTGTAAATTACATTAGCAGGCAAGTCTGGAAACTCGGTTGCAACACCTCCCCTTGCCCCTTGCTTGTCATCAGACACCAAGACCAGAGTCTGTGGAAGGTCTGGGAAGGCCCGCACAAACACTTTTTGTGTGGGGATGGTGCAGCAGGGGCGCAAGCAATTATGGTGAAGCTTCTTGGTATTCCCCTGGGCATCTTTGAGTTGATAGGTATGATTGTCATAAACAGCGGCTATCTTGAAGGGCCCTAAGTGGTTGGGTTTCAACTTGGCAGGATTGGGGTTGAGGGTGTAGATGGGGTCACCTACAGCGTACCTGGCTTTGAGGTGCTTTATCCATCCTTCAATTTGCTTGTGTTCAATTTCCCAGGCTTTGGCGCACCATTGGTCTAGGGATGGGGTTGTTACTAGGGGAGGCTTTTCGGGAACGCTGGACCGTAGCTTTCCCTGTTCAACCCCTGTCAGGTGTCCCAAAGGCCAGGGTGCTGGGGCTGAACCCCGTGCCCCTGTTGATTCTTGCTTGTAGGATAAGTAGAGCAGTGGGCAGGTGTTCAGTCCATGCGGTATTGGGGTGATCTTGTGAGAGCTTGGCAATCAGCTGAACCAGTGAGCCATTTAACTGCTCTACGTGTCCATTGGCTTGAGGATGGTAGGGGGTTGTAACTATACGTTAGAGTGTGTTCTTGGCGCAGTATGCCTTCATGACATGCCCAACAAGTTCAGGGCCGCTATCTGTGATGAGATGTTTGGGTTGTCCAAAGCAGGCCACAATTTCCTTGCCAATGAAGCAGGTGATGGTGGTGGCAGTGTGGTTAGTTGTTGCCCAGGCCACTGGCCAGCGAGTGAAGTAGTTGATGGCAGTGATAATGTACTTCTTTCCCAGTCTGTCTTCAGGGAGTGGCCCCACAATGTCAAGGGCCCACTGCTTGAAGGGTTCCATTGCCTTGATGAGCAGGAAAGACTTGGGGGGTGCAATTTGGACGTATTCTTTTTGCACAGCACGCACGTTTCAAGGAGATCCAAGATGTCTTGACGCATACGCAGCCACCAAACCTTTTATTTAATGATCTCAAAGAGGTTATGCCCTCTGATATGACCCAGGGTTTGGTGGTAGTGCCATATTGTGTCACCTTGTTGCGTGGTGGGAATGTAAGGCGTCTTCTCACCTGTCTCTGCCCAACAGCAGATGTTACCAGCATTGATGGTGAACTGAATTTTGTTGTCCTTCAACTTGGAGATGGTTACCAAGTTAAGGCTCTTGTAGCAAGTTGCCTCAGGGCAGAGGTAGAGCATGGGCCAATCTGGATCCAAACCATTGTCCCCAGTGATGGACGCTATATAGAGTTGTGAAAGGGCGTCAGCTGTGACAAGTTTCTTTCCAGGCTTGTACTCAATGTGCAACTGGTAAGGGGATAGACACTCAACCCATCCTGCATGGTGGCATGTCAAGTGGGACTGCGTGTTGAAGTACTGGAGCAACTTGTGGTCCTTCAGAACGTGGGGTGGGAAGGTAGCACCTTCCAGGTAACAGTGCCACTTCTCAACGCAGTGCACATTTGCTGCCAATTCTTTATCATGAATGGGATAGTGTTGTTCTGAGTCGGTAAGTTTCCTGGACTCATATGCCACAGGGAGGAAGACACCATTGTCAGTTTCTACCCTTAGCACACCCCCTATGGCCCTGTCAGAGACATTGGTCTTGAGTTTGTACTGATGGTTTTGATTGGGAAACTTCAGTACTGGTGCTGTTGTGAGCCTTTGCTTCAACATCTTGAAGGCTCAATCTCTGACAGGGTTCCAATGGAAGCGCTGTTTGGTATTGAGGAGCTCAATGAGAGGTGCAATTAGTTCCCTGCAATTGGGAATGAACTTGCACATGTAGGCAACCATGCCTAAGAATGTCTGCACCTGGCCCACATCAGTGGGGGCAGCATGCTAGTGATTGCCTTGATTTTGGCAGGGTTGGGCTTTATCCCTTGGGCAGAGATGGTGTGCCCAAGGAATAACAGCTCTGACTTGAGGAACTCGCATTTAGAGGGTTTAGCTTTTAGCTGGTTTTTCCAAAGGGTGTCGAGGACAGCATGGAGGTGTTGGAGGTGTGTGGTTTGATCTTGACTGAAGAAAATAATGTTGTCAAGGTACACAACCACACATTTTCCAATCAGCTCCTCAAATGCTTTGTTCATCAACATGGCAAAGGTGGAAGGAGTGTTGGTCATTCCAAAGTTCATGACATGAAACTCAAACAACCCGTAGCGTGTGCGGAAGGCAGTTTTTGCCTCATCCCCTGGTGCAATGCGGACCTGGTTGTACCCCGCAGTGAGATTGATCTTGCTAAAGACCTTCACACCTGCAAGTGTATCAAACAGGTCATCAATCAGTGGTAGGGGGTACTTATTTTTAACTGTCACCTCATTTAGGGTGCAGTAGTCTGTGACCAAGCAAAGCCCCTCCTGTCCTTCTTGGCTACAAAGAAGACAGCCGCCCTGTATGGAGACAGCAAGGGGCAAATATAACCCTTATCAAGCGCATCCACAAGGTGCTGGTGGAGGGTCTCATCTTCCTTTGATGTAATACAATATAATGGTTGTGATTTAGGTAACAATCCTTGGAGTTTTACAGTGTACTGGATCTCCTGAGGAGGAGGTAGTTGTTCAAGTGTCTCACTGTACAAGTCCTTGTACTCCTCAAGGAGTGCAGCAAGCGCTGGTGGTGGTGAGGAGGTCAAGGGAGGGACCGCAGATGGTTCAGCGCAGATAAATTTGACTGAGCATTGATTAAAGTCTAGTTTCCCCCCTTGAAATTGTACGAGCCTGTCTCCATTATTCTGAAAAACACAGTATCATGGAGTAACTTGCTCATTTCCACAGGGTAGATCTGGAACCCCACCCCATTTCTATTGAGGGTGATGACAGATGTATCCCAGTTGATGTAGGGACGGTTGTGCCAAAGCCAGTTGAGGCCAGCAATTACATTGTGGCTGAGCCCAGCCATGATTGGCCCAGAGAGCTTAACCTGGATGTTCCCCATTCTCACAGAGAAGGGTACTGTCTTGTGGGTAATTGCAACTCTTCAGGATTCAGCTACTTGTATTGCCTTGAACCTGCTAGGCACTTGGTCCAGTTGTTGGGAGTCAGCAAACACCTGATCCACCTGAGTGTGGTTGGCCCTGGTATCTACCAGTAATTTGTGGGTGTTCCCATGGAAACAGAAGGGATAGGATAAGCGGGTTACTTTATTTGAGGAGTGACTTGCTTGTAGTACAGGGTTGTCACTGTGGACTTGGAAGACGTCCAGGGTTTCAACTTCATGGATGTTGTAGTCACAGGGGTTCTTTGCAAGCAAGGATTGAGAGAATGGGTCAGGTTGGGTTGCAGGGCCTCTTGTTGCTACAACCCCCAGGCTTTTCCCTGATCCTCAATCTGGGCTAGCTGGAGCTCTCCCTTGCAGGGGCGTTTAGTCCCATTATCCTGCTTACGGAGCTGACAGTGGCCCACTTGATTGTGGCCATTGCCAGGTGTTGTACACAGTTGGTATGGAGCGTTACTGGTACGGCAGAAGCCCGCTGAGGCCTGGTGTTAGCCTCCACAATGGCCTTGTAGCAGTCATTGATGGAGGTGCAGCAACCTACGGGGACCCACTTGCAGATATGGGGTTTTAACCCATTTATGATGAGAGTGAGTAGCATTGCATTTCTGTTGGTCACGGCTTTGGGGACAGCAGCAAGAGCTTGTTGCCAGGCAGCAAGGTACTCAGGAACAGAACCAGTTTTTTTGATTGCTATAAGAGGAGTTCCCACAACAATGGGGTAGAAGGTTTTGCTGTAGCAGGACTTTGCAGCATCTTTGAATGCCGCCCAGGTAACGTCAAGTTCCTGACTGGCCCAGTTGGTGAACCACACGGCAGCAGGCCCTGTGAGGCAACCAGACGCAGTGGCAACCCACATGGGCTCAGGGACCTGAAAGATACGGAGGCAGGTTTCAGTAGATTGGAGCCAACTGATAATGTCAGCCCCCTTGACACCCCCCGCAAAGGATTCTAGCTGAAGGTTGAGCATGTGTTGGGACAGGTCTGACTGGGGCGGGGTGACGCTGGCGTCACGCTGCCCAAGGTGGAGCCAATTGTACACGCTTGTGAGGACTAGCTGGTCTTGATAGATGACATACCCGTCACGGATGTCCCCCTTGGGGATTGGCAGGAAAGTTTCTTGTTGGGGAGTAGCCATACGGCCTGTACTCTGTCCTTTCTTAGGGGGAATTTTGTTTTAGGTAGGTCATTAACCTACTGCTGCTACCACTGTTGCAATGAGCCAATGAGGATTCAGTATTTGGAATTGGGGAAGACAACAGTCCAATAGAAAGGACAGAATAATAAGAATAAGGTATTGTTTATTGTAGAATATTATGGTTAATATACCATATGGGAAAAGCCACAAGGGGGTGGCATAGTGGGAAGTTCCATGTAAGGTTTGAAGCCAAGGAATAACTTGTGTGGGGATCAGCAAGTCGTATTGGTAGCGCTCCTAATTAGGATGAAGTACCCGCCATTTGATATTGCCATCAGATTAATCCATAACATTAGATACGTCAAGGGGCGGCTCATCAAGCGCCCCCTGTGTATTGTAAGATATGTTAGCAGGCAAGTCTGGAAACTTGGTTGCAACAATGGTCCCCATTTCAGGCTCTTGGTCCTTGCTTGATCAATTCATCTCCTACATTATTAGGCTGACTCTTATCCTGTGGTGGGCCCTATCCTCTGGCCTGGCAGCCTCACCACCCGCGTTAAATAGTGCCCCCCAATACTTGGTACCATGACACTAACAAGGACAGTTCACTATGCGCATAACTCAAGGAAGCCCTCAAAAAGTGATCTATTAGGCTTCTCAGTTCCCCTTTGGGGCTGCTGTGTTTTTTGTGGTAAAAAAGAATGGTTCCTTGCAACTTGTAGCCAACTATTGTGCTCTGAACAAAGTAACCATCAAGAATTAGTACCCCTTACCGTTAATTGATAACTTATTTGATACCTTGGGTGGTGCCATGGTATTCTCTAACATAGACCTTAATGCAAGATACAATTATATATTCAGCAAAGAGAATGATATTCCTAAAACAGCCTTTTTTACCAAGTGCGGCTCCTACAAATGTATTGATATCAACTTTGGCATGACTAATGTGCTGTCTAACTTTGTAACCTTCATGAACAAAAAGTTTCCTCCGCATATAAAAAACACCTCATTCTGCCTGGACAACATAGTTGTGTACAGTCCCAATGAAGAGCAGTACCACAAATATCTAGATGCTGTGCTTGCTACCCTGTCTAACACAAGCTCCTTGCAAAACCTTCCAAGTATCAGTTCTCCTGCAAACAACTACTTTTCTTAGGCCATATATATCCAAAGATTTCATCAAGCCTGACTCCCAGAAAGTGCAGGCCATCTGCAAGATGCCACCTCCCAAGGACGATAGAAAACTAAGGATCTTCCTAGGAATGATTATCTATGCTCAACAATCCATAACCAAGTGTGCTGCCCTTTCTGCTTCCTATCAGCAATCATGGGTATCAAGTCCAAATTTGTATGGATCCCACAATGAGACCTATGTTTTTGACAACTTAAAGAGAAGCTTGTATTAGCACCCATACTAAAGTACTATAGACATGATGGGGACTATCAGATGGGAACTGACACATATGATGTCTTCATAGGTGGGCTCCTGTGTATCAAGACAGAATTAGGCAGTCCTGTCCATTGCCTATGAATCCCGCAAGCTGACTGATGGCAAATGATGTTACCCCATCCACAACAAGGAGTCACTTGCCATAGTAAATTGCCTTGCCAAGCAGTGGTGCTACCTGGAACGTCAGGAAGAGCTCACAGTACTTACTGATCATAAGCCATATATCTACTTCAAGACCCAAATCAATCTCTCACCTAGACAAGCACAATGAATGGTTTTCCTGAAGAGGTTCAACATGAAAGTACAGTACAAGCCTAATCCTGAACTTTTTATGGCTGATACCTTACCCACCTTTACATATTTGCCTTGATAGGCAAGGATGAGGTAGACCATGATTGGTATCTCCTTTTTCTCTGTACCAAGGATGAAGGGTTCCCTCTGGTCACCACAGATATCACCCAGAGTGTAGTGGCCAAGGACAAGCACCTGTTTTCTGATATTTATGATACCCTGCATCAAAAGGTAATGGATGGTGATATCATTCCTTATGTTTCAACCCATCCGAGAGTGAGCACCATCCTACGCTATCACCCAGATCTAGAACAATAAATATAGAGCCCTTTATGAATTCTTTAACCACAAGGCCTGGTGGCCCACACTATACTGTGATGTCCAAGAAGCCTTGAAATAGTGTGAGGTGTGCAAGAAATAAGCCAAAAGCAAACCTCCTCCCAGATCAGTGCTTCAAATCCAACCCCAGCAACTGTCCAAGACACGGGCATTGGATATTGTAGGCTCCTTGCCCAGAAAGGCCCATAGCCATAAGTACATTGTTCCTGCCATTGACTTTACCCCCAGGTGGACAGTAGCTTGAGCTATCAAAAACCATAACAGCAACAATGTATGTCAATTTATATGCAAATAAGACATCAGAAAGTTTGGAAATTCAGAACTACTGGCTATAGATGGAGGCAAAGAGCTGACCCCTGAGGGCAAAAACTTCTACTTGGCCAAGCAAGGAGTGAGGTACACAGTAATCATGCTCTACTATCCCAGGCAAACAACAGGCTGAAGCAGCTAAATAACTTCCTAGTACAAGCTCTTGCCAAACTCACTGCCAGAGCACCTGGGAATTGGTCAGAGCAGTTACCTACAGCTCCTTTTGTATGCTGTACCTGGGGGAACAGATCCACTGGGAAACACCCCTTTGAATTAGTCTACAGAACACAGCCTAACCTGATGCAAGCCCTGATAGGGCCCAAACTTGATGTGCCTATAAAGGTATCAATCAGGGACATCCTGAATGTCTACCTCACCAATTGTGACCAAGAGGATCAGAAAGACAAGCGGCTGCAAAGCATGGCAATCCTCTTCAAGAAAAGAGATAAAGTGGGTGACACAGTCTGGGCAATTAACACGGATAAGAGCAGGCTGCCACCCAAAAAGTGAGGGACATCATTGTGCTGAAGGTAAATGATAAAAATACCTATCTAGTATAAGATTTAGGTAAAAGAAAAGGGCAAGACTTTACATCACAGCTGTCTTCAACTATGCAGATCAAGACAGAAGCAGCAAGAAGCTGTTTCACCTTCAACCAAGCAATATCTGGTGAATTACAGGGCCCCCACTTCAGATGTCCTCCCCACCAATGAACCACCCAAGGAGGCCAACTCTCAGCAGGGGATATCAAAACTCCAGGGTTAACCACCCAGTAAAGCTTTTAAAAAAGACCCCCTGCCCCTCAACTTGAGTATCCTGATACACACAGCCAAAAAAAAGCCAACCTTATTTACCAAACAGAGGAACATGAACCATCAATAACCCAAACCCAGAGCAAACTCAACTTAGTGCCTGGCTCACTATCAGGACCAAGCCACCCCTATACATTCAAAGCAATTGATTGGTGGATGCCATGTTCCTCCTAAAGGATTCATATATACTATATCATCTCTCATATCCTAATATAGGTATTATCTAGCTTCTGATATTTTTCACTTGTAACTCTGGGTATACAGCGCATTTACAGTATTGGTCACAATTTTTGGCCTTTCTTTGATGTTGTGCTTGAGTTTGCTTCCTGAGGAATGATGGATGCTGATGGGATAGATTTTCTGGTGAAATTAGGCTACGGTTGGCCAAAGATGGATTGGGTTCGATGTCTTTATATACACAGGTCTGATGATTGCCCTGGTCAGAAATGGTCTCTGTGTGATGTCCAAACAACAAGCTGCCAGTTTTGATGGCAGGAACATACCGCTCTTCATCCTCTGGAGTGCAGTTAAAGCCCGGGGTGTATCTGCCAGCTGTACTATCCCCTTGCTCTTGGCTGTTGCCTGCCATGAGCCCTTGGTGCTGGGGTCAATAATTGAAACACCGCTATCGCTTGCAAAGGCTGTTTTAGAGATCAGATAAATCCTTGATAAAAAAGAAATATATCTGTTGATTGTGGGTTCAATACGAGGCAAATTTTATTACAAGATTGCTAGCCAATATTTAAGCGACCTGATTGGGAAGCTGGATTTTAAATCAGATACCCCATCCCTAAATAAAATTGCTGGGTTGGCTGAGGGGGTCCTTTTCCGTTTTGGGGCTTGCTTTTGATCAAGTAAAGTGAAACATTGTTTGACTGGGTTTGTTTTCTGTGTGTGGACTTCTGTGGGCTCTATATCTGATGGTTCTGTGTTCGGCGTATATGTTTTCTGTAGAAAAGATATGCATCCAGGTGTTGTTTGGGATGTGGAATATCCTTGTGAGAGTTTTAATTTTTCAGGTGTGTATTGTTAACTTTGAGTGTGTTTATGTTATTTATCTGTGTTGGTGTGCAGCATTAAAATCATTAACAGCTCTTGTCCCCCGGAAAAAACTTGCGCCATCTATGGTTTGCTTTGATGCGTCCATCTCAGCAGCTGTGAAAAGTACCGTGCATTTCTGGATGGCATCTCGTCGGTATAGAGTTGTTCCAATACAGGACATAGCTTTCTTCTAACCTCCCCTTTCGAAGCGTACTTGACATTGTTGTGTACTCGGAAAACCTAGCATTTTATAACAAAGCTGATGCAGTCTATTATCGGTGCAAGACAATATGATAAAGTATATGATTTAGAATATTGATAAGCCTATATTGTATTTTAAAAGATCTTTTAGAAGTTGAGATCATAGTGTTCCAGTTTGAGAGACTGTGATCTTTGTGGGCTTATCTAGGGCTGGATGAATCCGCTCAGAGCTTGGGCAGCACTACTGGGATCTTAATATCTGAGTGAATATGCTGAGAGAGGGCAGTTGTAGATGTCATACCAGCTGGTTTATTTTGGGTGAGGATTCTAGCGACCAGGTTTCTTGTGAATTATGTAAGATTTCCCACGTTATTGTAATTTGAAGATTGGATTACTCCAATAGGGCGGCTGGCAAGGAGATCTGGAACCAGGGTTAAAGATGCTTGTGATTAGCGAAATTCAAAATAGTTTAGCGATAGATTGGTTTCAAAAGTGGTTTGTGGCCACCACCCAAGCCATGCTAGCTTTGCTGGCTGAGAAACCTTGATCCAAAGTACCACATCTGGATTTTCTGCTGCTCCTGGCTGAAGCAGCAAGAGGATCACCCGTGTTTTCTATTCATGCCTGGCAAGTCGCTTGGTGATGTATCCTGTGAACTGGACGTTACGCTTCATTGGTTAATTGATCAACTTAGGCGGGTTTGGTTTATGATTCCCCATATTTCAGTGACGTCGATCTTAGTTTAGGATTTAAAAGTAAAGGCCTTAAAATGATCAATTGAGCTTTGATGAAACCCAGTCCATTGCCGATCTTTGAGGATATCCACTTTGAACTTGGTCGACTCAGAATCACTCATGCCAGTTAAATTAATGGGGGTTTCATATCGCTAGGTTTTTGAAGAACTAGGTCTTTGAAGAATTATTGTTGCCCTGTCATTGGCGGTGGTTATTTATGACGTCATTATTGATGTAGCGCTAGGGGTAAAATATAAGATAATGGATTGGTTTGTAATCTTGTCCCACTATCAGTGGCACAGATTGACGAGAATCAAAGTGGGGTTGTTTGGTAGTCAGCTTTGATGAATGGAATTAAGCGAATTGTTTGTCACTGACTAGGATTGGAAGTTCCTCTATGCAAAACAACGAGTTAGTTTAAAAATGGTATTTTATATTTCATAGTGCTGGGTGTAGAATAGCAATCTGTTTTGATTGGATAGCAAAGTGCATAAATATATTTGTTTTTGTTGCATGGCCTTAATGTCCAACCTTGTCAGAATCGAAGCCAAGTCAACTGCGTTCCTCATGTGTGACCTGCAGACTCAGTTCTGTGGCCGTCTGTTTGGGTCCAAATGGGTTGTCCATACTGCTGACAAGCTGGTAATGCAGCATTAACTACTAACCCCCAGATCAAAGCCAGCAATATTCTGAACATCCCCTTGCTAGTTGCTGAGCAGAACCCAACAGGTAACTACCCCTTGCCCCCTGGCTAACCCCCAGCCTTTGGCCATACCATTCCTGAACTTGATATCTCCCATGCCACGCTCTGCGAACCCAAATCTCAATTCTCAATGCTCACCCCGAGAGTCAAGGAGGCTCTGAAAGGAGTGGATTATGTTGTCTTGTTTGGTGCAGAGGTTTTTAGGTTTAGTGAACGCATCTAACGTGTAGGCCCAGTATTGTGTTCTTCAGTCATGTCTGGATCTCATCCGGCTCGGCAAGCATGTTCGCATTGTCGTTGACGGTGTTTCTTCCGTGAACCGCACCGAGCTGCATCTAGCCTTTCAGGTAAGCCATGCTGCTTCTCTTCTCACTGTTAGCGCATGGCCCATGTTGGAGCCGTCCTCGCCACATATGACAGCCTCATTACCGAGCTGGTCTGGGATTCTGACCATCCCTCCTTCCATGAACTTTTGAAAATTGGCAAGTCTGGCCAAAGCCTTGCTGCTACCAATCCCATCCTTCTGCAAATGTCCAATATTTCCTCTCCAAAGATAGCCCCTGCTGCTAAAAAAATTTCATACCTACATGCCAACCTGTAACTATAAAACTTACTTCCAAACCACTTAAAGACATTATGATTTGATGTAGAATTTATAAAGGTTTCCGCAAACCCAGTAACAGGTGTTTTCAAGTTTCGATCTAAATTCTAGACGAAGTAACAAGGAATTACGATTAAATGAAAACGTTGAAATTAAAAAGAGTCCAATGATGTCATAAATGCTTAATTGACAGAATTGATAGCAAGTTTAGTAGATTAGATGCACTCGAGGATTAAATTAGGATTTATGGCGTTCTATTCAGCCTGGTGGGGCGCCTCGATAAAGTCAGTTGAGAAGATGGAGATGGAATAGAAGTGGGTGTAGGCCCTTTGCTAGCAAATCACGTAGCCCGTTTCAGGCGCATTTGGCCGCATGGAATAGCATTTCAGCCTGGCCTTGGGCGTTAAATAGCTGTCCTTTACAGCTTACCTCTCATGACGCTTGTGGTGCGAGAAGCGCTGATGGAATATCTGCAGGATGAGTACAGTAGCCTTGATGCTCCACCACCCTACACACGCTTCCCCGACCCCAAGAGTGAACGCATCGTATCTCCCTTTCCCAACATCGAGTTGGCGGTGCGTCACCTGCGCGAAGCCAGCCAGGCCCCACTTCTGTCGGGGCTTGTCGCATCCAGGGTTGTCAATAGCCGCAGATACACTTTCCGCCAGGGGAGGATGCGCCAAGTCAACTTTTTCGAAATCTGCACAGATCGTTCCATGGAGCTGATGGCCAAGTTCTCTCTGATATCCACAACCCTTTCCACCCCCAACCATCAACAGCTGGGAATCCTCCTGCGCACCAGCTCTGCAAACGACCCCGTCGTCCGCTGGATACTTCACTGTGTTACCCCCCACCCTATCTCCCCTGTGCCGTCGGCTTCTACCTTAATCGCCGTGTCCCAAACCCAGTTCCGCCTCACCCTGCTGTTCAGGCCTGAACCCATCGAGTTTGACTGGATTCGATCTGAAGATACTTACGAATTGACCCGCCACCTCCAACCCTACCCCCCCATTGCCCGCCTGACCCTCGACACCCCCCGCCCCCAAAATCCGCTTCTGCCGGCTACTGGAAGACTCTGATGCTCTCCACTTTCTCCTGTCTGCCTCCCACATCCTCCATCTACACCTCACCCAAGAATAATGCCATAGACTTCCAATAAAATCAGCCCACATATCAGCTCTGAAATCTCATGTCCAATATCGACCCCTTTGAACAGCTGACCAAACTCACCCATCCCACTAAACCTTGACACTTGACAATGAAACTTCAAATCCCCAGCAAAAGTTTATATCCAGATCACCCAAATTCGATTCCGATTCGAAGCTGCACGATCATTAAACCCCAACATCTTCTCGAACCAACCCCCGTCTAAAGATGCCTCAGCCGCGGCTAGCTACCGGCTCCAAGACGCACAACTAAAACGGCCTACCGTATATTCACCCAATCTAAAACAAACATTTGAATCAGCGACGCAAAGCAAGAAACTTGCCGAAACAGCCATGCCTAAAAAAACCCTAGCCCATACCATAACTCTCAGCCTAGTTTCTAATCACAGCCTATCAACCCCTATAAAATCTCAACCAACCATTTCACACCTTCAAGATCAAACACTACCAAACGCTGTAACCACTTGTAGATACGTAAACTTTAGCATACACAAGCCAGCATAGGAACCAAAGCCGAACCAGGTTTATCGGATCGTTGAAGCAAGCTATCCACCCCTAGGAATGCTTCGGCTCAGCCCCGGCTAGCTTTCGGCTCTAGGCCGCAATGGCTAAAACGGAATTACCATATATTTGAATATTTTCTAATAAATATTTGAACAGAGCAGTCAGGAGCCAGAAACTGGCCGCGGCTGCCCGGGGCTTGGCCAAAGCAGCCCTATCCACCCCTCACGACAACCGAAATGTTTACCAATATGCAGGGCAGTAATGAAATAGAACCCCCCCCCCCCAAAAAAAAAGCCCAGACAAGTTCCAGCTCCAGATAACAGCACCATTAACCTGGATATTAAATGTATGAGGATCGATACAGTATCAAGCTTATCCTTCTGGTAAAGTAGATCTAGATAGAAATGGAGAAATTTAGAAGGATCATAATAGCTACAATTACTCCCTCTCAGGAAAACACTTCCCTGGGAAACACCCCAACTAATAGTTAAACAGTATACCCTTACCAGCCGTCCATATTGTACAGGGATCAAGCATTTCAAGTCCTAAACAGAACATTACCTGGACAAGCCCCATAACTGCCATGACGTACATGGACAGTATACAGCTTCCCATGGTACTATATAATACTCCCTCTTCATACCAAATAAAGCAACATTCTCCTCTAAATCCCCCTTTATCCTGTTCTATATACTTTCAAGAAGTGTACACTCAAAAGAAGTAACCATCATTAAACAAAAATGTAGCATTGTATACCTTAGCATTGATTATAAGCGTTGACACAGCATCTTGAATTGCTCCCTTTCCAGAAACTGTTTCCCTGGGAAATGGCTTGATCACCTAGTAGAAGGTGGCTCTAGTATCACATCCAGATATCATCCTCTGATCCAACATTCAAGCCCTACCCATAACAAGATCCAGGTATACCTGATAGCTACTACCATCTACATGGACATTGTATGGCTTAGCATTGTATCATACCCTTCTTGTATACCAAACAGAGTATCTGACAAGGCAAGGTAGAGAGAATGCTTGCTGTAATTGATCAAACAGAGGATATCCACCCAAATAAGGGTATCCTTACCAATGAGGAGGGGTTTGAAAGTCCACATGGCAGCATTTTGCAGGCACCAGTAATGTAACTGTGCTGTTTTAGCAGAGTTCTAAGGGGGAAAATACTGGAAACTAGATGATAATCTTTATTGAGGGGTAGGGATTATAAAGTTATTGTGAATCCAGGATAACAGGAACATGGTTATTGTCACGGTAGGTTTCATAATGCCGGGTATTGTCTGTCCAAGTAAGAAGGCTCAGAAAGCCGGGAAACCTGTACCGAAGTTAACCGGGTTAACAGATTTAAATCAAACGGTCAATTGAAAATGGGTCATGTCTGCTCCAGTCTGCCAGCTGAAACCAGCTCCCCCTTTCAAACTGACATTGATAAATCAATGTAATTTGAGGGTCACCCAATATGAGCTTGTTAATTGGCAGGGTTGTCAGAAACTGGTCATTCAAGGGTTCTTTGCAACCTGGACCAGGTACTTGCTGAACAATGTGAAAGGAATAGGAGGTCAAGATTCAGGTGGTATTGCTTAGTTGCTTTTTCTGATATATATTGAATAATTTTCCCTGTTTCAACTCTAAGAGTTGAGTCCTCCTAAATTTACTCAATAAAAATCATTTATCCCAAGTTCTAATTTTGATTTTAAAAAATGCATCCTGTGATCAGGTTGTTGCAGTATATTCTTTACAATCTGATTCTGAACTGAATCATTTCTGGAAGATGGGGCCCGGCAACTGGAACTTTGTCGTTGGCACCTCCCAATGTCAATTTCATGCCAGCCAATTTTGCAGCTCCTCCCCCCATTTGTGAAACTGAAAATTGTGTTAATTCCCAATGCTCAGAATTTTACGCTGAAGATGCATTGATGCTTTCCCAGGTCATTTATCTTGGACTACTTTGGTTAGGACTAATTGTTCTACTTAATCCTGGAGTTACAATTAGAAATTTCACAAAAAAATATCTGAAGCTGCGTTGGTGGTTAATCATCAATTCTATGTGGATTTGGGTGGTAATTCCCCATCACTTAGAAACGGCTTCATATTATCCAGTAATTTCTGTCACATTACTCAACTCTTTGACTTCTGAGTTTTTGGAAGCAGTTCATCATGAATTTGTGTTTCTTTTCTCCTGCTCCGTCGAGATATCTGCGTTTACCGTGTTTATTTGCATCATTTCATTCCTGAGTTCTCAGTTTGGGCTTTTCTTTAATTTGTGGTTTCCATCTCCGGTTGCAGTTGTTGAGACTGGATCCTCTGTTTCCTATTTCTGTTGCGTCATGTCATTTTGGCGTCTGGATTATTTTCCTACTCCACCCACTGATGAAATTTCACATGAAGTTTTTTCAGCATTATCATTTTATTCCGGCTTGAGCCTTAGTCACAAATCCCAAGTTTACCATGTGATGACAAAGGTTTCTGAAGATGCTTGTGAATGGTTATTGTCCACGGTGGAGCACAATCCACATGTTTTAACTGAGAGTGCATCTCTATACCCTTTGTTAAAAAATTTGTGTGTATCTATTGGGGAGCTCAAAGTATATCATAATCTGTACGCCTTCCATCAGGGTACAACTCCGCTTTTGGTATTCCTTTCTCAGTTTCTTGCCTACTGCCGTACAATTGATGTTCCCAAGGTGAATAAACTCTCAGTGTTATGGTTAGCAGTTGACCAGACTGCCCAAGATTTGGCGGTTTGGGATTCCCCATTAACCATAACTGAGGCCCTGGTAAGCCAAATTCTTTCTCTGGTCTCAAACCCATCTACTTCTAAACAAGGTACATTGGTAATTGAGGATAAACCCGCTGCAGGCTCCTGGTTCTCTGGTCCTTGCTCCGCGGTAGTCCCTTCCAACCAAATCCAAGATCGTTCTTCCCCTAGCTTGTCTCAGCTACAATTGGCGATGGTGAACAAACCTGTCAATGTAAAGGAGGCCCCCGTAGTATCCGGTCCTGATAGTTCCTTGGCAATGCTTCAGCACGTTGTACCTGCAAAATCTTCCATGATTACGTCTGAAGAGTTGCCCCTTGTTCCCATTGATTGTGATAACCCCGTTCTTCCAGCTGCTGTCCAAGAAATGATTGAGCGTTACTTCCCGGAGCATCCTGTCTCTTTAGCTGCTGTCCATACCGCCAATGAAAAACAAGACCCTGCCAAGATTGCTACCTTTGCTGCAAATAAATCTACTTCTGGTTACTTCTTGTTCTATGGTAGCATTGATAGTGGTCAGACTATCTATCAGCCAGCTATTTTGTTGGATACAGGTGCTTCCAAAAATTTCATGAGTGTGAAGACTGCTGACTTGCTACAACTCAAGTACCACCTGGTATTGCTTGTTAGGGGTGGGAACTGTCAGACGTTTCCATCTTTCCAGCTGAAGAAGCCAGTTACTTTTGTAGTTGAAGGTCAGTCTTTTACTGCAAGGTTTTTTGTTTGCTCTACCCTGATGTATCCTATCATTTTGGGAGTGATTTGGTGGAGAGATCATAATTTATCAACCTTACTGGAGCAAAACAAGCTGCAGGTGGAGCACTCTTTGGGTATAACTATTTGTATTCCGCTGTTGGATATGTCTGAATTGGAGCAATCATCACAGACCATACAATCATTTCCTGTCCCTGTCCCTGTAAGTTTGGATTTAACAGCATGCTTGCAACCCTGTTCTGCGGCATTTGACGCCACCAGAGGCAAGGTCCTTCCCAAGCACACTCAGTTTGACTTTGACTTTAAGGTTACTGTTGATCTGATCAGAATTGCGTCTCCTATTTACCCTTTAACCTTGAAGGAAGACACATGTTTGGAAGAGTGGACTTGCAACATGTTGGCAAAAGGCTACATTTTTAAGAAGGCTTTGTTGATCTGCTCCCCGTTATTGTTTGTTCAGAAGTCTGATGGGTCCCTTTGTCCTTGTGTTGACTACGGGAATTTGAATAACATTACAATTCTGGATCCTTACCCTTTACCCCTCAAAGCACAGATATCTAGGTGTGTTGAGAAGGCCAAGGTATTCTCAAAACTGGATCTGTTGAATGCTTTCAATCAAATCAGGATTGCAGAAGGAATGGAATGGTTAACAGCATTCAGAACTAAGAAGGGTATCTTCCAGTTCCATGTAATGCCTTTTGGATTGAATAATGCTCCGACTTGCTTTCAGCAGTTAATTGATTCAGTCCTGGGGGATCTCCTAGGTGTTTGTGCCATTGTGTATATGGATGATATCTTGGTGTTTTCTCCAGATGAGGAGTATCATAAGGCCCACTTGTTGGCAGTTGTAGAGCGCATTCTCCAAGCAAACTTGATCATCAAAAGGAGTAAGTGTGAATTCTTTAAATGTAAGGTTACCTTTCTTGGTAATATTATCTTTGAGGATGGCCACACCATTGCCCCTGACAAGGAAGCTGCGGTTCAAGAGTATGCTACACCAGTGACAGTATCCCAACTTTGTAGTTTCTTGGGTACATGTACGTTCTTGAAGAAATGCATCCCCCACTTGTCTGAGGTGGCCACCCTGTTATATTTGGCTAGTGGAAAGACGACTTTGGTCTGGACGCCTGAGTGCGCAGAAGCGTTCACAGCAGTCAAGGCTCTTTTGTTGTCCTCTCCAGTGTTACGACATGTGGATCCTGAGCTTCCTTTTGTGGTTTCTACCAATGCATCTAAATACACTGTGGCTGGTGTGCTGTTACAGATGGCTAT
Organism: Entomophthora muscae; assembly: GCA_014839935.2. Lineage (NCBI taxonomy): Eukaryota > Fungi > Entomophthoromycota > Entomophthoromycetes > Entomophthorales > Entomophthoraceae > Entomophthora > Entomophthora muscae. Next base: position 90,353 of record QTSX02001499.1, on the reverse strand, counting down.
TGATGGGATTGAGAGACCTGTAGGGTATTTCTCCCGGAAGATGAAGGCTCAAGAATGCAATTACATGATTTACGACAAGGAATTGCTGGCTGTTGTGGAATTGTAAAAGCATTGGCATTACCATCTCATGTTGGCACGTCATCCATTTGTAGTAAGAACTGACCACAAAGCTCTTCTATATTATTGACAACCCAGGGTTTTGTCAGGTCATCAATCCAGATGGCATGGTGATCTGACAAGATACAAGTTCTGCTACAAGTTTATTAAGGGATTGGACAATCACTTGGCTGATGCACTAAGCAGGAATCCTTACCATCTCCCAGATGCTAGTATGGACGTTGAGTTTAACACTCATAATATGATTCCAGACAAGGCAGTGATGCCTTTTGTATTGCCTCTGCCGGCTACGTTGGCCACCATGTCCTTAGCTGAGGGTGCAGACCTGGACTTGTATTCCAAGGTTAAGTTTCTGCAGCCTTTGTCCAAAGGCTATGATAGGCTATTAGAGCTAGCATGCACAAACCCAGTGGGTCAGCCTCAGGGTTATCATAAGATTGGTCCAGTCCTATATCATCAAGGTTGCTTGTGGGTTCCTGAGGGCACTATTTGGGATGAAATCATGGAGGCTAATCATACCTGTCCAACGGCTGGTCATCCAGGGAAAAACAAAACAGTGGAACTAATCTGCTGCCAGTTTTCCTAGAAAGGTTTGACTGTGCAGGTATCAGCTTTTTTTGAGATTTCCTGGTATGTGTTTGATCCAAGGCCAGTCAGAATAAGACTACTGGTTTACTTGTTCCACTACAGCCTGCTGCGGGACCCTGGACATCTGTGTTGGTGGATTTCATCGGCGAGCTTCCCAATTCCAATGGGTTTAACACAATCATGGTGGTGGTTGATTGTTTCACAAAGATGGCACAATTTTTACCTTGCTCAACCACAATTACTTTGGTGGAAACCACTAGGTTATTTGTGAACATAATCTTCTCCCTACATGGCATCCCAATGGAGATTGTAAGTGACTGTGGGCCTCAATTTATTGCTCAGTTCTGGGAAGCCTTTACTGGAATCCTTGGTATCAAATTGTGCTGCTCTACTGCTTTCCACCCCCAATCTGACAGACAAACAGAGAAGGTAAACCAAAGTTTTAAGGTCTACCTACATTGCTATACTAATGCGCAACAAGATGACTGGTGTGATAATTTACCTATGACAGAGTTCACATATAATAACGCCCCTCACATGTCAACTCAAGTATTGCCCTTCTATGTCAATGTGGGTTACAACCTTTCTTCTAATATGTGTCCTTGTTTGGTTAACAACGTGGAAGCTGCAACTGATCAGGCTGCTGCATTGAAGCAGGTTCATCAGGAGCTCCAGGTTACTCTCGCCGCTGCTGTGACAACTTACAAGGAATACACAGATTGCAAGCGCAAGGAAGGTCCAACTTACAGGCCAGGTGATCTAGTCATGGTTGATGCTTGCAATATGAAACTCAAGGTTCCCTGTCGCAAATTAGGTCCCAAGAAAGTTGGTCCCTTCAAGGTAGAACATCAGATTGGTCCCTCCACCTATTGGTTAGATTTACCTCCTACTTTCAAGCTTTTCCATACCTTCCATGAATGTCTTCTTACTCCCTTCAAAGGAACGGAGACTCCCTCTTCCCAACCCATTCTTGTGGAAGGAGAACCTGAGTATGAGTTAAATTGTATTCTGGCTTCCTGCAAGAATTGCCAGCGTTTGGAATATTTGGTGTCTTGGAAGGGTTATCCTGATTCTGAAAACTCCTGGGTTCCCCACTACAATTGTTCAAATTCCTCAGATCTGATCCATGAGTTCTACGAGCGCAATCCCACTGCTATTGGTCACCCTGAACTTACCTTAGCCGCAATTAAACTCCCACCTGCCCATAAGAATTTCTCCTTATCTCATCTCCCAGATGGTGGTATTGTGCCCAGGGCTAAAGCAGAGGGTAATGTCACGGTAGGTTCCATAATGCCTGGTATTGTCTGTCCAAGTAAGAAGGCTTGGAAAGCTGGGAAACCTGTATAAAAGTTAACTGAGTTAACAGATTTGAACCAAACAGTAAATCAAAAATGGGTCACGGCTGCTCCAGTCTGCCAGCTGAAACCAGCTCCCCCTTTCAAACTGACGTTGATAAATCAACGTAATTTGAGGGTCACCCAATATGAGCTTGTTAATTGGCAGGGCCGTCAGAATCTGGTCATTCAAGGGTTCTTTGCAACCTGGACCAGGTACTTGCTGAACAATGTGAAAGGAATAGGAGGTCAAGATTCAGGTGGTATTGCTTAGTTGCTTTTTCTGATATATATTGAAAATTTTCCCTGTTTCAACTCTAAGAGCTGAGTCCTCCTAAATTTACTCAATAAAAATCATTTATCCCAAGTTCTAATTTTGATTTTAAAAAATGCATCCTGTGGTCAGGTTGTTGCAGTATATTCTTTACAATCTGATTCTGAACCAAATCATTTCTGGAAGATGGGGCCCAGCAACTGGAACTTTGTTGTTGGCACCTCCCAATGTCAATTTCATGCCAGCCAATTTTGCAGCTCCTCCCCCCATTTGTGAAACTGAAAATTGTGTTAATTCCCAATGCCCAGAATTTTACGCTGAAGATGCATTGATGCTTTCCCAGATCATTTATCTTGGACTACTTTGGTTAGGACTAATTGTTCTACTTAATCCTGGAGTTACAATTGGAAATTTCACAAAAAAATATCTGAAGCTGCGTTGGTGGTTAATCATCAATTCTATGTGGATTTGGGTGGTGATTCGCCATCACTTAGAAACGGCTTCATATTATCCAGTAATTTTTGTCACAGTTGTGTTGATCACTTGGTTGGATGATGAAGGGGGTGGCTTGATCCTGATAACAAGTCAAGCGCCAAACCAAGATATCCACCGTGATGGATCATCATCTGTTCATGTTGATGGATTTGGTAATTTGAGTTGACTTCCTGGTTTGGCTACAGGTCACTGGAAGGTCAAGTTGCAGGTCACAAACCCACTTAGTCAGAACCTTGTTGGCGGGCCAAGTCTGCTGTTTTGACAATATTCACTCAATGATAGTACAGCCTGTAAGAGAGGGGGGCTAAACTAACTAAGTTTGGCTCCCATCCCGGGGGAAGGATCCACCATGTCAACATGTAAAGACCCAACAATTGGGGAAGTATTTTAGCTAAGTAGGGTACCAAGTTGGCCACTTGGTACCCAGTGAGCGCAGTCACAACAAGATATACTTCATCATCCATCAAAAGACCTTTGAGTGTAAGTTATAACATCCAAAATTACCGGCAAAATACATGAGTACATAGTATGCTAAGGTATATATAGCTGTAGACTGAGTGGAGTGGGGGAAAAACCAGCGTGTGTGACAGAAATTGCGGGATAGCAAGAGGCTGTCTCTAAGTGGTGGGGAATCACCACCCAAATCTGCATAGAGTTAATGATTAACCACCAATGTGGTTTCAGATACTGTTTTGTAAAATTTTCAAACAATATACTAGGATCAAGTAAAACAATTAATACTAACCAAAGTAGCCCAAGATAAATAGCCTGTGAAAGCATCAGAGTGTCTTCAGAATAAAATTCAGGACATTGAGATACAACCAGATTTTCAGCTTCAAAGACAGGGATATAACTCCAAGATTGGCAGGCATGAAATTAACATCAGGCGGTGCTGATGACAAAGTTCCAACTGCAGGGCTCCATCTTCCAGTAATAATACAGCTGAGAATCCAATTGTATGGGATGTAGCACAACAATATGACTATAGGATGCATTTTAAATTTAAAGTTAGACCAAGGGATATGTGATTTTTATTGAGTAAATTTTGGGAGGGCTCAACTCTTAAGAGTTGAAGCAGTGAAAATTATTCAATATATATCAAAAATCAACTAAGCAATACTGCCTGGATCCTGAGCTCCTATTCCTTCCACATTGTCAAGTAAGTATCTAGTCCAGGTTGCAAAGAACCATTGAGTGACCAATTTCTGATGACCATGCTGATAAATAAGATCATATCTGGTGACCCTTAAATTACGTCAATTTATCAACGTCAACTTATGGGGGATCAGATTTGACCAGCAAACTGGAGCAGCTGTAACCCATTTTTGATCAACTGTTTGATTCAAGTCTGTTAAACAAGTCAGTTTTGTTAAAGGTTTTCTGGCTTTCTGAGCTTTCCTAATTGGCCAAATAATCCCCAGAATTATGGAACTTACTGTGACAGTGTGGGCCAGGAATGATGATCAGAGGAGTTGAGCTGTGCCGGCTCCTTGTAAAAGTGCTCACCAGTTGGGTTATTGAATGGCCCATGAAGTTGATAGTGTTGGTGGCCCCCAATCCTGAGGCAGGCTGTAAGGACAGCCAAGAAGATAAGGTGGTTCATCCTCTAGTCCGGGGGGAGGGCAGACAAAGCTTAGTGTCTTTAACTTTCTGAAGGGTAAAAGTTTTGGTTGATTTATGTTATAACAATTGAGGGATAATTCTCTCAATGATAGCACAAACTATCATCAAGTGATTGGGCTTTATTATATACTATCAGCCTTGGTAGGGCATGAATAGTGAAAAACATTGAACAGGGAACCCTAAACACTTGAGGCTGTCTGGAATTCCCTTTTGGAAGTGGGATTGGTAGTGGGGTGCAGGCAATGAATTGTTAATCTCTGACTTGCATTGGTTTGGTGCTTTTTCAGGCACTTTCATGCACCCAAATTCCACTTCAGCAATTGCTGCATTGGTGGCTTTGCAGGGCAGCCTGTCAGCCCCATCTAGATTTGGTAGATTCCAAATTTGGGCAGCACTTCCCCCTAAATTGGGTTTGGGGAAATTTCATTTTTTTGGTTTCCCAATTTGGAAGTTTCCCCATCCAGCGGGAGTGCACTGCCTCCCGCCATCTGGCAGGCGTGCGGCTGGTGTATAAAAATCAAATTTTGAAATTTTCAAATTTTTAAATTTCTTTTTAAAATATTTTATTTTGTGGCAGTTTCCCCAATCAGGGAGAACTGCTGCAATTTTTTATCTTGACTTTTAGGACCAATTGTGACCAAAATGTTGTCTTGTAAATGGTTGTTGTCAGGAATATTCCTGACACCATCCAGTGCAAGACTGGTATGGCCGCTCAAAGAGGCATCCAAAGGGAGGACACAGCAGATAGACAGGTGAAGTAGGAATCTAAACCCATCAAGATTATCCCACCAAGCAGCCAGGAAGTGCGCGTGGGGACGTGCTCTTGGACATCCAGCCCTTCTTCTCAAACCACAGGATCTGGGTTCACAGAGAAGAAGGCAATGGGGGATCCAAACTTGGGGTAGACTCAGGGACTGGGTTGAGGGCGGGCAGTTTGAGGTCATCACAGGTGAGACTTCTTACTAAGATCTCACTGGTGGTAAGGATGTCTTAAGTGTGCCCAGGAATGTTCTCAAACATTTTCATGAGTTGATCAGGGTTTCTCCCTACATGGTGAAATAATTTGAAAATACGACTCCAAAGATCTGGAGAAGTAGTCCAAATCATTATCAAAGCAGGTGCCAGAGTAAAGGTTACAAAATTGACTAAAGAGACTAGCATTCTATGTTTTTCAAAGGGACCCAGTAAATCAGGGGTAATTTCCAAGAAGAAAACAAGCCAAATTAGGCTACCAGACCAAACATAAAATCTCCTAAAATACTAGGATAAATAAGGGGACAGCAACCACAGGCTACAGACTTTGAAAGCAAGAAAGGTGCTCCTTGAAGTGTATAGGTGAGTGTAAACAAAAGCAAAAGCAAAAGGAGAGCAAAATCAAACTTAAAATAGGTAAATATACAGATCTACTACTAATTTTTAAAGATCAAATCTAGCTTTTAAAACAAGATCAGTAAGCTTTGACGTTGACGCTAACCATAGCACTAGGGACTCTGGAAGGGATGCCGGCAACCAAGGAACAAAGAATAAGGTAAGGTAAGGAAAAGCTAAAACTTCTACTAAAACTATAAAGAAATAAGAGGTCAACAAAAGAGACCTAAAATTCTAAAAATTTGTTTTTTTGAAAGCTGAAACCTTTATTTGTTAAAATGAGCAAGCAGGGGACTGGAAGTCCCCTGTCTTTCTTTAAGAGAGGGGTTTCAGAATCCCAGAGTCACCTGACCCAAGGTGCAAACCTGATTAGCTGCAAGAGAAAATTTGCAAAGGCAAATTCATTAATTTGGGGGGTTTTGTAATAATTTCTGGCTTCAAATCTGATTGGCTGGCATTAATTGAATGATTAAGTCAACATTTAATCCAGTTGGATTGTGTTTTTTTGATTCAACAGAAGTGCGACCTGTTTGATTACACTTAATTTGTTTTTAATGTGGACGGACCCAGGCCAAAAAATAGTCTAAATTAATCAGAGATTCCGCCCAGGTGGGAAAATAAATCTGGTTGTTAGCAGTTGCCACCTGAGACAGGTACACCAGGAAAAATTGCTCATCAATTTTATGAGCTAAATCTCCAAGAGAATTAAGGGGGTTTTCTTGAGTCTGAGCAGATTTCTTGGTGCACCAAGGGAAGATGATCCTATCCAAGGCCAAAGGGGGGGGTGACTTTATACAACCTATAATTGAGGGATTTGCCTTTATTTATACTATTAGACCTGCAAGGTATAATTATTGGAAGACATTACATTGGGGGAAAAAGTCTGAGTTGCATCTGTTATTGTCAGGAATATTCCTGACACTTATAGTTGTGTAACCAACAAACTGTCACCTGCCGTCAATATGAAGGCACCTGCCGCCAACGTGCAGACATCCACTGCCATCAAGAAGATACACACTGCCACCATGCAGAAGCCCGTCACAACCAAGCTGTGACCTGCTGTCAACGTGAAGGCACCCGCTGCCATCAAGAAGATGTCTGCTACCACTGCACGGGCCCCCGCCACCACCAATCCATTGCCTGCCGTCAACGTGCATGCATCTGCCAGTCTTTGCCCTCCCATGCCAGCAGGCCAGTACCCATCCACTCCTTTGGGAAACCAGGAAAGGCAATTTCCCCAAAGTCAAACTTGGGAGGAACTGCTGCCCAATTTGGTAGCTTACCAAATGGGGAATGGATTGACAGGCTCTCCAACAATGAAAATCATGCATCAAATTCAGTAACTGAATTTGGATGAATGAAGAAGTCCTAACTTGCACTATGCCAATGCAAACTGGGATCCAGTCAAACTTTCTCAATTGCCAGCCACCCAAGCCAATCCAGAAAAGGGAATAACAGATGCAACTCAGACTCTTGATTCCCCAATGCTATTCCTTACAATAATCATGCCTTGCAGGTCCACTAGTATAAATAAGGACAAACCCCTCAATGATAGTTTGTGCTATAATTGAGTGAATATCCTCCTAAATATTATCACATTAATCAATCCTCCACTTAGGCTAAGCAAGTAACCTTACTAGACCCATTACCTCTCCCCCAAGTCAAAAAGATGAACTATATCATCTTCACAGCTGTCTTGACAGCTTACCTTGGGATAGGGAGCAACCAGCCAACCTATGCTCAGTTTGGTCCTAAACCACAGGGGCCAAAAGGGATATTGTACAATGAGCCAACTCACCTCAACTAAATGGATTTGAACCCGTGGACACCTCTGGTGTTATCTCAACCAACACCTAACTTAGCTAATTATATGATTCCCGCAGTTACACTACTGTACCTTGATGGCAGCCTTAGACAATGCAACATCCTTTCCAAAGCCTTCTGTCAGGCAATAAACCTCTATCCAATTGTCTATGCCTTGAACAGCTTTGAGCCGCCTGACCTGCCATCTTATGTTACTAAAGTTTTACCCTCAATACTTAGGTATTACAGTTATTCCCTTTTCTGAGTTGGATTGGGTGGCTGGTAATTGAGAAGGTTTGACTGGGTAGCTGACAGCAGGTGCAGGTGCACAGGAGCACACACACACAGGATGGCTTGTGGGTGGCAGGCAGGCTGCAGACTGGATCACAAGTGCCTGCACAGTGGCGGCAGATATCTACTTGGTGGCAGTGAGCGTCTGCATGTTGGCAGTGGGCAACAGCTTGGTGGTGGTGGGCTTCTGAATGGTGGCAACATGCATCTGCTTGGTGGCAGCAGACGTCTACACATTGGCAGCAGGCAATGGCTTGGTGGTGATGAATGTCTGCATGATGACGGCGGGTATCTGCTTGGATGATAAATTTTTACCTTGTATTTTAAGTTCTGTTAAGACTTTTTTTGTGTATTATTCCCATATTGCTGGTTTGAGACGTTTGTTGAACATCTTATGGCCTAGATAGTGGAATATTTACCTGTCTTTGCCATATTGAACTCAAGTAGGTTACATGAATACTAGTGTCAGGAATATTCCTGTCAGATGGGCATGTTGATTTGGTTTATAAATGAAAGAGAACAAGTATGTGTAAGGGATTTCATCCCTTTCACAAGCAGAAAATCAAACCTTGGGTCTCCTAGTACTCAGAAGGATCCAGAAATTGCATTTATAAATGCAAAACAGGAAACAACAGAAACAATCAATAAATTGAATTAATCAATTCAAAAAGACATTTGAAACTGATTAAAAAATGCACCTTTGAAAACAAGAGTGTAAGCAAAAGCAAACACAAAAACCAAATCTACTATATAAATTCTAGTTTAAATTCAAAAATCAAGGCTCCAGATGATGAACCCAATGGCAAGAGCGAGATAACATTTAAAATTGGCTCCAATACACTCAATACAGCCAATTAGGCTAAAATTAAATGCTTAAAACAGTACAAACAATTATTAGGGGAACCACAAAGCCAATCAAATGTTACAGATCAACCAAGCCAGAGAAGTACTACAAATCTAACCCCAGAATGCAACCCTAAGCATAGTACAGTACAATACTGCAATGCAATAACCCAACTCACCTCTTCTTGAATTGTAGGCTGCAGCCTGCTGCAGTCATGCAAGGCAATACTTTCCTAGCTACTATTGCAGAATCACCTGGTAACCACTGTCCCCTCCTCCACTTGACTTCAGTATTTAAGCTGAACAATTCCCTCTGAGAAAATTGCTCTAACAATTTTATATTCCTATCTTCACTTCAATAGATCTATATTCTCAAAAAACCTCTAAATTTTGATTAGTAGATACCCAAGGATTCCCTGCAACAACATGAAGCTCATTCTTATGGTTTGGGCCTTGTGTTTTTTAATTGGGCTAGGCCAGGCTAATGTGAACTTTGAAACTCCTGAACCAACTGTGACTGATAAATCAGAAGACTCCATTTGGTATTGTTTTGGATCACGTTGCTGTCATGCCCCATAAATTGAAACTGCTTGATTCCCTCCTATTATCCATCTCAAGGCCCCCTGGTTGGTCTTGAGATACACCAATGTCTACTATCTGTTAAACCACTTCACTCCCTTCCTGGGAAGATTTTGCTTATTTGGTCATCTTTTACATATGTTAATGATAGGGATTCCTGTAGGGTCCACTCTAGTCAAATTCAACTTGGGAGCTCTCCTTCATTCTATTGGAGAGAGACTTCCCAATGAGTGGATCCCTGAAAGTATGAAATACAGCAAGATATTTTTGAATCAAAGGTTCATAACAGCTTTATTACTTAAAATGAAGATACTATCATTTCACATAGCAGGGTTTTTTTATATTACTAAGTTGTGTAAAGACCCAACAATTAGGGAAGTATTTTAGCTAAATAGGGTACCAAGTTGGCAACTTGGAACCTGGTGAGCGTGGTCACAATGGGATAGACTGTCATCATCCATTGGAAGACCTTTGTGTGTACGTTATAACGTCCAAAATTACCAGCAAAATATGTGAGTACTTAGTATATAAAGGTGTATATAGCTACAGACTGTGTGGAGTGGGGCAAAACCAGCATGGGCCAGCAACTGTGGTAAGTTTGACTTCCTGGTAATTAACTCCCTTAAACTTGACTCCCTGGTAGTTGACATTATAGTAAATTGAGAATTCTGCTTTTGCCCTGATTGACAACTGGAAATCAACACTTTTTTAATTAACAGATCTTGATTTACTGAAAACTTTTAATATAAAAAATTAAATTTTACAGCTATGGTATACTAAAGTGACTCCAGAAAACTCAAAATGCAATAAAAACAGTACTTTAATTAATAAAAATAAGGAGAAATAAGCAATTTTTTCTCATTTACTATGTAATTTACACTTTTCATTATAAAAATATTTTTTATTACCATAAAAAATTAAAATTCCAATGAACTAAAAATAAACAAAAACACAACAAATAAAGTTATGCAAAATATGAAAAAATATTAATATTTATCTGATATAGTTTATATAAGCACAACTGTGAATACCATATGTTTTATTTGGAAATTAACAAAAATTAAGATATTTCACTTACTTTCAACTATAAATATTCATCTCAAACTTACCATGCATACATAGAACAATCACTTCTATCTAATTAAATTAAAAAACTTAAAAATTAAAACTAAAAACTAAATGATCAAAGCTAATAAGTAAAAGTTAAAGTTAAAAAGTTAAAAGTAAAGTCATATAACTGAGCAAGCAAGCAAGTTTATTCCTCATCATTCTTTCCCTGTTTCATTTCGGCCCCTTCCAGGAGGGCAGTGGCAATATGCTCAAGCTGCTGCTTAAGCTCCGAGGCCCTGTATTTGTGCTTAGCTGCACCCTTGATGGCCTTGGTGAAGAGGGTACACCGGGTGGTTGGCTTGGTGGGGGGACACGGTTGGAGAGATCTCGGAGCTTGGAGATTGTTTTCTCTTGCTCATGCTGCAGGAGAGAGAAGAACTTATTAAACTTCGGATGAAGCCCAAAGTTGGCTTTAAGATGCTTGTGATAAGCCTCTAATGCCAAAGTGGTCTTCAGCTCCCCGTTGACAGCCACCCGGTACACGTTCCAGCTGGCCTTGGCGCGGGCCTTGCCTTGCCTCTGCGTGACAACCTTCCCAATCTACTGGGGCTCAAAGTACTCAAGGAAAGGCTTGAACTCTTGATGCTTCACTATGTAGGAATCCTTTGAGAGCACCTCAAACCCCTGCACAGTGTGCTCTGGCTTTAAAAAAGCCAAGGCACTGAATTGTGCCAGCACAAATCTGCAGGTGTCCAAAGTATCCCTCTGGCTCAACCTACTAAGCTTGGCGTGGACCTGCACGTTAAGAGCAACTGCTTGGCAGAAGTGGAAGTGGCACCCCTGCACCTCCCTGCTGAACAGCTGCTCAAATGCATTGAACTGAGCAGGCTCAAAGTCCATGATGCACACACAAGGCCCAAGAGCTCTTAGCCTTGCCTTTTCCTCCGAGTCCAGGGTGGCCTGGTCCTTTTCAAAGGCAGGTGGGTTGGCGCGGGTGTGGGAGGGAGTCTTCTTGGATTTTTCATTTTCAACAGGAAGAAGGAGGGCAATTTCTTGGCGGAGGATTATGAACGCACATATGTAAATGGCCTCAGTGGCCCCAGGAAGAAGAAAGAATGCAAGTGGAATCACCCGGATGTCAATCTGGGCATGGACCATCCAGAGCTGCTTGAACATCTGGGGGCAAGTGGCAAAGGTACAATCAACTAGCCAGGTTGAAGCCCTTTTCAACTCCATCAGGTTCTGCTGAGTTGAGTAGCAGATTATGTGGTCCTTAGTGGCAGGCCTGTTGTCATGGAGCAGGAAGAGCTCCCCACTTGGAAGCTGCTTAAGCTCATGGGAGAGTGTGAGGTCTGAGAGGACGTCAGAGGCCTTGGGAAGAAGGGGATTGGCAGCAATTATTTTCTTGTTAAGAAACTTAACCAGCTGCTCTTGCGTGGGCACCAAATTAAGAGTTTTGGGTTTGAGATGTTGCAGAGCCTTTATGGCCAGATCAGAAGCGCAGAGGTGGGAAGAGGTGGGATTATCTGGACCAGAAACATTTTATCATCTGAGTGATTGAATGATTGAGGGGCTCATAGGTGTGCTCCCCCTTCTCAGCTGTGACCCTTTCCCAGCCTTCAGTGTTCAGGCTAGCCCCACAATACTTATCCTCAAAAATAAAGTGTTTGCTCTTGGTGGTGCACTTTTGATTATTACAGTTGAAAATGTAATTAACCACAACGTAGCCAGGGCTGCCCTTCACAGACATGATTGGGAAGTAGCGGGGGAAGCGCTTGGGGACTTTAAACTCTCCGTCCACATTACAGATATTGCGGATGGCCAGTGGATCCCAAGCCACATGACCAGAAGCTTTGAACTTCTTTGAGTACTCCTCCGGCTCATCTTGGGGATCAGATGAGGAAGGGGGGAAGAGCCATCAGGAGGGGGAGGGGAAGGGTTCTTTGAGGCCTGCTTAGATGCCTCCTTTTTCTTACCAGAAGAAGAGGTGGGCTCCTTGGCAGCATTTACTTTATTGGTATGCTGCTCCTTGGTGGGCTCAGAGTTGGCTTCTGAGTGGTAAAAGGAGTGGTTGGTAAGATCACCATCATATTTATTGGGGGAGGAATTTTTGGGGGAAGGTGAAGGGGATGTGGAAGATGAGGGTGAAGGGGGGAGAAGTAGGAGGAGATGGAGTGGGAGAAGATGAAGTAAGAGGGGATGGGGTTGGAGAATTTGCTTTTGCAGGCTTCTTGGTACTCTTGGGAGTGGAGGCAGTTTCTTTGGAGCCCTTGGAGGCTTGGCGCTTGGCGCTTGGCGCTTGGGCTGTTCTTGTTTGATTTTGTCTAAAGAAAAGTTTAGCATTGTAAATAATAGAAGTATGAAAGATAGGAAAACACAGAGGTAAAACAAAGTAAAAGTTAAATGAAAAGTATGCAAATAAAGTTTTATTTATCAAGAAAAAAAACATAAAAAAGTAAATAGAAGCAAAATAGAAACTCAAAGTATAGATATAAAGATTAAAACATAGAAAATAAGTGAATTTATGATGAAGCATCAAAGATGTTAGGTTCAGCATAACATCTTAGTGTTAAATCATTGTAAAAGTTTAATTGAAAATCAAAAAAGTATATGAAAATTATATGGAGAGCAGCAGAAAAAGTAGTAGATTATAATTGCAAAAAAATAAAAAATAATTATGTGGAATTTTTTTATTGAGAGTTGAAAATTCAAAACATAGTAAAGTATCAAGTTTGGCACTGTCAATCAGCCAGGAAAAAATGAATTCTCACTGTTGAGTATGCCAGAGTTGAGCAGAAACATCAAATTTACTATGTTTTTTACATATAAAACTTGCTTAAATTTAAAACGGGTTCAAAAGTTAACCCAAAAGCAAGGCAGCATCATATAATCAAAAATTAAAAAAATACAACATAAGTTAAAAAAGTAAATGAGTGGAAATGTGTTTATTAGTGATTAAGGTATGCTGGGAGGAGCTAAGAGTGAATTATTTACCATAGTGTTGGTTAAAACGTTAAGAAGCTCTCTGTACTAATCACCAAGTTAAAGTGTCAAGTGGGTGAGTGTTGAGTGGCACTCATAGTGCGTCAAATATTAATTTAGCCTTAATTCCAAGCCTTTGATTAGTTAAATCCAAAACAATCAGGTGTCAAGTGGATAGAGTCAAACAAAGAAGGTGTCAAGTTTCAGTTTTTTATAAATTACATATGAAATCTCTTAATAAATTGGGCTTAATTTATGTGGCACCACTTAATCCAAAAACCCGGGAATGACATAATGTAAAACAAGTGGGGTATTTGATTAATGTCTATACCACAAAATCCAGTATAGTGGTGCTTGGGAGCTTAATCAATGGCTATGGACACTAATAATAAAAATATAACAGTAAATAATAAATTTTATATAAGCGCATATGTATTTTATTAATAAAATTAAAATTTGGCTTAAAAAGTGTTGAACTGGTCACTTTTTGGTTTAGAGTGTCAAACACAGGTTTTTTCATTTCTATTAGTAAATTTACTTATAAATTGCCCCTTAAATTGGTATTTTAACTAACAAATTTATTAAACAGAGTCAAGTTTGATTAAATTTACCCTTGTTTTTTGGGGTTGAACCCCTAAATTACTAGTAAAAATTAGCTTAAAATTGGTTAAGCCAAAAATACTAATAGATTCACATATGCGGCACTTGACTCCCTGGTACTCGACAAAGTGTCAAGTACCAGGGAGTTGATCACCAGGGAGTTGAGCTTACCACAGTTGTCTGTGGGCCAGGAGTACTGATTGGAGGAGTTGAGCTGTGCTGGCTCTTTGTAAAAGTACTTGCCAGATGGATTGTTTAATGGCCCATGCAGTTGTTGATATTGGTGATCCCAATCCCTAGGCAGGCTGTAAGGACAGCTGAGAAGATCAGGTGGTTCATCTATGAATTTTGGGGAAGGGCAGACAAATCTTAGTGTCTTTAACTTTTCTAGAGGGTAAAAGTTGTGATTAATTTATGTGATAACAATTGAGGGGTAATTTTCTCAATGATAGCACAAACTACCATCAAGTGATTGAGATTTATTATATACTATCATCCTTGGTGGGGCATGAATAGTGCAAAACATTGGACAGGGAACCCAAAACACTTGGTGTTGTCTGGAATTCCCTTTTGGGATTGGGATTGGAGTGGTTTGGCAAGCAATTAATTGTTAATCTTGGTATTGCATGGCTTTGGAGCTTCTTCAGGCACTTTCATGCATCCAAATTCAACTTCTGCAGTTGATGCATTAATTGTTGTGCTGGGCAGCTTGTCAACCCCCTCAAAATTTTGTAGATTCCAAATTTGGGCAGCAGTTCCCCCCATTTTTGGTTTTTGGGAAATTGCCTTTTTTGGATTCCCAATTGGGTAATTTCCCCATCTGGCCAGGGTGGAAGGCCCCACTGTGGGGGGTGCGCCGTCCCTGCCGGCTGGGTGGCTGACTGGCAGGAGCAGACAGGCGGGCAGGGGCTGGCTGGAGGGGCCTTGTCATGGATCCAGTCTTGAGCAGCCAGCCCGTTGTTTTCAGGGGTAACTCAGGCTGGGTTTTTTGCGGGCAATGCCCATCACAAGAGGGGAGCTAACTTTAAAAGGTAGGAGGCAGACTTCCCCACCCAGGACCACGGGCTGGCGGCTGGGATTATAGTGTCAATCACCCCTGTGAGGGTGATGTACGCAATCCCAAACAGCTTGCCAGAATGGTTGGTTAAGAGGCCAGGCAAGGAAGCAGGCATAGGTTTTGGGGTCACGGGCGGTTCCATGAGAAGGTCATAAGCAGGGAGATAGTTGAATTTCCCTCTGAACAACTTGGGTATTGAAAATATCCACAGGCCTTGTTGGTTGTATCTAATTGCAGATTGTATGCGGGCCAAAAAATTGAGTTTGAGTATCTTTTCTGGGGTGTATTCCTTATATTCAGATTTCAGAGGGTAGTTGGTAAGATGGACGGGTCCAAAGGGTACACCAGGAGGACAGGAAACTGCAGGCGGTGGGGCAGGGGGGCCAGGAGATCTTGAACTTAATTGGTAGATACCAAATACAAAATAAGGCAATAGCTGTATGAGCCAAATTAACATAACCTTTATTCAAAAATGGCAATAAGTTTGGAGCACAGGGTCTTTGTGTCTATCTAGTACCCCACCTCCAAACTTAACATTTCCCATGCGGGGTTCATCAGGGCATTGGGAAGGGCAGGGACAGGGAGACTGGGTGCTTGGGTCCAAAGGCAGCAAAATGGCATCTGGCCTGGGAGTTCTTTCATTGGTCAAGAATCTTGATTTGGCTACCTGATTATCTTGCTTTAGTGTCGTGGTCATGGGACTGGGCTGCGGGCCCATGCCTCTTTCCTGGGTCTGCTCTTGATTGGTTGCTGGTGTAGACTTCAAGTTCATGAAGCTAATAGTTGCCAAATCAGTACCTCCATTAGGTGCTGTGATTAGTCTTCCATTTGGTGCAATAATTTCTTTGGTTTGACTCTTTTTACTGCATGGGTCAACATTCTTGGTATCAGCTTGTGGGGGCTCAATCCCAGAAAAGCGCGGGCGGGCGGTCCTGCGGTCCACAGGCCCGGCAGCCCGGGGGTTCAGGGTCAAGGTTTGATTCCTGCTCCCGGGTCCAGGTTTCCAGAGAGGAAGAATTGTCAATCCTGACACGCCTGTTGGTTGGCCGCGTGGTCTGCGGCTGTGGTGTAAAACCCTTTTTCAACAATTTTGGAATTTTTAGAATTTATTCCTTCTGATGGTTGTTTTGCAGCAGTTTCCCCAATAGGGGAAAACTGCTGAAATTTTTTGTTTTGACTTTTAAGATTAATTGTGCCCAAAATCTTGTATTGCAAAGGGTGTTGTCAGGAATATTCCTGACAGTTGGGGTTTTTTGGGGGGAATTTCAGGCTTCAGATCTACAAGTGTTTTATCATCAGAAATCTGGTTCACTGGTTGGTTGCCAGGCTTGGCTGGCTCTTGATTGATGGGTGTTAGTGAAAAGGCAATAGAAACTTCCTGTTTCCCAACTTTATTCTCAAAACCATGTGATCTGAACAAATACATGTCAGTTTAGATGATGGGGACAGGTACTGGTTGACACTTATTGGGTAGAGAGATATCAGGTTTAGCCAAAACCTCCTTTAGACAGGCAGCTGCCTCTTCACATGTCTGGGTTCTCAGTGGCACGTCTTTGAAAGACTTCCTATCCAGTTTTGGGGAATCTTCTAGGCTTTGAAGGCTGCTTATTGAGAGGCTCACTGATTTGAGCCCAAAAAACATGAGCAGGCATACCACAGATCATGAGGAGCAGGGTTTGATTCCTTGTGATGATCCACATTTAAACAGTTTTGCAGGCAAGGGTTGATTTGGCTTCAAATAAAGACACTATTCTACAGATGGTCCATATATTGATTGGTTTGGTGAAAGTAGAGGCCTAGTAGGGGATGATGGCTACTAGGGAAGGTAAGGCCTAGCTAGTGGGTGCAAAGATCACTAGGGGCAGATGTTGTCTCCATCCAGCAGGAGGTATTGGCTGCTGTGGGCTAGAGGTCCTCACCCAGCAGGGAACTGTGGCTGCTTGGGGTGAGGGATGAGATAGCTCAGCAGGGAACTTTAGCTGCTTAGGATGGGGAATACTCCAGCCTGATGGGTAAGAGTTTCTGCTCAGGCTGGAGAATGTTTAGACCCTGGCAGATAACATGGGCTGCCAGGGTAGAAGTATGTGCTAGCATGGTAGGGGACACCTTCCAGGGCTGTGAGTTTTGGACCACTGGCGGGTAGTGCAGGCTGCCAGGGAGGGGATGAGCTTTGAGAGCTCTATGTACCCTGATATGCTTACAGGAGGTCTGTGAGCAAGCATTCTACCTAACAGACTGGTAGGATGTCCTTGTTTATTCCCCTATGGGAGCTTTGGGGAGACTCAGAGTGACCATTGGAGGGCATAGATTTGCTCAGAGGTGTCACCAAGGCAGTTTTCTTGAGAAAGTAGCTGCAGAACTTGGTGTGATCAGGGCTCTGGGAAGTAAAGCTGATTACTTTGCAACTGAAAGCCCAGACTTAATCACCTGGGTGAGTAAAAACAATGCATAGACATTGATCTATGATTGGATGGCCTAAGTGGATTGCCACTTGCAAGGGCCCAGTCAAATGCCAGTTCAATGTAGACTCATGCCTAGGTCTACAGGTTCTGGTAATGGGGACTGAGATAAAGGACTAAGGTGGTTCACAGAATTAGAAGAGAAGGCTAGTAAGAAGGACTGTTTGATCATAGTGAAGACTAATAGAGGGACTGTTGGTTCATATTGAAGTTTGGAACCAAAGTGGTTTATTGTGCAGGAGGAACCAAGATGGTTCCTAGTGAGGATAAATTGAAGGACTTCAAAAGCATGATGTAGGAGTGGCTAGTCATGATAAAGGAGTAGCCAGAGAATTGACAAGTTGGTTTGAAGACTGGAATAAGTTGTTTGAAGATTGGAAAAAGCTGGTTTGAAGACTGGAATAATCTGTTTGAAGGTAGGAAAAGGCTGGAGGAGCTGTTTGGTGAGCTAGAATGGACTGATTTCTAATGAAGCTGAAGAGCTGATAGATGTGGCTGAAGGGCTGGTTGAAGGATCAGAAGATATTGGTAAAGGACCAGAAGATAAAGTAGGAGGACTAGCCATATTGGATAAAGAGGTTGGAACAACTGATCTTGAGTGTCTTAAGAGAGAGAAGATTGATTAAGAAGCAGTTAAATAACAATTAAATGCTGCCTAGATATGATAGTAAAAATTAGATATCATATAAACCAAAAGAAAGAGGAGGAAAAATGGTTCACAGAGTGTTAAAACTGTGGATTTATTAAGCCATAATGGAGTCAGAAACAGGACGGAGAAACTGTGAGAGTGAAAGAGCAAATTTCGCCAAGGACAACTAGGGGAGGCAAAAGGGCAAGCAACAGGCAAGTTTGAAGGTGCAAAACATTAAAGAAAGCACAGAGAAACACAGAGAAACGTTGTAAAATTAAGGGTTTGGAATTTGCTTACAAAAAACATATACAATAATGCTCAAGATTTGCTGGAGAAATGTGACAGGAATTACAGCAAAACAGTTTGAAATGCGGAGCAGTTGTTTACCTGAAGCAAGACAACCTTGGGTTTGAACCATATTCAAGAGCAAGTCATTTGGGTAAACTATTTGGAGAAACCATTGAATCAAGGCGTATGATTGGTTGCAAGCCAGAGTCTGTTTAATAAGTGTTTTGGGGGCTTTAACTTGAGAGTTAAATCCTAAAAAATGGGGAGCAGAAGCAGAAAGTCCAGGGCTTTTATTGGCTGAAGTAAGTATGGAAGTTTGATATATTATAGAGAGAGGAAAGCTGGATAGTTTAACCTTTTGAAGAACAAGGATTTTAGGAGAGATTTTGGTCTGAAACAAGGAGCTATAAAAAGGGGAGCTGTCTGAACCTCTTCAGGGATTGAATCAAGTGGATTAAAAAGGCCACAAGGACTAGAGAAGGAGCTAAAAACCAAGCCCAAGGTGCAGAAGCTCAGGATACAGAAGCCAGTGCTAAGGACCAGGATCCTAAACTAAAAGAGACCGCAGGAGCCCAAGATACAAGTACAGGAGCCCAAGACCAAAAACAAGGAGTCCAAGAAGTTGTTAAAGGACTCCAAGTATTGGCAAACCCTTATTATTCCCTGTACCCAGGCATTATATCAGAAGGTTTCTAAGGGGGTCTTCCTTCTGACCAGAAATAAAAGCCTATTACAACCCCTGCCCAAATTTACAGTGAAAGAGATACCAGCTTTATGAGTAAGCTACTCTAAATCTTCTACCCAGGCCCAGGGGATGAGGATACCTATTGTCAGGGTTGCAGGAAATTTGCCTCCATAAGTCTTCCCAGGAGGAGTGGGAGAAAGTGACTAGGCATCTTGAAATTACTGATAGGGGAAGGAAGTTTATAGGAGGTGAATTTACTAGGCTATTACAAAAGTGGTACAGGCCTAAAGAGGGGCTGGCGCCTGCTGAGGTACAGGTGTATGGTGGAGAAGCCTGTCTAGTAATTGGGAAGGTGCTGGAAGAGTTTACACTTATGCAGGTTAAGTGCAAGCTTCTTATTACCCCTCACCACTGCAGGATAATGACAGCTCCTCCAAGCTGGTCCCTGGCTACAACCCAGGACACATTTTGGGGACTGGTGAACAGGAACCCCACATTCCTGCTTTTGAATTCTGTTCATTATCAGAAGTGAAATGTCATTAATGACAGAAAGTGCCATATGCTGGGCTCTTTTTGTTGGAGGAAATTTTCCTTTGGGTTGTGTAGGTGTGGATAACCTACCTGTGCTACAACTGTCAAGTATATACTTCCAAAAAGTATAATAAACAAAACAAAGGGGGAAATTAAGAAGATAATGGTACTTTATTGATATGTATATTAGCAATTATATAGTATCATTGTAAGCCACATGTTGGCCATTTATGTCATGGTATTCATAGGGCTTGTACAGGTAATGTTCCATTTAGGACTTAAAAGGGTTGATCCTTGTATAAATAGACAACTGATAATAGTGCCACCAACCTAATTATTAGCTGGGAAATTTGCACAGGGAATTACTTTCTGAGATGGAGTAGTGTCGTAACTGTGCTTTTTTAGCAGAGTTACAAGGGGAAAATATTTAGATAACTAGATAATAATCTTTATTGAGAGATAGTGATTATATAGTCATTGTTAACCAAGGATAACAGGAACATGATTGTATTGATCACACAGTTGGATGATGAAGGGGGTGGCTTAATCCTGGCTATGATTCAAGCACTAAAACAAGACATCCACCATAAAGGATCATCATTTGTTCATGTTGATGGATTTGGTAATTCAAGTTGACTTCCTAGTTTGGCCACAGGTCACTGGAAGGTCAAGTTGCTGGTCACAAACCCACTTAGTCAGAACCTTGTTGGCAGATTGAGTCTGCTTGTTCAACACCCCCCTGGCTGAAGGTTGGCTTCCTCAGGGGGTAGGTCATCAGGGAGATTGTCAGGAGCCCAGGCGCTGTACTGGACTAACTGTTGTTCTGTTGTGGTAAGATGGTTTCTTATTGTTTTTGTTGCGCCTTGCAGGTTCTTAGTCAGTTGTGGTGTAGAACCTTATCTTGCTTGCGTTTGCTGAGTCCTTGAACTAGGTAAGTGTTGTTTTTGTTTACCTTTAGGATTATGGTGGGTCCTACTTTTTTGGGCTGAAGCTTGTTTTTGTCTGTGTTTAGTACCCAGACTTCATTGCCAACTTTTTGTCTGTTTTATATGGGGATGAAAATGTCATGTAGTCGTTTTTTTCTCTTTCTAGCTGGTTGCTGTTGGCTTACATCACTTGAGGTGCTGTGCAAGGGGGGACCTTGTTAGGTATTTCCAGCTTTGGTCCTGAGAGAGCTTGTATAATGTTGGGTTGTGTGCTGTAAGCAAGCTCAAAAGGGCTCTTCCTGGTGGATCTGTTCACATAAATTTGGCACACAAGAAGTGCAGTCAATAGCTACTTGTGCCAGTCCTCAGGTCTCCTGTCAGTGAATTTGGTGAGGGCTTGTACTAGACTGCCGTTTAGCCACTCAATCCGTCCATTGGCCTGAGGATGGTAAGGCATTGTTACTGTATGTTGGACCCCATTATTTACAGGGTATACATTGGTGTTTTCAGAGGTCAACTCTTTGCCTCCATCAGTGATTAGCAGTTCTGGCTTTCCAAATTTGCTAATGATTTCTTTGCCTATGAAGTGCTGCAAGTTGTTGCCAGTGTGTGCTCTTACTGCTTGTACCACTGGCCAGCAAGTGGCAAATTCAATGGCTGTGATGATGTATTTCTTGTTATTATGTTTCCTGGACATGGGGCCCACAATGTCTAGGGCCCATACCTTGAAGAGCAACTGGGAGCAGATGGGCAACACAGACTTAGGTTGGGTATCACTTCTTGCAAACTTTTCACACACCTCACATTGGTCAAGGACTTCCTGAACGTCCCAATATAGGGTTGGCCACCACACTTTTTGTTTGAGGAATTTGTAAAGGTTGCGGCTCTTGGTATGGCCCAGGTCTCTGTGATAGTGTAAGATAGTGTTGAATCTTTGGTGTTTAGGGATGTATTGGATAGTACTTTCATCCGGCATCTTGCAGTGAAGTGTTCTGTACACATCTGCAAATAGGTGTTTGTTCTTGATAACTGTTTCTTTTGTGATGTCTGTAGTACCTGGATAGAAACCCTTGTCCTCAGTGCAGAGAACCAGGAGGGGCCAATATGGATCCAACCCATTTTCCCCTCTTGTAGCTCTGACATATAGGCAGAAGAGTGCATCTGCCATGGCAATTTTGGGTCCTGGCTTGTATTGTATGATTATGTTAAATTTCTTGAGGAGTTCCATCCAGCATGCCTGGCACCTAGACAGATTGGCTTGTGTTTTAAAGTATATTGGGGACTTATGATCAGTTAGAGCAGTGAACTCCTCTTGATGTTCCAAGTAACAGTGCCATTTAACAAGACAGTGCATGATTGCCAGCAGTTTCTTATTATGTATGGGGTAGTAGCACTTGCTGTCTGTTAGCTTGCACAACTTGTAGGCTACAGGCAGGAAGCTGCTATTGGTGTTCTTGATGTGTAATACGCCTCTGATGGATGAATCAGAGGCATCTGTATCCATTTGATACTCTCTGTCTTGCTTGGGATACTGGAGAATGGGCACAGTTGTCAACTTTTTTTTAGGCACCAGAAACAGATATCTCTTTTCAGGGTCCATATAAACTTGGATTTGGTGCCAGTTATGGGCAATAAAGGTGCTTTCAGGACGCCACAGTTGGGGATAAAGTGTCAGATGTAGGCGGCCATCCACAATAATGTACAAAGATTGGACTTGTCTTTTGGCAGTGGCATTTTACAGATAGCCTGGATTTTCTGGTCATCAGGTTTGATACCAATTTTTGAGACTACATGCTGTTGAGGATCTGGATGTACACTATTCTGTCTACCACCAACCCACTTAACATCCAGACATTGCCCAATTTAGTGCCCTTCAATGTACAGTTTGGCATGCCAGAAATGGTAACCAAGAAATATCACATGACTGTTCAAGTATCCAGCAACTTGAACCCATCCCGCACATGACCAACCCCTAGGTTTGATCCAACTAAATCTCTGCAACAGTCAAAATTATATTAGTCTAAAACATTATCCAATGAAACTACTTATCTTCTTTTTTAATTCCATATTTGAAGCTTCCCCAAAAGGCGCTCTTCATCACAGGTAGCAGCCACAGTTTTTTTGACCACACCCATGAAAGAGAAAATGACTGACCAAAACCCACCCAACTTTGCTCACGTACTCAACCAGGCCACATTACAGGAGACCTGGAAGACATACTTCCGCGCTCACAACATTGACAAGGATATACCTAGTGGATGCACCATATTCAAAGGACTGGTCATGCCCAAAGCATGTGCCAAGATAATTCAATACAGTCACTCTCTCTAACCATAAACAAACACACAACTGCCAATCACAGATCAAGTTACCAACACCAAGTACATTGATATCAACAAATTCTTTGGTAAAAACAAAGAAAACACCGTTAACTGGCTAGACCACAAAGCCGCTAAACTCTGCGCCAGCCGCATCCCCCATGAAAAGTGGGTCCAGGAAGCCAGCAAACGCCTGTATGAGGCTACAGCTAACTGGTTTGCTACCTGGGTTGGCTCACAAACTAACAACCAGCTTGACAACTGGGAAAAGGTCAAAGTGGACATCATCCACAATTTCCACGTCACTTAATCCCTCCAAGACATTGCCATACAGCTCAGTGATCTTCCCCAGAAGACCACTATCACAGCTTATGCCAATGAATTTGAGGAAATACACTGCAAAATTCAAAACCCAGCTCAAACTGACAACGTACACACCAGAGCTTCATTCATTAACATAATGATACTCTCTTTTGCCACCCACATTTGCCCAGAGGCTAACACCTCCATGCCTGCACTCATTACAGAGGCCAAGCGCACAGAAAAACGTGCAAACATGGAATACACTGCACATAACGGCAACCACTCTTCAAACAGCAATAGCAGAGAGAACTCTAATGGCAACAAATGCCAAAATTCTAATCATAGCAACAGCAAATCCAATTGTAACAATGGCAATCACAGCCAAAGCGCAAACCAATCCTGTTCCAAGAAAGAGGACACTGCCTAAGTTAACAATGCTGAAACAGCAATCCACTATGAATCCAACCCCACATTCTCTGACCTCAAAGGCCCCAAAACAGAGGAAAAGGGAAAAGAGGAGGGGGAACAGGCTTAAGTGCCCCTGTCTCCCCCCAAACCAACAATAAACTGTATCAAGGCACAAACTTTGCTGCTTGTATCCCACGTATCCCACAATCCTCCATTTTTATGAACATAAAAATTAAAGATTTCTCACAAATTCTTATCTACCTATGCACTTATAAACCTCATACACATAAAATTTTATTTGACTCTGGTGCACAACACACCATGGTTAGCAAACCATTTGTAACCAAGTACAAAATACCAGTTGTCAAATCCAACTTCAAATATGCCAGAATGGCAGACAAATCAAAGGTTCTACTTGAAGGCAAAACAACTCCCTTCAGAACTGACCTCCAAGGCATACAAACGTCCATCAAAGGACTTGTCATTAACAACATAAACTACAAAATTATAGCAGACATGGACTGGTTCACCCAAGTGAACCCCTGTGTATATTGGAAAAAAACCATGACCATCAAACACAACAGAGTCAACTTCAACATCCTCAAAGAACCCAATGACATCATTCTAAGAGACATAGTATTTGTCCAAGTCATAAATCAGGACAACTCAAAACGTCTAACCAAAGACAGTACACTCCACATAATGAGGTACACCAAATTCAATAACATGCAAACAACCAAGATTCAATTCCCAGAGCTTGCAGCACTCCTAAACAAATACGCACATGTATTTAAGGAAGAGCTCACAGAGTTACCCCCAAAACAGGAGGTCAAACACGGCATTAAATTATACAAGGCCATGCCCAAACCCGCACACCTCTACAGAATCTCTCCCGTGGAGACCCAAACCATCAAAACACATATTGAGGACAACCTTGCCAAAATTTCATTTTCCCATCTGATCCCCCATGGGGGGCAGCAGTGTTCTTTGTAAAGAAAAGAGAAGGCACTCTTTGCCTAATAACTGACTAAAGAGCACTAAATGTAAGCACTGTAAAGAATAAATATCCCCTTCCACTCATAGAGGATCTGTTTACAAGGCTCTCCAGAGCCAAATTTTTCTCAAAAAATGATCTCACCTCAGAGCATAATCAAGTCAAAGTAAAAGAACAAGATATACTAAAAACTGCATTCTATAAGCAATTTGAATTCTTTTAAATGTAGAGTAATGAACTTTGGGATATCACCTTTCTTGATCAGCTCAACCCCACTTTTTGGAATTGAGAATTTAAAAGCAAGTGATAAGCACATAAGAGTCTGAGTTTAAGCAAGGCTTTTATTAAAAAGAAAGGTATGGCCAACAACAACACCATATCCTGGGCCAAGGTGGTCCAGGGTCAGAAGCGCACTGTCAAAAGCCAGCTGGCATACTTTGCCAGAACCACCAAAAGAGGCCCCTTTGTGCCATCTGAAGGATGGCTAAAGTTTGTGACCTCTTAAAAATGGTTCCAAGACATCACCAGAGCCCTCCCAAGTCCTCTGTCCCCCTTGGGATCAGAGTCAACTTTGAAGGCAACCCCAACAAGTTCCAGGAGGCAGCCAAGGCAATAGTCACAGCGTATCTGAAGATGGTGTTCCTCCACCAGAGCCCTCTTAATGACTTCTTTGATCTTGGCTTCCTCTGCAAGGAAGATGCAGATCAGGCAGCGGAAGAGATCTTCACCCTTGAGGTTACTGATCCCAAGGGGAAGAATACCCAGATAGTCCTGCCCACCATCTGCACCAGATTCAACCAGGAAACCATACTCTTCATATCTTTTGGGGCCCTGCCTTTGGACATTCCTGGAGAGGAGGTGGAATCCCAGCTTAAAGAAGGACTGTCCAAGTATGGGGAAACAAGCGCGTACTGGTCAGCAGAATGTCAAAAGCAAATAAATCATCCACATTGTTCATTATTAGTTTCTTTTTGGACAGTCTGCCTAAATATGACCCCAAGTCTCTTTCTTGGAATGTGCTTCTTAAAAGATTTATTTATAAACGCAAAAAAAAATAAATACTGTAAATTCAGAACCTAAACGTAAAAGTGTGGGATTGTCAAATTCTTGGTCCAAATTTTGAATCACTTTTGCGGGATGGCCTTTTTTAATTAAATTGAATTTTTTGTATTTTTATTTGAATATTTGAAAATTCAGGAACTCATAGACACTTTGTAAAGTTCAAGTCAAACTGCATATTTCCAATGGACAAAATGAATTAACTGAAATCAATTTTGAAGCGCTCAAATCCATCAACCACTTTCATTAAGTTTACTATGTTTTTTCAAATTGCGGGATTGTCAAATCCAGGAACCAAATTTCAAATCACTTTTTTGAATGCCACTAGTAAACTCAGATATTAATTGTGGGAACTGGAATCCGAATTGAATGTACAGTAAAAAACTAGGACAAATCAACCCAAATCAAGAAGCTTCACTCTGGATAAAATCAAGTGAAAAATTCAATCTCAACAACCATGTTTAGACAAGAAATTAAGTGAAATGTAAAATTTTCTAAACTGGAAATAAGTAATATTCTGCACTCCAAATCACTAATATAGCAACCACAAAACCATATAATGATATATGAGCTATCCTCCTGATGACGCAGAAATTTTTCAAAAGTTTTTTGGCCCCCAGCGTAGCCAGGGGCCAAAAAACTTTTAAAATTTTCAAGGAAGAAAGGAGGGGGAAAGATAAATCATCAGTTTACTACACTATGTATTCATGTATTGCTATTAAGGATGCTTGATTACAATAGATTTTAAGAAATGCTAATAATAAAATAGAACTATATATTACAATCTATCTTATCATGTTGCCTTTTCATTGGTGTGATGATAGTTCATTTGCTGTTGATAATGTGCTTGCAATTAATTGGATAGCTTCATCTCCAGTTGCCTTGGCAATAGGAAACCAAGTTGCCTCTGCGAGGCCAGTTGGTCTTGGAGGGGCGACTTGATTTCCTATTGCCAAGGCAACTGGAGATGAAGCTATCCAATTAATTGCAAGCACATTATCAACAGCAAATAAACTATCATCACACCAATGAAAAGGCAACATGATAAGATAGATTGTAATATGTAGTTCTATTTTATTATTAGCATTTTTTAAAATCTATTGTAATCAAGCATCTAAATTTTAGCTGTTCTAAAATGGAATAGGGTGATTTTTGAGAATGCCTATGATTCCTAAAAGAATTAGCACAAATCCACTCTAGATCCTTTAGCATCCTTTTTGAGACACCCATAAATTATATTTATTTCAAATTCACCTCATTTTTGATTTAAAATTTGGTCCTTGGATTTGACAATGCCGAAATTTCAGATTCATTAAATTTTACATGATGTCTATGATTTTTTTTGAAATACAGGAAACCTCAAATTTTACATTAGAATCCCGCATTTCTGATTCATGTATCCCGCATTTGTTTGCTGTGCTTTGTCTTTTGTTAGTTGAGTTATCTGCTCAAGAGATTCAAAATCTTCCAATTTAAATAAACCAAAAAAAGTAAAATTAAATGGTTAATTTTATTTAATATTTTAATTTTCACTCAGCTGAGTTGCCTGCAAAAGTGATTCAAAATTTGGACCAAGGATTTGACAATCCCGCATTTTTATGTTTAGGTTCTGGATTTACAGTATTTTTGTACCTGGCGTGTATGGTGTCCAGTCTACTGGGAGGCCAGACATGATTCTATTGTAGATTTGTTGACCACAGCAAGTATGGGCAACAGGCAGAATTTTGAGGGATAAGGTAGGATGGAAAACCTATCTGTGCTACCAATGTTGTAAATGTGCTACTTTAGCAGAGTTACAAGGGGGAAAATATTTAGAAAACTAGATAATAATCTTTATTGAGAGATAGTGATTATATAGTCATTGTGAATCAAGGATAACAGGAACATGATTGTGTTAATCACATAGTTGGATGATGAAGGGGGTGGCTTGATCCTGGTTATGAGTCAAGCATCAAAACGTGACATCCACCGTAAAGGATCATCATTTTTTCATGTTTGTCAGGAAGCCAGGTATATGTAGAGGCATTAGGTGACTCCGTACAGGGTACTGCCAGGCCAGTGGGTAATGCCCACCATAGGATGGGTGCTAGCTTGATAATATTGGATACAGATTGCCCAAGCAAAGACCAGGGCTTGGAGTTGGGCACCATAGTGTCTACCACTCCATCAAAGTAATGTAGAGTACTCCAAACAGCTGAGTGGACGTGGTCTTGGCAGCATTGGGGGGATCCATTGGGTTATTGGGTCACAGAGTTAAGGGCAGAGTCATGGGGACAAAGTATGCTGGTAGATAATTGTACTTGTATTTGAACAAAAAGGGTGGCACCTCAATTCTCTTTCCTTTGTGTCCTATGTATTCAGTCTCTCTAGTTCTTTCCAAGGGGTCCACAATGAGGATAGTCTCTAAGCCGTACTCCAAGTAGGCAGGGTTAGGTGGGTACTTGGTAAAATGGACAGGTTCAAGGGGGGCACCAGGGGGATGGTTTAGTGTCTGAGGTGGGTTGGCAGGTTGGGCTCTGGAGGTGGCATTTGCCTGATTATCTGTTTGGCTATAGTTGAGATGAAAGATCACTAAGACTAGATAAGGTAGGATTTTTTTGAGCCAAAGGTTCATAAAACTTTATTATCAAAAATGACAATAGGGTTGTCCCCATACCACCAGGGCTTTTATACCATTGGATTTTGCTTCTTTGATTTTTGCAGGTTTCAGGTTTGCAGACAAGGCACTGGAAGGGTGTGAATCTTGGCTTAGAGTCTCAAGGGCAGCATATCCTGGTTGTGCTTGTTCTGGTGAATAGAAGTGACAATGCTTTGTTCTGCTGCTACTGTTCACCACATCACCTGAGAAGTCCAATTACATTACCCATTCTGGACTGGAGACTAGCAGCTGCTGGTAGTCATTGGCAGGGCTAGCATTAGGCTTTGTTTTAACCTTCTTTAGACAACTACAGACTCTGCATAGGTCTGGATCTTTGATGGCACAAGGCCAGAAGCAATCTGGTGATCATTCAGGGAATTTTCCTTAGGAAACTGGCAGTTATCAGAAAAGTGTAACAACTTGGGTTTGTGACTCAGTGAGTTGGCAGGCTCTTGTCCATCCTGGGTGACTCAATTAGCCTTTGGAGGATTGGGGTTTGATTCCAGGGTTTCCAATATTGATATTGAACTTCCTGTCTCAACACTTGGCAGACTGACAGGTTATTGTTCCTCCTGGTTGTGATAAGGCATCTCTTGCAGGCCAGGGGTTGACCCAACTGGCAGTCTGGCAGGCTCCTGTCTACCCTGGTCAACATAAGGCTTTTCCTGAGGCCCAGGTTTTCAATACAAGTATTGAAATGTCATTCATGACAATGTTGATGGATTTGATCATTTGATTTGACTCCCTAATTTGCCATGGGTCACTGAAAGATCAAGCTGCAGGTCACAAACCCGCTTAGTTGGAACCTTGTTAGAAGGTCAAGTCTGCTGTTTTGAAAGTAGTCATAGATGTTTCAAAAATAGCTAGGTATTATTCTTGTTTATAGATCATTTCAAACAAAGACAGATTATTTTTGTTTGCTGGTTGATTTGCTGAAGTGTTTTGTTTTTGGATTGAGTTTTAACTCATTGTACCTGAGTGTATTTCATTGTCAAATTACATAGTAAAATATTTATACCAAAGGATTACTGAAGCCATGACATTTGTTATTATATGTATTCTTTACTGTATTTTGAATACCCTTATTGGTTGTTTGGGTTGTTTGTTGCTGTGCTGAGCCATTTTGTCTATTAATGTCAGGAATGACAATTCAGATGCTCCTAAATCTAAAAAAACGGAACCAGAGTCAAACCCTGGGCAAAACCTTTGCGGACTGCCAGATCCATGGGCTTGGAACCCAATAACCCACTACTGATTGATAAAGTTGTTACCAGCCCGCCAGGACCCAAACCCTTAGCCGTCCCACAGGATTCTGCAAGCAAACCGCCAGTGCAAGATGCCAAGAATTTCCCTGAGGTGCCAATGCCTGACACCGGCAATTTTCTTGATGAAATACGCAAGTTTCTCCATGAGAGTTATTCTGAA
The DNA here is from genome assembly GCA_014839935.2 of Entomophthora muscae. Lineage (NCBI taxonomy): Eukaryota > Fungi > Entomophthoromycota > Entomophthoromycetes > Entomophthorales > Entomophthoraceae > Entomophthora > Entomophthora muscae. The sequence goes on along the minus strand of QTSX02001499.1, from coordinate 60,684 downwards.
CTCCCCCAAAGTCCCGGGGAGGCACTGAACCCAAGGACGCACCCAATACCCAAATCAACAAACAGAAAGATTTGAAGTCTTCTCATCCCAAAGCAGCCAGTGGCAAACTGCCAGTGCCAAGCGTCACACTGCCATCTGAGACCCCCAATGCCAACCTGCCCAATCCCAGAAAACCCAACCAGGTAGTGAAGCCTGGCAGTGTGGTATAAATACCTGCCAGGCCAAGATCAACCCACATTGTCATTTTTAAATAAAGGTGATGAGATATTGGTTTCCCCAATTATTGCCATATTTTATTCTTGTCATCTGCCAGTTAACTCAAAAATCATCTGACCCCCCTGCCAGTCCGCCAGCTATGTACTGCCTGCCTGGTGCTCCCTTTGGTCCTGTCCACTTCACAGAGTACCCCTTGAAGCCTGATTACAAGGACTACATTGCTGACAACATACTAGCCCGGGATTCCTTGGCCAGAACTACAGAGTTAACCAGATACAACCAAGAAGGCCCTTGGTACATTACCAAACCCTGCCTGTTCAGAGATAAATACAACTCCTTCCTGCCTACCAAATAGACATGGAACCACCTGTCACCCCCAAACCAATGCCTTCCTCTGCTGTAAAACTCCCCCTGGACTATATCAACAAGATTTTTGGAATTGTATACATTACTCTCACGGGAATAATTGATACTATTGTCCCTGCTGCTGGTCCGTGGTTGTGGGTGGGCAAGTCAATGTACTACCTCATTAAGTTAGTACTAATCCTTTGGTGGGCCCTGCCCACCCAGTCCACAACCCAACAGTTCCCAAACACTAGCAAGCTGGCCAGTCAGGGTTGGTTCCCTGACAATTAATGCCCAAAATTTTTGTTAACAGTGCCGTGAATTTACTTCTGGGAAGTATAATAAACAAGATAGAGAGGAAATTAAGAGGAGAATGATACTTTATTGGATATGAATATAGGAATATATATAGTATCATGGAAAGCCACATACTGTCCATGTACGTCATGGAGGTCATGGGGCTTATCTGAGTAATGTTTCTCTTAAGTTACAAGGCTTATTCAAGTTGTGTTCTGCTTAGGATATGGATTGTTTGATCCCTGTAATAGATGGTCAACTGATAGTAGTACCACCAACTTATTGGTTGGTTGGTGAGCCATTTAGTGACTCATTCAGTGATATACTTGGGGTGTTAATTCCCCAAGAGGGAGTAATCAAAGATGTTGCAACATCTCCCCCTGGGGTGCTGGAAGGTGGAGCCTTGGGAGTTTTCTTTAGATTATTGGGGATGAAAGATTGATATTAATCCTTTTAGCATTGGGAACAGGGAGTCTATAATTTTGTTGGACTATTCTCCCTTTACACAGGCAGAGTTGGTTGTGGTGCATACGCTTTAATTTGGTTTGAGCAACAATCCCTTTGATAAGGTAGGTATTGTTGGGCTTGGCTTTGATGACAATGCCTGGTCCACATAACCCTGGTTCCAACTTATGCTGGTTGTAGTTGAAACCCAGATTTTGTCCCCAACTTGGAATCTTTCCTACTATAGTGGGATTGCTTCTCTCTCAACTCTTTTTTCTTCCATGTCTTCCTGGTCTTTTCTAGCACGCTGTATGTTGGGGCCAATGTTATCTATCACTTTCTTGGGCAGAGGTAATTGTGGTCCTGCAGTTGTACTAACAAGAGTGGGCTTTTGCCCATAGACAAACTCATACAACTTTTGCCAGTGTTACCTTTGACTTGTGTTCTATAGACCATGAGTGATGTTGGTAGCATATCAACCCAGGCTTTTGGATTGTTAGCAGATAACTTTTCTGAGGGCTTCCACTAGCAAGCTGTTTAGTTATTCTACTTGTCTATTTGCTTGCGGATGATACAGGCTGGCTGTGATGTGTCTTATTCCGTTCTTGACAAGGTAGATATTGATGTTGATGGCCTTAAGTTTGGTGCCTCTTTCTGTGATCAGGAGGTCAGGTTTCCAAACCTTGGCTATGATTTCTTTTCCAATAAATTGTCTCATATCATTACCTTTGTGTTCTTTTGTGGCTTGTGCCACAGGCCATCTGGTTGCATAGTTGATAGCTGTTATGATGTATTTCTTTCCCTTGCTTTCACCAGGCATTGGTCCCACAATATCCAACAACCATACCTTGAAGGGTTGTGTGATGGATACAGGTACTACTGACTTGGGTGTTGCCTTGGTTTAGGTGTACTTCTTGTAGACTTTGCATTGTTCCAGTGCCTTTTTGATATCATCTAGCATGTTGGGCCACCAGTAGCGTGTTTTGAGATACTCATGTAAGTTTCTTCTATGGGTGTGTCCCAGGTCTCTGTCTTTGGAGGATTGTGTCAATCTTTTGCGTTGATGGGGCGTAAGGTATGGTGTCACCATTTGGAAGTATTTGGTGCAGGGTGCCATATACATTTTTAAACAGATGCTTGTTCTTAACAGTCTTCTCTTGAACGTCCATTGGTGTGCCAGGTGAGAACTGTCAGTATTTCTGGATATTGACTAATTAACAGATTCAACAAAATAATGCGGGCCAGCTGTTAATTGCTCTTAGGAATGGTTTCAACAAAATATTGCGGGTTGTGGGTTTGTGGGACCAGTGATCAAATCATATCCTGGCATTAACATTTCATACATTGCAATTAATTAATGGAATATGCAATTACTGCTCATTAAGTAGTTCACCTCAACAACCACCTCAAACATGCTTCCCATAATAATTACTATTCTAAAACTTTAAATGAATCCTAGAACAAGAGGGCCGTCATAAGAACTGTCATCTGCATTACATCTAGAAGAGTCCAAAATGGACTGGGCTGTCAGGCCAAACACTCTAAGATAAAAAGGCTTCAAGCCTATTGTATTAGAGTAGCTCTGATTTATTGAAACAATCATCTCTGTGAACTAGTAGCCAAACACTGGATAGCTAGCCCTGGAAGTGGCCCAGGGAGACAGAAAGGATACCAATCTTTGGAAGATGTCAAGTTAACCTTCTTTTAAAACCACCCTAAAAAGGATGGGCCTCCTGCCGTGCTGACTTAATGCTACTTCAGTCTCTTTTAGTGTCGTGAGCTAACTCAGATAAAACACGGGCAGGCAGGCTACCTTAAAGCCAGTTCATTAGAATAAAAGACTGATGATTCTGTATTGACTTGATGATTGATCCAATTCCTATTTCCTTAATGTGATCCTCTCTTAGGCTTTATTAGTGGAGAGAAAAAGATGATACTGTTGTCATACAGTATAGTTATCTATAGTAAAATATAGAGGCACAACTATGAACCTATATCCAGAAGTAGGAAGAACCATCCCAAATCCTTTGGGCCTTAGGCCCTGTCATACTTGCTACTTCTGATGACAACAAAATATTCTGGGCCAAAGGTTACGCCAAAGTCACAGGTTCTATGTACTTTCCTAATGTTAGAAGACTTAGGATATCATCTGGCAGATGATAAAATACCATGATCTGTGATTTTCTGATAGGAACCCTTCTTGGAGATTCCCCATGATAAGCATGGGCCAGTCAGGGTCCCCATCAGTGCATATAATGTGTTTACTGTATAGCCTTGAAAGGGTGTCTGTGGTAAGCATTTCCTTGCCTGGATTAAATTTGATTTACATTGGGTATCTCTGGATGAGACTCATCCACTTGGATTGTCTTCTTGACATATGCTGCTATGGCTTGAAGAATATTAATAACTTGTGATTGGTGAGGAATTTGAATGTTTGGGCTCCTTCTAGATAACATTGCCATTTCATTAGGCAGTGTATGATGTCCATCAATTTCTTATTGTGTATGGGGAACCTTTGTTTGCTGTTTGACAGCTTTCTTGACTTGTATGCCACAGGAAGGAAGTCTTTTTCTATTTTCTGAATATGGAGTACTCCTCCTATGGCGCAGTCAGGCACATTGGTTTCCAACTTGTACAATCCTTCACAATTTGAGTATTGAAAGATGGGGTGGTGACCATTTGTTCTTTTAGCTGGCAGAAATGTTGGTCTTGTATAGATGTCCATACAAACTTAGCCGTTTTGCCTATAATGGCTGACAGGGGGCCGTCAGAGCACCCCAGTCAGGGATGAATCTTTTAATGTAGGCTACCATGCCTATGAAGGTACAGAGTTTGCTTTTGTTTCTGGGGACTAGCATTTTGGTTATGGCATGTATCTTCTCTGGATCTGGTTTGATTCTGTCCTTGTTGATAATGTGGCCAAGGAATGGGAGTTCAAATGAGAAGAAGTCACACTTTGATGGCTTGGCAATGAGTTGGTTTTTCTTGAGGGTACTGAGGACCAGGCAGACGTCTTCCTAGTGTTGTTTTAAGGTTGGACTGTAGATGATAATGTTGTCCAGGTAGATGATTGCGCATTTTCTAATGTGTTCCTTGAAAACCTTGCTCATGAAGGTCACAAAGGTACTGGGAGCGTTTTTCATGCCAAAATTGAGAATGACACATTCAAAGTATCTGTACTTGGTTTTAAATGCAGCCTTTGGAATGTCTTCAGGTTTCACGCAAATTTAGTGGTAACCTGCTGTCAAATCAATTTTTGTGAAGATTTGGGACCCCCAAGGGCATCAAAAAGGTCATCAATCATTGGAAGGGGATACCTGTTCTTAATTGTGATTTTTTTGAGTGCCCTGTAGTCTGTGACTAGGCAGAGTCCTCCATCTTTTTTTTCTATGAATAAGACAGTGACACCAAAAGGTGATTTTGAGGGTCTAATGAGGCCTTTTTAAAGGGCTTTGCCCAAATAGGCTTTCAGAGCGGCATCTTCTTGGGGTATGAGGCAATAGATAGGTTGTGCCTTTGGTACACTTCCCTTGAGGTCAATTTTGTGTTGTATGCCATGGTTGGGTGGTAACACTGGTAGGGTCTCTTGGAAGACAGAAGGGAATTCACTGACAAGCTGATCTCAGATATAGTCCTTTTCACGTCTGGTTTCTGTATTCTTAAAATGGATAATTTCATATGTGCAGGTATTCCAATTGATCTTGCTGGGGTCGGTTTCCTCTTCTGTTTCCATGATTTTCACAAACACATGGCCTCTCATAAGTGTGTCAAGGTGATTTGGGTATACATGGTGATGTATTTTACCTCATTGTATGGTGTGGGTAGCACTGTCCCAGTCAATGTGAGGTTTGGTCTTTCTCATCTAATCCAGGACAAGTATAACATCATATTTGGGGATTTGTATGATAGGAACACTAAGCGTAGTTTGCACGTCTCCAATTTGGACACAGAAAGGTTTTGCTTCTTTATTGACTGGTGTACTCCTGTTATCTGCCATGATAACTCTCTTGATGTTGCTTAAGACTGTTGATAGTTTCATGAGGTTGGCAAAAATTTTGTCATCAAGGGATCAATCTGCTCCAGTGTCAAATAATGCTGTGCCCTGATATCTTCAAAATTATAAAGGATAAATGAGGAGTTTATTTCCAGTTTGGGCAGTAAACAGTAGAGGATTGCTGGAGCGCACTTGGATCATGGTGATAGAGTTCATGTCCTGGTCCCTGTACAAGTCTTGTGAGTTGGGGGAGGGCAGCTTGCCTAGGCACTCCCCTGAGCTTTTCCCTCCTTGTTGGTGTCTTAAGTACTTTCTTGGTTAGCCTGCGCTGTATGGTTCACATTTTGAGGGTGAGGGTTATTGCTCCAGTTGGTCTTCTTGCTAGGACAAGGGTCCTTTTTTGCTTTGGGAATTTCCTTTCTCTTATTTGATGTGTGTAGGTTGTCAGATTTCTGAGCTGTGTGTTTTCCTTCCAATAATATATCTTCAAGGTTTTTTCAGTGGGTCATGTCAAACCAACGTCTGATATGTGTAGGGAGACTGTTGTAAAAGTCCAGTTGAGGTCCTGGCTTGTCAAAGTTAATGGTGCTGGGAGCTTGGTTGTGGAGGCCTTCATACGCCGCAAGGTAGTCCTCAATTGTTCCCATCATTTTGAAAGTTCTAAGTTCTGTCATGATTATCACATCAGAATCTTTCATGGCAAACTTTTTTAGGAAGGTGGTTTTGAACATGTCCCAGTTTTCATTTTGATCAGGGTGTTGATCAAGCCATTCACTTACAAAACAAGAGGCAGCTTCCATGACACAGAGGGTGACTTTGCTGGCCCGGAGTCTGTGGGGATAGCCCACTTGTGTGAACTTGCTTTGTGTGCTGTTGATCCAGAGGCTGGCATTTTCCTAGCGTAACCCTGCAAAGGTCCCAATTTCTGCTGATTGTAGGTGTTGTAATATAATGTTGTGTATTTGGGTTGTTGCAACTCTGTTGTGGTTGGAGTTATGTGTAGCAGTCTGCGGGCTTTGAGAGTGCTGTATTGTTTGATAGGCACAAGGATGTTGTTGTAGATAACAAAACCTGCATAGATGTCTTGTCCTTCTTTGTAGTCTCTTCAGCCAGTAGGAAGGGCCATTTGTTGGGTCTTTTTCTTGGGAGAAAATTTTCCTTTGAGTTGGGTAGGTATGGATAACCTACATGCGTTACCACTGTCGTGAATATACTTCTGGGACGTATAATAAACGAGATAGAGAGGAAATTAAGAGTAGAATGATACTTTATTGGATATGAATATAGGAATATATATAGTATCATGGAAAGCCACATACCATCTATGTACGTCATGGAGGTCATGGGGCTTATCTGAGTAATGTTCCTCTTAAGTCATGAGGCTTATTCAAGTTGTGTTTTGCTTAGGATCTGGATTGTTTGATCCCTGTAATAGATGGTCAACTGATAGTAGTGCCACCAACTTATTGGTTGGTTAGTGAGCTGTTCAGTGACTCATTCTGTGATATACTTGGGTGTTAATTCTCTGAGAGGGAGTAATCAAAGATGTTGCATCAATAGGATGCATATTTTACATTAATACTTGGATTTTTCTTAAATCTGAGTTATATTGTTTAGCACCATAGCTTTGAAAACTACTGTATTGATGCATATAATAAGATTAAGAGTGGATCCTTCACTAGTGACTAGGGCTGTGAAAGAAAAAAATGCAGTCTTCAGATTTTGTTTTTTGGATTTCCCTCACATGGGGAATCCAAAATGCTGCAACTGAACCAATGAAAGTTCAGTTTTTTTATTGAGGAAGACAACAGTCCAATAGAAAGAACAAGAATAAATATAATAAGATGTGAGTTATTAAGGAATACTTCAATTAATTTATCATATAGAGAAGCCACAGGGGCCACAGGATGTGGCACAGTGGCAGGTTCAACATAAGGTTTGGACTGTGGAATAACTTGCGCAGGGATCAACAAGTTGAATTGGCAACGCTCCTAATTAGGAGATAGTGCCTGCAATTTAACATTGCCATCAGATTGATCCATGTTGTTAGATAGTCCTGTGGTAACTCATTGAGTGCCCCTGTGTATTGTAAAATATGTTGGCAGGCAAGGAGGGAAACTCGGTTGCAACAAAAATTTAAAAAAAAAACAGTTGCAGACAGCTTTTGTCCTCTGGAAGAGCTGGGAAGTGTTATATTTTCTAATAAAAATTTAATTTTTGAAATGATTTTAATTTTTAATTCATGCTTTTTTAAATTTGATAAAAAAATCCAGAAAAAATATCTTCCTGTGGATGTGTAAGGCTATGATTCTGGAAAATCATAACCAGGACAATTTCTGGAATCATAGCCAGATCTGAGATGAATGGCTGCTTTTTTATGAAGCAATTATTGTTTCAGATCTGCTGCAGCCCTGCTAGTGATAAAAATAAGGCCTTGATTCCAATAAGATTGAGCAGGCCCCAACTTTATTAAAATCAGAGCAGATTTCCCACAACCCTACTGTAAATACAGAACCTAAACGCAAAAATGTGGGATTGTCAAATCCTTGGTCCAAATTTTGAATCACTTTTGCGGGATAGCCTTTTTTTAATTAAATTGAATTGTTTGCATTTTTATTTGAATTTTTAAAAATGCAGGAACTCATAGACACTTTGCAAAGTTCAAGTTGAACTGCATATCTCCAATAGACAAAATTAATTAACTGGAATCAGATTTGAAGTGTTCAAATCCATCAACCATTTTCATTAAGTTTACTATGTTTTTTGAAATTGCGGGATTGTTAAATCCAAGAGCCAAATTTCAAATCACTTTTGAATGCCACTAGTAAACTCAGATATTAATTGTGGGAACTGGAATCCAAATTGAATGTAAAGTAAGAAACTAGGACAAATCAACCCAAATCAAGAAACTCCACTCTAGATAAAATCAAATGGAAAATACAATCTCAACAACCATGTTTAGGCATGAAATTATCTGAAATGTAAAATTGTTTGAACTGGAAATGATGCAATATTCTTCACTCTAAATCACTAATATAGCAAACATAAACCCATATAATGATTTATGAGCTACTCTCCTTTCTTCCTTGAAATTTTTAAAAGTTTTGTTGGCCCCTTGGCTACGCCGGGGACCAATTTTTTTTTTAAAAGTTTCAAGGAAGAAAGGAGGGGGGAAAGATAAACCATCAGTTTACTGCACTATGTATTCATGTACTACTATTAAGGATACTTGATTACAGTAGATTTCAGAAAATACTAATAATAAAATAGAATTATATATTACAATACAGTAGTTTTAAAAGCTATGGCAACAACCAAAAATACCTCAGATTTAAACAAAATGATTTCAGATTTAAACAAAATCCAACTCTCAGGTTAAAATATACACTCTGTTAACAGGGCTTATTGGTGTTAATGGGCAAAATGAGCCAACACAGCAATAAAGAGCTCACACACAAAGCAAAACCATTTAAAATACAATCTGAAATACATTGATTCACAAACAAAATGGTGTGAGTTGACTTTTGGTGTACATATGTTTACTATATGAATTGGTGATAAAATACACCCAAGCAAGGTGTGTCAAAATGCAAACCAAAAACTAAACACAATAGCAACTCACTACGTAAACAAAATCACTCACACAATGTGTGCAATGGAATTTAATCATGAATGATACCAAGGTATCTAAAATAAGACACAAGATCTGAAACATAAATTTTAAAAAGATTGTGTTGGGTGTTTGAATTTGGCATTAAAATCTAGGAAAATGGGTGTATTTTTTTGAGTATTCTAAAATGGGCATTGTAAAACCAAAAACAACTAATTAAGAAATAAAAAATCTATAATTGGGATATTGGGTGGGAAAAATATTAATTGAATATCCATAAACAGATAAAAGCAAAAATTAAAATTAGGGAGTACCTTAATTGAAATTTATTTAATATTTTATTAAATTTAAAATGGAAGGAACACAATACCAGAGTACCAATACACCCGTTGTGGGCCGTGGTTGTGGTCGCGGTTGCCACCGCAGGTCAAAGAATAGAGTTAGTGCAACTCAAGTGCCTACTCAAGGAGGAGACGGGAGAGGAGAGTTCCATAGTGACTCTGCACTGACACAGCCGGTTCAAGGAGCACAAGCTGCTAGGGTGCAGAGCATAAACCTTTGGATCCCAAAGCTGACCCAAAAGCCAACCAAGGTCACCACTACAAAGAAAGTTAGAAACAAGGAGGTAGAACTTACTTTGTATGTGTTTGAAATTCTGTACCGGCAAGAGTTGGTCCTGTCAGCCATGCTGGAGAAGGTAAAGCCTGTACTTGATACTAGCTATGAGCCCTATGTCAGTGATGGCAATCAGGAGGATGACAAGGAGCCCAAGTTCTATCTAACTGATGAGGGACAGCTGGTGTTAAAAAAGGTTGCAGCCTTCTGTACCAAGGTACCTATGCCCTGTGTTGTGCCCAATGCCAACAAGTCAATCCCCACCGCTAAAAAGCCTGCCCAGAAGCGCATCCCTGACATCAAACACATCATCCTGCTTAAGCTAATGCGGGAATCAGGTGATTACAAGGCAGCCACAGCCCTTGTTGGAGTGGATCCCAAGTACGCCAGAAAGACCTTCTAAAAATTCATCAATACTGGTTGTGTCCTTGCCACAGAGAAATCCTTGTGTGTTTCTACCATGCTCACTAAGGAGCACAAATGGGCAATCTGCCAGTGGATCACCCGGGACTGCCATCTTGAACTGGCAAATATACAGGCCATGGTTAAATCTACTTTTGGGATCAAGGCCTCAATTTCCTTCTATTATCATTTGTTCAAGGGAATGTGCTTTTCCTGGAAAAAGCTTGGGGTATCCCCCTACAACAGAAACAGCCCAGCTAATATTGACATCCAGAAAAACTACACAGAGGCGTACACTGCCCTCAAAGCCAAGGGGACGGTAAAATTTTATTATATTGACAAATTGGCATTTGCCTTGTCAATGCGCAATGAGTATGGCTATGTCCCCAAAGGCTCCAATGACGGGATGGCTTGGCGTGCTACAGTCCATGCCACAGCCTACTCAATGGTGGCTCTTCCCGGTCCAAAGGGGGTTGAGCTTTATCAAATGATATTGGGTTCTCACAACAGCTGTACCTTTTTGTCATTCCTCCAATTGGTCCAGGAGCACCTGAGGCACACAAGCCTGGGCTTCACCAATGTGATTGTATTGGACAATGTTGGTCTCCACAAGGTGGCTGACATTCTTGAGGAATTCCCAATGATTGACACAAGCATTGCAGTGGGCCCCCAGCAATTGGCCACAGCAAATTTACGCCTTCTCTTCCTCCCAGCTTATTTGCCCTTCCTAAATTCCATCAAGGAAGTCTTTGGGTGGCTCAAGCAAGTTGTCAAGCAAGGAACCCCAACTGGGACCAAGGACCTCTTTAATTTGCTGCAGGCCGGGATCCACACCCTCCCAGATGAGACCGTGGCCAAATTCTATGGCCATGCTGATTCATTCATCCCTGCGTGCCTAGCCAAACAGCCAATCAATTAAAGGCTTAGTGTGTCCAATTTTTTTATATTCTCTTATTTACTATTCAAGATTTATTAATTATCATTTTATATTTAGATGTTTCCACGCCCGTAATCACATTCAGAAGATCCATCAATAGATGTAAGTAATTTATTTATTTTATTTTATATTATATTATTATGCAATCTGAGGTAATCCCAAACGCTCAATACTGGATTACGCAAATAGATTTAAATCACTTTGGTCAAATAAATATAAAAATAGTTTTAAAAAAATTAAACGTAAAATGTACAAGTTAGAATTTATTTTATTAATGTATAATTTTATGCTTTTATGAAAACTGTTTCTGCAATATATTTTGCAAAACTGGTTTGCTGAAATAAAAATTATAAAAATTTATTATAATTAGAATACTATAAATTGTAATAAAATTTATTGGAATCATATTTTTATTGTGTGCGCTTTAGTGGGTTCTTTGGTATGTACCCACCCCGTGATGTAGGTGGCGTACAACCTCCACCGCCACACCGTGAACGGTGGATACACCCTTATTGAAATACTCCCTCCTGCTGGTGAAAGGCAGTAGAGTCAGGTGAGAGTGAAGCAGCAGTTTTTCAGGCGGGGCTACAAACCCGTATATCCCAGCCAGGACCAGGGTGTCCTGGATCACATGATCAACTGAGTTGTATCCAGGGGGGACCTTCTTCCTGTTGAGTGCAAGCTGGGCCTTGTTGATTCCCAGAAGGACCCTGTTCAGGTCCTCTACAGACGTTCCCATCTCAAAGTAGAATAGGAACCCCAGGTAAACAACCAGATGAAGCCTTTGCCCTGCAAAGGCTTCTGTGAACTCACACAGTTTATTATAGACCGTGCTGATCTTCTTGTTGTGCCTGGTCTTTGCAAAGGTCAGCTCCATGGCTGCAGGGAGCCCTGTCTTGTTGGCACTCCAGGCCAACCCAAAGTCTGACAGGAGAATCTTGGTCTTCTTTACGGCTGTTGCGTCTGCAACAGCCAATTTGCCTACTGCGCGCCCAAAGTTCTCCAATAGGTAAGACAGGGTGTGCTCCAACGGGAAGCAGAAGTGAGCAGCCGCATGAGCCCAGCCCATCTCTGGTACATTCTTGAATGGGAGCGTTGCCAGGACGTCCCAAACAAGCTCAATGGAGTTTACATAGTAAACTCCACTGAGGGATACCGGGTCCAGGAGGACCAGTTGAGCATCCTTGTAGGAAGTAACAGCCCACTCAGATGCCCCCTTGGCATGTGTAAGTTCTGCCAACGCCTCCTGCAATATCATAAAGGACCCGTGGATACAGTCCTCCAGCTCCTGTACAATAGGGGGGGACAGATACAATTGCTTTGCCACATGAGTGGCATAATTTGCATAAAAGGTGGCCAGGACAAAGGGGACCAGGACTTGGCGGAGTTTGCTGTCTACATTTTCTAAGAAAAAAGGTAAGTTTTTTGAAAATTTATTAATTTTGTTTTTTAGGCCACCTTCTTGTGTTTCTTCCTTGCCTGCAGCCTTGGCCAGCTTGGCCATTCTTGGTGCAATTAATTGTACAGGCAATTTGGTATCCTCTGCCCGGGCACACTTGGCGGGTTTAAGGTGGGCATACATCTCTGGGTCATCAACCCAGACGGACAGCGCAGAAAGATCATATGCCTTAAATTACAGGCCCTTGACCACAGTTTTTTGAATATTTAGTAAGTGCTTGATTGTCTTCTCTGGGGTGTCTGGCATTTTTGACATTAGTTTCTTTGTGGACACCTTGTCAATTTTGTCCCCAGTGAGGATGGCTGACTTCACTTTGGCTTTGAACTTGCAGTCAATTTCCTTTATTTTGACAATTGCCAAGTCAAGATTCTTCAGAAGCTTCTCCAATTCTCTCATTGATTTTTTACTAACCTTTTCATATGTTTTTATAGCTTTTGCCCCAATGAATTCTGTATTATTTTGATACTGTTGCCTCTTTGTTTATTCCTTTTTGTTTTCCCATCTACTACAGTATCCCATCTTTTTACCCATTTTGTATATGTTTTACGCTCATCTCAATATGTGTTGTTTGCTTTGTGTTGGCATTGTTTCCTTGATTACCATATTATTTTTGGTGCTTGAAATAGCCCCTTGTGATAATATTAACAATAATTTGGTGATCAGCTAAATTTGAATTAAAATTTATAGTGTCAACTGTTTTTAGATAAAGTTGTTTCTGATCCAAATTCAAAGCCTTAAAGATAAACTTTAAGCCAATCAGGAGCCAAGTGATAAAGTGATTGTTGTGACATAAAGGGTCATTCAATAATTCTTTGATGCATATGCGCTAATTAATATGATTGGCTGGATGTTTTGCCATTGTACGCCATTGCCGCTGTGGCAAGTTATTGGTGGACTAGTGCCCAATCAGCTGCTGGCTTAGCACTAGTCCACCAACAACTTGCCACAGCGGCAATGGCGTACAATGGCAAAACATCCAGCCAATCATATTAATTAGCGCACATGCATCAAAGAATTATTGAATGACCCTTTATGTCACAACAATTACTTTATCACTTGGCTCCTGATTGGCTTAAAGTTTATGTCAAAACCGCAGACTCAACCCGCCAGCAAGGTTCCAACTAAGTGGGTTTGTGACATGCAATCTGATTATCCAGTCACTTGAAGCCAGACTAGGAAGTCAACTTGAATTACCAAATCCAACAACATGAACAGATGATGATCCTTTATGGTGGATACCTTGTTTTGGCACTTGACTCATTACCAGGATCAAGCCATCCCCCTCTTCCATCCAGCCATGTGATCACCAATCATGTTCCTGTTATCCTTGATTCACATGAACTATATATTTACTATCTCACAATAAAGATTATTATCTAGTTATCTAAATATTTCCCCTTTTAACTCTGCTAAAACAGCACAGTTACAACATTGATAGCACAGGTAGGTTCTCCATCCTACCTTATCTTGAAAAATTATGCCTGTTGCCCGCAGATGCTGCGGCCAACAAATCCTTGACAGAATTATGTCTGGCCTCCCGCCCGACTGGACTCTGTACACTCCTGGTACCAAGATACCTGATGGCTTTGTCCTATACCAAAACACAGTAATCCCGCTACCTGCCTTCAACGCCATGTCTGCACAAGGTTTTTTTCAGGCTCCCCCATTGATGCCGCAACCAGCTGACAAAACCACCATGCCTGTCTATGTAGCCCAAAGACTACAAAGCGCCGCCTTGGAACCTTTTTCCGGGGCCAACGACAACAATGCTGCTGCATGGATCCAGTCTGCCCAGAGCAAGCTAGCTCAGATGGAATGCCCACAGCAATTTTGGATCACAGAAATTTCCATTTGCCTGACCCATGACGCTGGCACCTGGTGCAACAAGTGGCATGAGGAGCACACTGACAAGAACTGGGATACCTTTAAGCAAGACTTCCTGGCAAGATTTGTGCTTAAAGATACAGCGCTCATGATCATTTGCCAAGTGAAGAACCTGACCCAGACAGGCACTGTGAAGGAACTCACCCGTGCCTACAAGGAACTCTGTCTTTGTGCACCATCCAACATGGCCTTTGACACCCCAGCCACACACCTCATGTACTACAACGCTCTCAAGTCACACGTGATGAGACATGTAAACCTGGATCAAGTGACCAACCTGCAAAGTCTGTACAGTGAAGCAGAAAAAGCAGAACAGACATCCAACGCTCTGCACAAGGCACAAACGGGGAAACAAGAAAGACCCAAGGATTCCCATCCAAGAGGGCGCTCTGCTCAACCACCTCCTGGAGGCAACAGAAACAACGCCAACCACAAACCCACGGGTTCTAATGGGCATGGAAATGGAAACAATGGCCAGTCAAACCGTACTCATTTCTGTATCACCGCCACGCAAGGCAACCAAGATGAGGGAAAAGCCCAGGAGAGCACTAAGCAAGCCAAGCTCTCCCCACGCAACTCCTGACTTGCCCAACAATAAATACCAACCTGAGGACGTGGACCAATGCCCAATAATCCAGGTTCCCTCAGAGGACCCAGTACTGTACACCATTGCCAGACATCCCAATAAATTGATGTCCTATCCTTTCCGCTTTTGCAGTTACACAAGATCAGTACTCCTGGACTTGAGCGCAGACCAAACCTTAGTCAACAGTAGCTTTGTGGATAAGTTCAAACTGGCCACTAATCCTTTGCGGATTAAAAATGTGGTCCTGGCTGATGAACATCACATTGCTGTGACAAAGGAAACTGCCCCCTTCTCTGTCATGCTTGAGAACCTCCACTCCACCATTCAAGGTCCCGTCATTGACTTTCCTAAGTTTAACAATGTACTGGGACTAGACTGGTCTACAGAAGAACAACCCTCACGTAGACTGGGCAACCTCAGTATTGACCATCAAGCGTGAAGACGTCAACCACCAGATCTACCCTGACTCTGTGGACCAACTGCTACACGACCACGTCTTTGTACATATCACAGAGACCCAGGACAAAAAGAAAGACCTGAAGTCAATTGACTGGGACTCCTTCCAGTACAAAATCATACACTTCAAAGACCACCAGGATACCTCCACGCCTCAGGACTTCAACATTGTGGCCCACCATCCAGAAATCTTTAAGGAAGCGTTACCTGGGCTGCCCCCTGAGAAGCATATTCAGCACTCTATTCAACTAAAGGGGGCTGTACCCAAGGCGCGCCCCATCTACCGGCTGACCCCAAATGAGGACAATGCCTTGCACGCCTACCTCAAGGAGGCATTGGAAAAAGGACTTATCCGCCCCTCACAGTCTCCCTTTGGGGCTGCTGTATTCTTTGTGGCCAAAAAGGACAGTACTTTACGCCTGGTCACAGACTACCGCGCCCTAAACAAAGTTACCATTAAGAATTGTTACCCACTGCCACTGATTGATGACCTCTTCAATGCCTTGGGAAGAGCCACAGTCTTCTCCAAGATTGACCTAACTGCAGGCTACAATCAGATTTGTATCAAGGAGGAAGACATTCCCAAGACGGCCTTCCACACTAAATACAGCTCCTACAAATGTGTGGTACTCAACTTTGGCATGACCAATGCCCCGTCCACCTTTGTAACCTTCATGAACAAAGTGTTTGCGCCCCACATAGGCAAGCATGCCCTAGTGTACCTAGACAACATTATTGTCTACAGCCCCTTGGATGAAACAACACCACAAAGACCTGGAGGCAGTCTTTGCAACCTTGACACGACACAAACTGTTGGCTAAGCCCTTCAAGTGCCAGTTCTTCTGTGAGCAACTACCCTTCTTGGGACACATAGTCTCAAAGGACGGCATCAAACCCAACAGTCAAAAGATACAAGCCATCTGCAAGATGCCACCACCCAAGGATAAGTCGGAACTCCGCACTTTCTTGGGAATGGTGGCCTATGTACGACGTTTCACACCTGACTGTGGCGTCTTGACTGCCCCCTTATCCGCCATAACAGGCACCAAGTCTAAGTTTGTGTGGACCCCCCAATGTGACCTCTGTTTTAGACGCCTCAAAGAGAAGCTCACAACAGCTCTCATCCTGCAATACCCCAAACGTGACGGGGAATACCAGATGGAAACCAACGCCTCAGATACATCCATTGGGGGGATACTACAAATCAAAAATAGTGATAGTGACTTCCTGCCTGTAGCCTACAAATTGCAAAAATTGACAGATGGCAAGTGCCAATACCCTATCCACAACAAGGAACTGCTGGCTATTGTGCACTGCCTAGTCAAATGGTGTTGCTACCTAGAATGCCAGGAAGAATTCACAGCATTAACTGATCACAATTCACTCATCTATTTCAAGACTCAAGCAAATCTATTGCGTCGCCAAGCGTGGTGGATGGAACTATTGGAGAGATTTAACATGCTCATCCAGTACAAGCCTGGGGCCAAGCTTGCCATGGCAGACGCCCTGTCCCACCTGTATGTCTGTGCTTCAAGAGAAGAGAATGGGCTAAACCCAGACTGGCCTCTCTTAGTGCTACAAACAAAGGACAAAGGGTTCTCCCCTGGCACAACCAACATAACCAAAGGAACAGTCATCAAGAATGAACACCTCTTTGCTGACGTATATGGGACTCTTCACAGAAAGATGACTGACAGCACAACCATTCCCTACATCCCCACACATCAGCAAGTCAACACTATCCTTTGCTATCACAGAGACCTTGGACATACCAAGAGCCAAAATCTATATGAGTTTCTAAAACATAAAGCCTGGTGGCCAACCTTATACTGCAATGTCCAGGAAGTTCTATATCAATGTGAGGTGTGCAAAAAGTTTGCCAAAAGCAAAACCCCACCAAAGTCAGTACTCCCCATCTTCACATAACTACCTTTCAAAGCATGGGCTCTTGACATTGTTGGTCCCATGGCAGGAAAGCAAAATGACAAGAAATACATCATCACTGCCATTGACTTTGCAACAAGATGGCCAGTAGCCTAAGCAGTGAAGGCACACACCGACAATGACGTTTGACAATTTATTGGCAAAGAAATAATCAGTAAGTTTGGAAAGCCAGAACTCCTGATAACTAATGGAGGAAAAGAGTTGACCTGCAAAAACACCAATGTATACCTCACCAAGAATGGGGTCAAATACACTGTAACAACACCATACCACCCACAGGCCAATGGAAGCATAGAGAAGCTCAATGGTAGCCTTGTGCAAGCCTTAGCCAAACTCACTGCTGAGAGACCTGAAGACTGGTATAAGCAGCTACCAACTGCACTACTTGTGTGTCAAACCCAAGTGAACAGATCCACCGGAAAAAGCCCGTTTGAACTGGTATACAGCACACAGCCAAATATCATTCAAGCATTGACAGGACCTAAACTGAAAATTCCAAATGAAGTCCCTCTGTGATCAGACCCTCAAGTAATAGAGGCTAACAGCAAGCAAACAGCCAAAGAGAATGAACAACTGCAAAAGAAATTTGTCCCCATCCGCAATAGACATGAAGTTGGGGACAAAGTATGGGTCATGAATGTTGACAAGAGCAAGTTACAACCTGAAAAAGTGGGGCCAGAAATCATTCTGAAGGTAAATGACAATAACTCTTACCTTGTACAAGGACTTGACAAACGCAAGCAAGACAAGACCCTACACCATGATTGCCTACAACCCTGCAAAACAAGACAGAAACAACAAGAAACCGCCCTGCCTGCCACAGAACAGCAACTAGTTCAGTACAACGCCTGGGCTCCTGACAACCTCCCTGAAAACCTGCCCCCAGAGGAGGCTGACCTTCAGTTGGGGGGTGTTGAAACCGCAGACTCAACCCGCCAGCAAGGTTCCAACCAAGCGGATTTGCAACCCGCAATCCAATTATCCGGTCACTTGAAGCCAGACTAAGAAGTCAACTCTAATTACCAAATCCAACAACATGAACAGATGATGATCCTTTATGGTGGATACCTTGTTTTGGCGCTTGACTCATTACCAGGATCAAGTCACCCCTGTAAATTCACTGCCACCTCTGGCTTTGGACCACTCAATCTTTTCCCGTTGTACCAGGAAAGGTCCCAAAACACCCGCCAAACCCCTCCACTTGTTGAATGATTTAGCTCACACGGTTGATGAGAGGTTTGTGCTGGCTTATCCTGTGGAATCCCTGCCTTTGGTTGCTCCTTCCTGGGAAGAAACCCTGGTTAATTTGGACTACCTATTAGCCTGGTGTTGTCCATTTTTAAAAACTATCAGAGCCATCCAATCAGGTGTCGCCACATCAACGCTTGATAACCCAGTTGACCCCCAAATGCCTGGCATCTCTTTCAGCCAATCAGATTTGATTTTGGAAATTGGAGTAAAACTCTCCAGTCCCCCTGAGCCTATCCAGCAAAGTTTTGTACCTAGCCAATCAGGCTCACCCCCAACTGTCATGTGACCAGTTTTTTGCAATCCATTCCTTTTAACCAAGCAAGGGGACTTTCAGCCCCTGCTTGTCTATTTTTCACTTACATTAAAGTTTGGAGTCACCTGCACCTTAATTTTCTTAATTTTGAGTTGCCTGGAACCAGTTGTGTCCCTAAAGCTCAAAATATTAGAGTGTAGCCCCTGCCCTAAGCTTACCTTTAGCCAGCCGGTTTCAAACCCGGCTTCTCTTCTTGCTCCTTGTACAAGTGTTCTTTCACTTAGTTGTTGTCTCTTTTGCTCTCGCCTTCAAAATCAAAGTTCAAAGCTCAAAATTTCAATTGAATTTTTCTATATTTTCTATTATTATCTCGAATTTTCCTTTAAAAATCATTGTTTTTGAACCCGCTTTTGCTTGCAGTTATAATCCAAGGGCCCCAAGACAACAGCAAGGCTACCCAAACCCGTTCTGCTGTTTTCCCAAGGATTTGCCAAAGACTACCCTAGTCTTGCCATTTTCTCTCCTTTTTCTCCAGAAACTATACCGTCCTACCCCAAATTTTGTGCTGGTTCTTTCTATGATACTGCCAGCTCTTAAATTTGTTGTCTTTTCCCTGGCTCCATTTCTCTTGCTTCTGTGGTCCACCTCCCCTGACCTGTGGGGGAAAATCTCCTCATCGGCCCGTCTGGTAGGTAGCAACCCTGCCAGTCTCTGGGACCTCCCCAGCAGTCTTCTCTTTTCCGGAGAGGCTGTGGTTAAGAGCCTAACGTGTGACAATCTTGACCTGGACGTTGTGGAGCTTGCTTTGCTTAGTTCTGAAGAGGTAGTGCCCCCCACACCGCCTCTCCCCTCCATGGTTCAGAAGAATGTGGTAACCCCTGGGTCCTCCAAGGTGGCCTCCCCTGCTCCTACTTGCACTCCCTGGTTGCTCACCGGCCTGATTCTAATGGGTTTGAACGCCTACTTCCCCCAGTTGTCCCTGGTGTCCTCCCTGTGGTCCCCTCTCCAAGCGGCCATCCCAGTTGCGCACTGGATGGCATCCTGGTGGTTTGTTGCACTAGGATGGGAGCCAAACTTAGTTAGTTTAGCCCCTCTCTCTCACAACCCCCCTCTTCCATCCAGCTGTTTGATCACCAATCATGTTCCTGTTATCCTTGATTCACATGAACTATATAATCACTATCTCATAATAAAGATTATTATCTATCTTCTAAATATTTTCCCCATGTAACTCTGCTAAAACAGCACAGTTGCAACATTTATCATTAAGGTTTTGAATTTGGATCAGTAACAACTTTATCTAAAAACAGTTAACACTATAATTTTCTAATTCAAATTTAGCTGATCACCAAATTGTTGTTAATATTTTCACAAGGGGCTATGTTTAAGTGCTAAAAATAACTGTGTTCTGGATCTAGATACATGACATAGTAAATATATGATTTTATAGAAATAAGCTGAACATAAAGAATAAAACCAACTATAAACAAAGAGAACATGAACAATTGAAATTCAAAAAAAGATAATATAAATAGAAAATGTTTGGTGACAGGGGTTTATTGGGGCGGGAGAGAGTGATGCCTATTAGGCAGAATAACGCGGGAAGGAAGACGTAGAGGCAGTGCTGGCCTGGGGGGTCTGGGATTGGGTGGGTTGGGCTTGCGGGTTAAGGGTGTTGGTGACGGGGGTGGAGGCAGGAGGATTTTGTGTGATGGCTGCCATATAACACTTGTTGTATTCCTCATTGGTCATTGGCTGGTAAGTGGCAGTGGCCCGAGGTGGAAGGCACTTATCCTTACGTGATTGGTTGCCCATGTTCACATGGAAAACCATTTGCGCAAACAAGTCATCCACCATCTGGCAGCCAAAGAGAAAATTGTGGTCAAGGACCCCAAGATAGAGGTCGTTGAAAGCCTGAGGGCGGTGCTCCCGTAATGTGGATCCCATATTGAAGAAGACAACATAAGCCAGATGGATGTCTGCATGGCCGGTGGGGTAGACTGAGGCCTGGTGCCCGCATCCCTGGATGACCTTGAGGGTGGTGGAGCTACTCTTCATCTGGTGGCTCAAGAAAACCTGGTACTTGGAATTTGAGCCATCCCAGGAGTCAAGTAATCCACCGAGGATGTGGCTGTATGAGTAGCCATTGATGAAATATGGGGTTTTCCAATAGTAGACAAAACCTTTGGCTGAAACAGCCATAAATGCACCAATGAACGTCCCCTTCTTGACCTTCTTCCTTCTATTCTTGGCGGCGGCTTTTCCTTGCTCTCCAAAATCATCAAAAGCTATTGATAGCTTGTAATATGAGATGAACATGACATCATCAGTTAGACTAGTCAGGCATCGGACCAGGGTTGATTTGATGGCGATGTCATACGGGGAATCCTCAGCGCCATCCCATTGGTTGCCGGTAAAATTGGTAAGAACCCGTATGAAAGCCACCTTCCCATACATCCAGAGCTGCACCATGCGCTCAGAGACCCATATGTTATGGTGTGTGAGCTGCTTCCGGACCTGGGTCAAGGGAAGCTTGGGATCCCGCTGGAGGAGGTCAAGCATGATTGGGTATGCCTCAGATATTTGTGACTTGGGGGCCTTCTTGGGCTTCTTGGCTGTCCCAATCAGATTCCCTCTGTTCATCAGGTTGTTGAATTCTTGCATGACAGTAGCTCGTGTAAATTGCAATTGGGCGGCAATCTGTTCCCAGGACAGACCCTGTAAATTCAGTGCCACAATTTTCTGAAGAATTTGGGTGGTGATGATTCATCGCTTGGGGAGCTGAGCCGGGGGAGCTGAAGCCTGATTGGCTGTAGGGGGGCAGGTTGGCTGGTGGCAAGAAGTTGTTCTGAATCAAGGTTGCCATCCTGATTGGTTGGTTGTTGAGCAGCTTGTGCGGGGTGGGTACGGGAGCAGGGGCAGAGCTAGACACTACGTGACTACTGAACAAGTCAAAGCTATAGGGGACAGTGGTCAGGTACAGGTCAGCTTTCTCATTACCCGCCTCAAAGGCTTGGGTGTAAACAGGTGCCTCCACGTTCTGAGACTTGCCTCCATTGAAGCTGGTCTGGCTGCTGCTGGCTTGGCTGCTGGCACCGTCAAAGATATTGCTATTAAAAACCATTGTAAAAAATCTAGGATAAAATCACTAAAAGTAGAAATTTTAAAATTTAATGATTTATTTTTATTGTAATCTTGAGTCCACATTTGGAAGGTTCTCAAACCATTTCATACAGATCAGGATCCATGAAAATGAATAAAATGCCTCTGTTTCTAAATTGGATAGCTCTTGATTGGCTGTTAAACTGTTATTTTTCTATTTTAGGCTGCTCATACTACACATCTTGTGTGAGTTCATTTTGTTTCGTGCTTGTGTAATCTTGCTGCTAGATTGCTCAAGTTTTGTTTCACTTTAGTTCTTCTGTTGGTGCCTCATATGAATCCTGATTGGACTATAATATACTCCGGAACAGCATTCATCCATTTCACTTGTTGTGTCAGTTCATTTTGTTTGTGGTTTGAACTACACTGCTTGATGTTTGATATAATTTTTTATAATGGGCTAGTGAAATTTTGTTTTTTGTTTGACAGTCTATTTATTAACTGAAATTTTATGAATTAATTGAATCCTGAATCTCGCGTGACTTGGATTTTGTTTAAGTCTGAAATCATTTCATTTAAATATGAGGTATTTTCAGTTGTTGCCATAGCTTTTAAAACTACTGTATATTTTTATCATGTTGCCTTTTCCTTGGTGTGTTGATAGTTCATTTGTTGTTGATAAGGTGTTTGCATTTAATTGGATGGTTTCACCTCCAGTTGCCTTGGCGATAGGAAATCAAGCTGCCTCCCCAAGACCAACTGTGGTCGTAGAGGCGGCTTGATTTCCTATTGCCAAGGCAACTGGAGGTGAAACCATCCAATTAAATGCAAACACCTTATCAACAGCAAATGAACTATTAACACACCAAGGAAAAGGCAACATGGTAAAAAAAGATTGTAATATATAATTCTATTTTATTATTAGCATTTTTTAAAATCTACTGTAATCAAGCATCTAAATTTTAGTCATCCTAAAATGGAATAGGGTGATTTTTGAGAATGCCTATGATTCCTAAAAGAATTAGCACAAATCCACTCTAGATCCTTTGACATCCTTTTTGAGATACCCATAAATTATATTTATTTCAAATTCACCTCATTTTTTATTTGAAATCTGGTTCTTGGATTTGACAATCCCACAATTTCAGATTTGTTAAGTTTTCCATGATGTCTATGATTCGTTTGAAATACAGGAAATCTCAAATCGTACATAAGAATCCTGCATTTCTGATTCATGTATCCCGCATTTGTTTGCTAATTTTTGTCTTTTGTTAGTTGAGTTATCTACTCAAGAGATTTGAAATTTGCCAAATTAAATAAATCAAAAAAAGTCAAATTAAATATTTGATTTTATTAAATATTTTATTTTTCACTCAGCTGAGTTGCCCGCAAAAGTGATTTGAAATTTGGACCAAGGATTTGACAATCCCGCATTTTTACGTTTAGGTTCTGAATTTACAGTATACTCAACCGAGGCACATGATTTAGAAGCCACCTATCAGAGAAGATCTGAGCTACTATAGATTCCTTTTTTATTTGAAGCTTCACACTTCAGTATCCTCCATCAGCATGAGTGGATTAGAATGTAGTCCATTTTAGCCAGGGTCAAGTGCTTTATCTTAATCTCAGCCCGAAAGCTCCAGAGTTTTGCAATGGGGCCTAAGGTGAGATACCTAAAAGCCTCATGTGATCGACTGCTATCGGATCTTTTTAGCCAATGCTCGGGTTATCAGCCACAAGTGTCTAGAGAATGATTTGATAGGAGTGCTTGCGATTTTCTCCGCGTCAAGCCTAAGCTTAAGAGTAAAAGTACTTTCCTGAACCAATGGGGTGAAAGCTATAGGACTTGGTCGGAAGAATTGGGGAGCGCTCCACTTTATTTGAATTTTTTTGTAAAAAATATTGGCTGCATCTCAAGATGTATTGCAATTCACATCAGCGGAAGTTTGATCTTCAGTTGAGTCCAATGGATTTTTGTTGGCAATCAAGCTGTTCATAATACGACTGGATCTATTCCAGTGATTCAATAGACATGTATGGTTTATCTTTTAAATTCTAAACCAAATGGAGCGTTTGAGGCTCAATGAGTGGCTTAATGTTGGCGAAATTCTCGGGAATTTCCGGGTGGCGGCCAATTTAACTTTAAAGCTGAGATCCACTATCACAAGGGCAAATTGAAACCATTTGGACTGCTTAATTATATCAACAGGTATTTTGTAATCCAAGGGCAGATGCAAGTTAATTAACTGTAGTTTTAGGGTGACAATTGTATTTTTAAGCTACAAAATGAGTGACTGAATATCACGCCTGTCTCAGTAATTACAGAGCTATGGGGTTTGAAGTGTAACTTAATATGAGATTGACTTGATTTAGAGGCTTCAGCTTTCTCGCAAATCTGTTCTCATTGGGCTCCATGAGTTTAACCGCTCGATTCAAAAAAAGAAATTAATATAGTAAAATACAACTAGTAAAATATAGGGTTTTAGCTTCTAGAGCAGTAAACATCAAATTTTTTACCACTGTAGCCAAAATAATCATAAGCCTTTTATTTGATTACTTTGGTTTTTTAAAAGATAAAAAATTTCCTCTCTATATTTTAGTGCTGGGTTTACTCTACTGCCATCTTAATTTAGCTGAACCAGAGGCCTGAAAATGGGAAGCCAACCCCCAGTGGAGTCGGGTGATTCTTTTAAACAATTAATCAAGGCGGGCCGATCATTTTAAAATCAAATTGCTTATCGATACGTTGTAGTAGTGAACAATAAAAAGAAAAGTAAGAGCAGTTTATTTAAAGTGAGCTAAATTCACCACAACATCGGATAGCGTTAACTGGTTTATTTGAATTCGAGGCTGACGCTATCACAACGCCTATTAAAGTCAAACGCTTTTAACGTCATAAAAACTAACCTATTCCCCATCAAATTGATTAACTATTTGCTTTGAGGGTATAGAATTCAAAGCCATATGGCACCAGATCCAGCCTAAATAATTTAAGCCATAAAAATATCCAAGCCTTCTACTTGCTTTAAATAATTGGGACATTATTTAGGGATTGTGCCATTTTCTAATGCACATGCTGCTCAAGTCGCAGCATAACACAGTTTGATTTTGAAAAAGTAACTAATTACACATTTTATATTTAAAACATTATTAACTCAATGAAAAATTAATATTTTTTTACATTGTAAACCATCAAAATAAAGCTAAAGATCCCATCTTTCTATTGGTGTAAAAATTTTAATATGTATACTATACTCAATATTAAAGCAAAAGTAATTTAAAAGATTATAATCCAGATTTTATTACATGATTCTATCTAATGATATAAAGTAGATCACTTCAAAGCTAATAAAAAACTCTTTTTTAATATGAAAAGTATCTTTTTTATTTAACAAAATTAAAGATAAGATTAAGAGCTTTATTTTCGCATTTTATTTTATTTAAAAAGCTCAATTATTTAGGATTTTATGGCAGTTTGAAGTTAGGATGTTTTTATCACTGTTTAGATTAATTTTAAGGTTCAAGTGAGCTTCGAACCTCAAATTAAGCATTCTTTAAATAGAACTCTTTAATATTTTATTATTTTAAAAATATGCAGAAGAGTTACAGTTAACTGAATACATCATTTTAATTGATTTGCATTGATTACAAAGAGGATATGATGTAATAATGATGCTTAGCTGCTTCACATATATCACTTGTGCATGAAAACTGGGTATTTAATTAATTCTGCAAATATAAATTCAAGTTCAAACTATAGTAAAAGCTATCACACCATTCCTTTCAGAATGGTGTCATTTAGCTTAGTATATAAGAGCTAAAGCACCACAAAGCTTCTAATCCAAAAGACCTCATTCAGAGACCACATTCTGATCAGAACTACTCCATTATTAAGGCACATTTCAGAGATCTGATCTAATTACAGATTCAAAATACTACCATGTCCTCAGTTAAATTTACTTCTGCCATGCTACCCTTTTTTCCTTGGAAGCTTCAACAAAAAGAGAAAGAATTGCAATGTTAAAAAAGGCATTTCTCTTTATTGCTGGTGATGATCTTGATACTTTCATTAAGCACTTTCTTACTCAAACTGAATTTGGGAGATCTCAGTTCCTGCCAACTATTCAAAATCAAAAAAGTAATGAGTTTATTGAAAACTTAAAGGATCTCATGAAATCTTCTCCCCAAAAGCATCTTTCAGCCTTGTGATCTCTGGTTACTTCCAGTTACTCTTTAAAAGAGCTTAATGATATGAGGTTTAATATAACCAAAAGTGAGTTTAGATACTCAAGAAAAATATAAAAAATAAAAATGTAAGCTTAAACAAAAAAAGCCAAAAAAACAATAACTATTCATTAAAAAAAGAAATAACTAAAAAATAATTAAAAAATTGCTGGAAAATTCTTTTGAAACAAGCCAGTTTACAAAAAAAGTGCCTGAAAAAATTTATAAAGATATAGAAAAAGAGATGAGTAATTACTCAACTGAAATTAAATACTCTCTACTTAAAACAAAAAAAGAAATATATGAAAATAAAAAATAAAATTTCAGTTTCAATTTCTACTTGCTATAAATTAATTCCTAAAAATATAATAAAAAGTAAAAAACAAACCAATATGTGCAATATTTGTAATTTAAAAAATTCACTGGAAAAAAAAGGAAGAATGTGAAAGTAAAAACTTATCATTACCAGAATCTATAGGCAATGACTTAAAGACTATTAATCAGCACCAAGACTTTTATGTTCATCAAAATAGAGAATATAAAAAAGATATTTATGAATTAGATGATGAGTCTTGTGTTGTAGTTATAGATTATAAGGAAAACTTAAAGGTTGGAAGTGGTCCAATTGAGACCAATAATTGTTTTTATTCAAAAAAACCTATCTCATTATTAGGGTTTGCATTAGTTTTTAAAGAAAACAATAAAACCAAATATGAATATCATGATTTTTTGTCTCAAATATTATCACATGATTCTTTATTTTCAGGTGAATGTCTAATTAGTCTTCTTAAATTAGATATATTTAAAAAAATAAAAAATATAAAAGTGTGAACTGATAATAGAAATCATTTTAGATCATATGAATTTTTATATTACTTATTTAAAGAGGCACCTAAATATATTAAGGGCTCTATAAAATATAATTGTTTTTTGAATGGCATGGAAAAAGCATTGTTGATGGTCACTTTGGTGTAATATCAAAAATATTAAAGAAAAAAGAAAATGAGCTTTATATTAAAAATATTAATGATCTTAAAAATATTTTTGAGCAAGAAGAAAAAAGAAAAGAATTATATAAATCAGCGCTATCAGGCTCAAATATTTCTCAAAAGTCATTCTTGTTATATTTATGAGAGAAAAGTTAGGCCTATAAGGAAAGAGCTCAAAGTTAAAAATCTGCGCATCAATCTTTCATATTTGATGATAGATGAGAAGTTATACACTTCACCTCTAACATCTGAAAGTTTATCATAATATTCTGAGATAACTTATCATTTGAAATCACATGATGATACCAGAGAAACAAAAATATCAGAATATTCTAGTGATGTATTGGGGCAAGTTCATGAAGTAGGGCAACTTACTAGAGGGTGTATTTTAAATAGAGTTATCAGTCTTTCAAAAACAACAACCTTTTTTTCTAAAACAAACTAAGAATATTTATGATGAGCCAAAGATAGGGTAATAGCACTTATAGCTTTGGGGCTGCTATTACTCTCCCATGCAACTCATCATAAATATTTTTGGTTTGTAGTAGCACTTAAGATATTTTCAATAATACTATAAGTTGCACTTTTTGATTCTAAAATTGATGACTTATTTTTTAAAAAAATCATCTAAGCCCAAGATCAATTAAAGTTTTGGGATTGGTTGTATTTTAAGCTTTCTGAATAATTAGAATATGAATAATGTGATTAAGTTATAAAATAATCAATATGGCGCCTAGGCATAACAAGAAAAATAATGACCCAATTATTCACATCCGATTCATCTGAACTCACTAGCTAGCCTAGCTAGCCTAGCTAAAACTCTTATTTTTATCCGAAGCTATATAAATTCTAGACTAAACTGGAGGCTTTCGAATCAACTCGGATGGGAATTAAAGACCCCTTTAGCTTGAGAGGAGCCAAGTTAAACAAGCTAGATAAATTTTGCTACCACTGCTTAAAGTTTTGGTGGCACTAGTTTGATATTCAGACATGGTGTTTATAAGCTTGAGGTTTTGTCTGTGTTCTTTCTTAATCTTTAAATTAGATTTCATAGGTAATGTTCAAGTGTAACCCATCTGATTCAGAAATAGATGGAGGAAGAAGGCAGTATTTTAATGATGGAGCGTAAAGTTAATCCAATAGACGAAAAGCATGAGGTTGATCTGACGACTGGCTCTATTAAGACCCACAACTCTTCAATCTTTGGTCGCAAGACATTATGTCTTGTCCTGCTTGCGCTTGCTACTGCTTACTTTATCGCCTCGCTTATCATCACCCCCAGCTCACCCTGGGGGCGGGTCGCCATCTACCTCTTTATTCTGGCTAAAATCCTTTTTGAGTTTGTGCCACTGGAGCTCATCACTGACCCGGTTGCCATGCTCTGGAAGCCCATAGATACCGCAGCTGGGCGTATACCTGGACGGATCAAAGGGGGTGTCGCGGCATTAATAATAGTTGCCTTGGCGCTTGTCATCACCTTTGTTTTTGAAGAGTCTAAAAATGGTACAAGAATGCAGCGTAGTCAATCACTTCTCGGAGATCGCTGTTTTTATCGCCTTGGTGGCTGCGACCTCCCGGAACTTTAAGCGTATTAACTGGCACACTGTTGCAACTGGAATCCTTCTGCAGCTTCTAGTTGGGTTGTTTGTCATGAAGACAGAAGTTGGCTCCAATGCTTTCACCTTTATTTCGTCCATGGCTTCCAAACTTCTTAGTTTTGCTAAGCTGGGCTCTAGATTCGTTTTCGGTGAAGCCGTTGCCGATGCCCAGGTGTTTGCTGCTATCGTTCTACCCGCGGTCTTGTTCTTTGCTTCCTTTGTTCAGATTCTGTACTACATTGGGGTGATGCAATGGATTATTACAAAATCGGCATTCTTCTTCAACTTTGTCATGAATACAACCGTTTGTGAATCAGTCGTGGCTGCTGCTTCACCTTTTGTAGGGATGGGTGAATCAGCACTACTGGTCAAACCTTTTCTGGTTGATATGACACGCAGTGAATTGCATCAAGTCATGACTTCCGGGTTTGCAACTATCGCTGGCTCTGTTCTTATGGCATTCATCGGGATGGGCTTGGACCCCAAATCTCTAATTACTTCATGTGTCATGTCTATCCCCTGCTCGTTGGCTCTGTCTAAGATGCGCTTCCCCGAAATTGAAGAGAGTAAAACTAAAAATATAGTTGCCCACGATGGAGAAGAGCGCGAGAGTAATGTTCTTCATGCCGCTGCTAACGGAGCTGCTCAAGGTGTAACTCTTTGTCTACTTATCGCTGGTACACTTTTGGCTGTTACTTCTCTTATTGCACTCGCCAATGCCCTCCTTGGATTGCTTGGGTCTTATTTGGGATATGACAAGCTAACTTTGGAACTTATTGGGTCCTATTTGTTTTGGCCTTTCGCTTGGCTCGTGGGAATTCCCTCCCGGGACTGTCTGAAGATTGGTGAGCTTTTGGCTACCAAGTTGTTCACGAATGAGTTTATTGCTTACGACAATCTGCAAGCCATTTCAAAAAAATCAGAAATTACTAATCGGTCAATCGTCCTGTCCACGTACGCCCTGTGTGGATTTGCCAATTTCGCTAGTATCGGTATCCAGGTCGGTTGTCTGGGTGCCATGGCCCCTACCCGTAAGCGCGACTTGGCCGAACTTGCGTTGAGCAGCATGATCACTGGTACCATTTGTACCTTCGTCTCCGCTGCCATTGCCGGTTTGCTCATCTGAAGTCTCCTCTTTCATCAGCGCTTCGGCCAATGGCCACTGTCGTTTTTTCTTTTCTGCCGCTTTTCTTTTTTTGCCGTCAAAAAATCTTGGGGTTTCTGACCTCAAAAAAAGCGCGCCACAACCCTTATAAACGCAGTTGCTTTGATTTCTCTTTTGTCCATGCAAAGCATTTATTCCATCTTGCTTTTAGATGCTATGCAACTCTGAGCGTTTCCTTTTTATCTAGCTCTATAAACCAGCTTAGCTCTTAATTATCGCCATCCATTTTCTTGTTGAACTAGAAGGCATGCATATTTTAAATTTGGTTGAACTATAGTCGTAGAGCAACTTTAGTTGCATTACAGTAGCTTTATAACCTGTTGAGATAAACATAAATGTCTCGGCCTAAACATAATCAGTTCAGTCCAGAATGAAAGAAGATGGGTCTACTTGATTTATGACTTTACACAACAAAATTACCAGCCAAACATACATTCCTAAAAGCAAGAAAGCCAATGAAAGGAAACCAAATTCAAAACAAAATAGGATAAGTCAAAATCAGGATGCAATGTAAGTCAACCAAACATACCATGATCAAAGAACAAAACTGGTATTGTCACAAAAATGATATTTTCAAACACAAAACACCTCATTTTTTGAAAATATTGATTATTTTTGGACTCAGAAAGGAAAAAGTGGCTTTCAAGAGTGGATCCACCAAAATCTATCCAGGGAACTACAGCATTATTGTTGCAACTGAACCAATGATAGTTCAGTATTTGATTGGGGAAGACAACAATCCAATAGAAAGGACAGAAATGAGAAGAATAAGATAAGGTTTATTAATCAATATTGTGACTAATATACTACATAGGGAGAGCCACAAGACCACCAGGGGGTGGCACAGTAGCAAGTTCCATGTAAAGTTTGAAGCTGAGGAATAACTTGTGTGGGGATCAGCAATGTCAAATTGGCAACACTCCTAATTAGGAGATAGTGCCTGCAGTTTAACATTGCCATCAGGTTGATCCATGTTGTTAGATACATCATGAGGCAACTCATCAAGGTGTCTAGTTCTCCCTTGATCCGTTCTTGTTCTATGTTGCGGGCCTTGGCATGCCACTGACTCAGGGAAAGGTTAGTTACAAGGGAAGGTTTTGCGAGAACCGTGGACCGTAACTTCCCTTGTTCCACCCCCGTCAGACCATCAGAAGTCCCAAAGGCCAAGGCGCTGGGGCTGAAGCCTGTACCACAATTGACCCTGGCCTGTAAGATAAGTAGGGCATTGGGAAGATGTTCAGACCAGGCAGTATTTGGGTGCTCCTGAGAGAGCTTGGCAATCAGTTGTACCAGGGAACCATTCAGGTGTTCTACACGTCCGTTGGCTTGGGGGTAATATGGTGTGGTGACTACTTGTTGGAGGGCGCTCTTGGCACAGTATGCCTTCATAACATTACCTACAAGCTCAGGTCCCCCATCAGTGATGAGATGCTTGGGGCGTCCAAAGTGCGTCACAATCTCCTTATCAATGAACCAGGTGATGGTGGTGGCAGTGTGATTGGTGGTTACCCACGCCACAGGCCAGAGGGTAAAGTAGTCAATAGTTATGATGATGTACTTCTTGCCTAGCTTGTCTTCAGGTAAGGGCCCTACAATGCCAAGAGCCCATTGTTTGATGGCTTTGATGGGTAGGACTGATTTGGGTGGGGCAGGCTTGGACATATTCTTTTCACACAGGACACACATCTCAAGGAGGTCCAGGATGTCCTGGCGCATGTGGGGCCACCAAATCTTGTGCTTCATGATTTCAAAGAGGTTACATACTCTGATATGACCCAAGGTGTGATGGTAGTGCAGGATGGTGTCAGGAACCCACCCTGCAGGGAATAATCTACCAACATGGTGGATTAAGAAAGAAGGGTTTAACCCAGTGATCATAGAACCTATAGGAATAGAAACCATACCTAGGTGCAAAAACTCTCCTAGGATTTGGTACCTCCCAAGTAAGGGATTGAATCTCCCAAGGAAGATGTACACTCCCAAGTAGGCAAGCAATGAAACAGAAGCAAATGGACAAAACAGGCTGGTTTTAACAGGTTTGGTTGATGCAGATTGAGCTTATTGCTTGGTGGGAGGATTGGTTGAGAACAATGAGGCTGTGTACCATTTCCCTGGCACCACTGGTGCCCACTTCCTGTTATTGCAGTACTCTGTGCTGGTTCCTGTCCCCTGTTGTGTTTCCATCTGAACAGACAACTGTACTAAGGTATAAAGCAAAATTAGAGTTACCCATTTAAGCCTGACTCTTCAAAATGGGAAAGAATTAGGCAGTTTCATCAGAGAGGTTCTAAAAAGTCTTACAAGCAATAAAAATATTTAAGTTTGGGTAAAAACTCTAAATTGATTGAGCAATTGTGATTGAAACTCCTCAGAATCTTATATAGAATTGTTTTGGGGAAATTGAAGAGGAAATTAAACCTGAAACAGGGCAGTTGTGCAAGAAAGTTTCAAAATTTAAAATATTCATGGACAGTCAGCCCTCTCTGATAATTATCTAGAGTTGGAAACTTAATCTTGGCTGGATTTGGGTCTTGGCAGGTGTTTTGAACTTGGTTATCATTAACTGAAGCTTTGTTTAAGTCAATTGAAGTTGTAACAGACAATTTGGAGTTTTTGGAGCCTGCTGCTCCTGCTAGAAGATGTCTAGCATCACCCAAACCCTGTGTAACTTCTGATTGGCTGCAGGCTTCATGCTGGAGCTTATTTTCTTTGTTTAAAACAGGATTTAAACCAGCTGAATAGGCGTCTGGAAAGGTTCCAGGTTCAAATTTTGAACTTGAATCATATAGAACCTTACTATCAATCTCAATATTTAACTGTTTGTTTGATTTAACACAATTAAAATCCAATTGTTCAATTAAAGTTTGATTATTCATTCCCAAGTTCCCAGAAGCCAACAAATTAATAAAAACAGGATTTTCAGGAAGGTGGGTGTTGGGATCATCATAATTGATGATCCTGACAGATGGTGTCTCCTTGTTATGTGGTGGGAATGTAATGTGTTGTCAAAACAGCAGGGTTGACCCTCCAACAAGGTTCCAACTAAGCAAGTTTGTGACCTGCAATCTGACTTCCTGGTGACCTGTAGCTAAACAAGGAAGTCAACTCAAATTCCCAGAATTAACAACATGAAAAAATGATGATCTCATATGGTGGATTAATCAATTTAGTGCTTGAATTATTACCAGGATTAAGCCACCCTCTTCATCATCTAACCAATTAATCAACACAATCATGTTCCTCTTATAATGATTCAGAAAAACTATATAATTCCTATCTCCAAAGAAAGATAATTATCTAGTCTCCAAATATTTTCCTCCTTGTAACTCTTCTAAAACAGCACAGTTACAATCTTGATAATACAGGTAGATTTTCCATCCTACTTTATCCCTAAAAATTCCACCTGTTGTCTGTACTTGCTGTGGTCAATAAATCTACAAAAGAATTATATCTGGCCTCCCAGCAGACTGGACACTATACATACCTGGTGCCAAGATACCTGATGGGTTTGTTCTCTACCGGAAAATGGAGATAACACTCCCCGTGCTCAATGCCCTGTCAGCACAAGGGTTCTTCCAGACTCCCTCTGTGATGCCTTGTGCAACTGATGAAAACACCATGCCAGCCTACATAGCCCAAAGACTTCAAAGAGCCACCCTGGAATCATTTCCTGGGGCCAAAAACTACAACACCACTGCATGAATCCAATTTTCCCAAAGCAAACTGGCCCAAATGGAATGCCTGCAACAGTTCTGGATTGCAGAGATCTCCATCTAACTGACTCATGACGCTGGCACTTGGTGCAACAAGTGGCATGAAGAACATACAGAGAAGGATTAGGACACCTTCAAACAAAACTTATTGGCAAGATTTGTGCTAAAAGACACTGCACTCATGATCATAAACCAAGTAAAGAACCTGACACAGACTGGCACAGTAAAAGAACTCACCCACACATACAAGGAGCTCTGCCTATGAGCACCCTCAGACATGGAATTTGACAACCCAGCTACACATTTCATGTACTATAACACACTCAAGTTGCACTTGATGAGACACATCAACCTGGACCAAGTGACCAATCTGCAGAGCCTTTACTGCGGGCAGAAAGCATTTAACACACTCCATAGGGCTCAGACTGGAAAGAGAGAGACCCAAGGACTCTCACCCACCAGGACGCTCCAGTTGCCTTCCGCCTGGCAACAACAACAGTACAGGCCATAAACCCTCAGGTTCAAATGGTCACAATAATGGAAACAATGTGCAATTAAATCACACTCATTTTAGATTCACTATTACCCAGGACAACCAGGATGAGGTAAAAGCCCAGGGAGAGCAATAGGCAAGCCAAGCTCTCCCTGCCAAAATCCTGCCTTGCTCAGCCACAAGTACTGTCCCAAAGACATGGAACAGCGCCCAATTATACAAGTGCTCTCAGAAGACCCAGTGCTCTAAACCATTGTCAGATATCCTAATAAACTGATGTCCTACCCTTTCCACTTTTTTAGTTACATCAGCTCAGTGCTCTGGGACTCAGGCGCAGATTGCACACTCATCAATAGTAGCTTTGTGGACAAGTTCAAGCTAGCCACTAATCCTTTACAGATTAAGAACATGGTTTTGGCTGATGAAAATCACATTTCTATGACACATGAGACTTTCCCCTTCTCCATTGCACTAGATAATATACACTCCACCATCTAAGGACCCGTCATTGACTTTCACAGATTTGACAAGTAATTGGCCTGGACTGGCTACAAAAAACAGCCCCCATATGGATTGGGTCACCTATTTATTAATCATCAAGCATGAAGGGGTTAACCATCATATTTAACCTGACTCTGAAGACCAACTTCTACAAGATCACATCTTTGTATGTATCACAGAGACCCTTGAAGAAAAGGACAACCTCAAAGCAATAAACTGGAATTACTGCAAGTACAAGGTCTTACACTTCAAGGATCACCAGGACACTACCACTCTCCAGGATCAGGAAATTGTAGCCTGTCATCCAGAAATCTTCAAGGAAGTGCTACCAGGGTTACCCCCTAAAAAGCACATCTAGCACGTCATCCAGCTCAAGGGAGCAGTACCTAAGGCTTGACTCATATATTTCCTCACCCCAAATGAAGATAACACGCTGTATGTGTACCTCAGGGAAGCATTGGAAAAAGGACTTATATGCCCCTCACAATCTCTTTTTGGCGCCGTCATGTTCTTTGTAGCAAAGAAGGATGAAACCTGTGGGGTTCCTTGTCACCAGTCCCCAAATTGTGTCCTGGGTCAAAGCCAGGGACCAGCTTGGAGGAGTTTTCATTTACTTTAGAGAGTGTTGGCTAGCTAGAAGTTTATACTGAGCCTGCATTAATGCAAACTCTTCCAATAATTTTCCTGTTACTAGGCAGACATCCCTACCATGCAATTGTACTTTAGCTGGTGCTAAATCTTCTGTAGGGCTGTAACAGTCCTTCAGCAACCTGGTAAACTCATTCCCAATGAACTCCTGTCCCCTATCTGTCATTTCAGGATGTCTAGTCAACCTCTCCCACTCTTCCTGAGAAGTCTTACTAGTGGAAAACCTTCTACAACTTTGACAATAGGTATCCTCTTCCACTTGACCAGGGTAGAAGATGTGGGGTAAATCACCCATGAGGGTTATATGTACTACTTAGAACTTTGGGCAGGGGTCAAAATAGGCTTTTATTTGTGGTCAGAAGGAAGATCCCCTTAGAAACCTTCTGATATATTGCCTGGGGGTCTTGGAAACAATAGGGTTTTGCCAATACCTTGGATTCCTCCAACAATATCTTGGACTCCTTGTACTTGGTATTGGTCTCCTTCTCCTTGGTCTTGGACTCATGCACTTGAGTCTTGGGCTCCTGCACTCTGCTCTAGTTCCAACTCTTTATCTCCAGCTCCAGCTCTGTTGTCCTAGTCTCCTGCACCTGTATCTTGGGCTTCTGCACTTTTGTCTTATGCTTCAGTCCTCTGTGGAGTCCTTGTGGCCTTTGTTATCCACTTGTGTCAGTCCTCAAAAGGCTTCAGATAGCTTCCCCTTTTATAGCTCCTTGTTTCAGTTTGAATTCTCTCTCAGAACTCTGGTTTTCCAAAGCTTAAACTATCCAGCTTTTCTTTCCCTACAATATATTAAACCTTATATCTTACTTCAGCCAATGAAACCCCTGAGTTTTCTGCTTCTTTTCATCATTTTTTAGGCTTTAACTCTTCATTTAAAGCCATCAAAACACTGATCAAACAGGCTTTGGCCTGTAGCCAATCAAACACTTGGATTCAACGGGTTTGCCAAACAGTTTGTGAGAGATAGGCTAAACTAACTAAGTTTGGCTCCCATCCCGGTGAAATAAACCACCAGGACGCCACCCAATGAAACACTGAGACAGCCACTCTAAGAGGGGACAAAAGGGAAGACACCAGAGACAATTGGGGAAGGTAACCGTTCAGTTCCATCAACACAATCCCAGCAAGCAACCACAAAGCCCTAGAGGGAGCAGGAGTTGGGGGTACCAGTGTTTGCAAGGGACTAGACTTGCTACCCTCCAGCAAAGGCGGAGTAGGAGGGGGGCAGCTCCTCTACACCAGGGACAAGCAAAGCAAGATTAACTGTAGACAAGTCCAGGTTGTTGCAGGCCAAACTCTTAACCAACGTCTCTCCCAAGTAGAGGAAAGAGGCAGGCAAGTGCAAGAGACTGGAGGGATTGTCCCCAACTATACACGCAGAGGACAACAGGCAAGACCAGAGGTCATGTCAGGAATAATTTTTCTTCCTTTCCTGACAACAACAATGAAATCTTGGTAGATCCAGGGTCTGAAAACTCTTCTCCTAAGTTGGGCTTTTCCCCAGGTCCTAAAAATGAATTATTAGTATGTAATACCAGTTCTAAATTGCCTTTGAATTCCCTGGAATCAATCCCAGAGGCCATTTCCTGGGCCAACACGGGGATCAAACCCAGGTCCTCTCAATTGTTGGATCACCTATACAATATTAGTATTTCAAATTTGAACTTACCTTTGTCAATGTGCAAGATGGCTGCCTGCAGCCAATCAGAGGATGCAACAGGGGCAGGAGCTCTTGAAAACAAATTTGCTTCAAACCATGATAATGTTAAAGAAACTTTAAGCTCTGTAGTTAAAGATAATCAAATTAAGATTTTTTTATCCTCTTCTGGTGTTGCAGTTGCACACCAGAAGCCCCCAAGCTGTTGCTTCTCCAACAGCTGGGGTGAATGACACCCAGCTGTTTAGAGAAGACTCAGCAGGGGCTAGATATTTTTGAAATAA
Source organism: Entomophthora muscae (assembly GCA_014839935.2). Classification (NCBI taxonomy): domain Eukaryota; kingdom Fungi; phylum Entomophthoromycota; class Entomophthoromycetes; order Entomophthorales; family Entomophthoraceae; genus Entomophthora; species Entomophthora muscae. The sequence goes on along the minus strand of QTSX02001499.1, from coordinate 23,614 downwards.
TATTTTTTTAAATTTAAGTCAAAACTCCCCCTGCCAAGTTTCCCTCCCCAAATTTCCCCAATATTCTCAAGTTCTCCTTGGAAAATGCAATTTAAACAGCTCTTGACAGTCTATAAAAAGGCTCCATTTGTCAGGGTGTTGATTGTTCAGTTAATAAAGTCAATTTACTTACCTAGTTGATTTATTCTTTTGCCTGCTCTCCAGTCCTGACATCCAACACCATGATGCTACCCAAGCCATCCCAATGGGGACCATTTGGGTGTAAATGGTTGGTTTGGTTACTCCTTGTCCAGTCCCTTACTGCAAGCATATCTTTTGGAACCAGAGCAGATTCTGGTTCACCTCCTCCCAATTACCTGGACAAGTTGTGATGCCAAGCGGTACCAGGCGTATGGTACACCGCCACTCCACTATCACAGAATCCCCCATCACAGAGGACCCACAGGTCATGGGGGCCAGTCCACCCACTCCTTTCTTATTTCATCCATTGGCTTCTGTTTTCCTTCTAAGTTATCTTGGAGCTTACTTCATGTTGGGAAGATTCAATCCCCTTTTGGGTCAATACCGTCTTATTGGAGAATTGTTCCACATGGGGATGATTTCCGTTCCAATTGATTCCCTAATCACAGGATTGAATCCATCCGCGGCCATACACCTTTTGGGTGGTATGTTTCCAAGCGGATGGGTTCCTGACAGTTTAACTGAACCAATTTTTGAGGCTCTTTTTGGGACCTCAAAACAAACCAAATCTGTTGAAATGGAATTCCAGCTAGGGTTAGTTAAAACCTTGGCCTTGGTTTTTCCCCTTGTCTTGGTCTGTGCCACAACTGTTCTTATCACCAGATCCTACCACCAAGCCAAGTCCAAACATGGGGATTCAAAGCCACTTCAGAACCAGGTTTAGACTGTGGTCTTGAACAATATCTTGTCTATCCAGTCAGAGGACATGGAGTCTAATGAAATCCTAATGCTTTTGGCCTTTTCCCAATCCCTCTTTGACATGTCCCCAGACCAATTCCACACCAACACTCAGAAGGTACATCATATAGCCAAGCAGCTACAAGGGAAGGCCCAACAATGGTATGCCAAGTCTACCCTGAAAGGAGAAAAGCTTCTTCATAATTACCCTACCTTTTGTGATTCCCTTCTCTCTATAAGTTTGCCAGGCTTGTCTAAAGAGGAACTTTGTGACCAGATCTCTAGCCTTTATCAGGGCAAGATGGCCACAAGTGAGTTCCTCAAGGAGTTCACCTGTCTCAAAGAAGCCATTGGCATGGACAACAAAGAAAGCTGTTATATGCTGCAGAAACACCTATCTACGGACATGAAGGCTTTCTTAGCCCATCACATCCTACCCAATACCTACAACGAGCTTACCCAAGAAATCCTTTGTTGGGCCCCCCAAGTTAAACAATTCCCAGCCTGGAAACTCAATCCTTCCAAACCCACCATTTACCAGAATATCCTTAGGACTAATACTCTCCCAGCAGGGATGGTTCCCAAGGAGGGAGGTGGATATCAGCTATCCAAGGCCGAGCATAAACAACACGTGGACGAAGGTTGCTGCCTCTATTGTGGGAAGAAGGGGCATCAAGCAAAGGACTTCTTTGCCTTGAACCATGTCCAGCAACATCCTTCCGCGGTCCTTGCTGCCGCTGACCCCAATAAAGCCACCATTAAGTCCTACACCACCTTTTCTGTGATAATCACCTCAATTCATGGGAAAATTTCAACACTGGCCCTTTTAGATACTGTAGCTATGGGCAACTGCATTGACGACTCCCTTCTAAGTTCTCTGGGGATATCAGGAGTTACCCTGTATTCCGTTTTATTGGCCAACAAAACTCAGATAACAGTTCAAAAATTGGCGCTACCTCTCCAAACCAATATTGTGGACACTGAATTTCATCTGGAGCTCTCAGCTATTCCAGGTCTGGCATGCCCAGTGATTTTGGGCTACTCTTGGTGCAAGCAAGCCTGTATGAACATCAATTGGGATTCCCATCATATAGATTTTACCAACCATGATAAATCTTTCTTGGTACCCATCAACCTTGACACTTCCTTCTCTGACTTATACCTCCATGGAATCATGACCCTCCTGCACACCAAGGGTTCTCTTCCAGAGAGTCTAAAGGATTATGAGGGTCTTTTCAGTGAAGCATGCTGCAATGAGCTCCCCACCCACCAAGCTTTGGACTTAAGAATTGATCTCATCCCTGGTAGCACACCAGCTTGGGGAAAATTGTACCCCACCAACAGGGCCCAGGGAATTGCACTCAAGGAGTATCTTGACCAAAACCTTCACAAAGGGTTCATCTGTAGATCAAACTCTTCTTGCTTCTCTCCCATCTTCTTTGTTAAAAAGTCTGATGGCACCCTTTGCCCTGTAGTTGACTACGCTAAACTTAACTCAATCACCATCAATAATTGCAACCCCCTTCCTGCTGCAGAAACCCTCACAGACAAGCTTAAAGGGGCACAAATTTTCCCCAAACTAGACTTGAAAAACGCCTATAACCAGATCCGTATTTCTGAGGGGGATGCATGGAAAACCGCCATTAGAACACCCTTTGGCCTGTATGAATACCTAGTCATGTCCTTTGGTCTCAGCAACACCCCAGCAGCCTTCCAAGGACTCATGAATGAGGTGCTATTCCCATTTCTAGATACTAGTGTGGTGGTATATCTCAACAACATCCTCATTTACTCACCTGACAAGGAAAGTCATGTTGAACACTTGAAGGAAGTGATGGACGCTCTTACCAGGGTCAACCTTTTTTGTAAACTGTCTAAATGCAATTTTTTTTGCAACAGAAGTCAAGTTCTTGGGAGTACTCCATCAAGCCAGGAGGCTTTGCAATTGCTCCCTTCAAGGTGGAAGCTGTCCTGAACTGGCCTGTCCCCACTTCTTGCACTAGGCTTAGAGGGTTCCTTGGGCTAGCCAACTTCTGTAGGGAATTTATCAAGGATTTCTCAGCCACTGCTCTACCTCTCACTTGTCTTACCTCTAGCAAGGTGCCGTTTGATTGGTCCAAGTCTTCTCAGGAATCCTTTGATCTCTTGAAACAGTCTTTCACCTCTGCCCCAGTACTCCTTTGCCCTGACCCTGAACGCCAATTTTTTTTAGAGACAGACACGTCAGATTATGCCTTGGGAGTGGTACTGATCCAGCTTGGGGAGGATGGTGAAAGCCACCCTGTGGCTTTCTACTCCTATAAGCTCTTGGATTGGGAGCAAAACTATCATGTGTATGAGAAGAAGTTGTAAACAATAGTAAACTCACTTAAAAACTGGCATTATTATCTTGAGGGAAGCAAGTTCCCTACCATCATCAGGACAGATCATAAGAACCTCCCTTACTTTACAGAAAAAAGGAAGATAGCACCTCGCCTTGACAGATGGGCAATTGACCTCCTGGCTTTTGACTTCACAATTGAGTACACTCCTGGCAAAATGAATGTGGTTCCAGATGCTATTAGCCGACGCAAAGACCTGAAGGACAACAATACTCAAAACCATGACCACAATAATCAATCAGTGCTGACGGCTTCTCAATTCCTTTCCAGCATCATTGAGATTTTGGCACATACTTCCTTGGACCAGGAGATCATGGAAGCACAGATGCACTCACAATTTCAAACAGAGCTTGAGGAAATGCTAATAAGTTTTCCAAAGACCAATACAATCAACAAACAGGGGATAGCATATGTCAAAGGTGCCTTGGTGGTTCCCAAAGGGAGACTCCAAACCAAGGCAATACTACACATGCATGAGGGTCCCTTGTCTGGACATGGTGGGTTGCTCAAAACCTTGAAGCATCTCAGGCGTCAATACTGGTGGCCTGGCATAAAGAAGGACATCAAGACTTGCATCTCCAACTGTCTCAGTTGTGGGAGAAACAAACCTTCCAACACTAAGCCCCAGGGATTCCTCCGTCCTTTACCCATACCTTCTTGCCCATGGTCTTCAATATCAATGGACTTAATAGTGGATTTACCTATGAGTGAAGGGAACACCAGCATCATGGTTGTGGTAGACCAAATGGCCAAATATGCCATCTTCATTCCCTTTGCTTCATGTACCTCAAAGGAAGTAGCCAGCATGTTCTTCCACAAGGTGGTCAGTGATCATGGGCTCCCTAAGGACATCATCTCAGATCAAGGTGTCCAATTCACCTCCCGGTTCTGGAAGTCTCTAATGGAACAGATGGGGGTGACAGTGAACTTATCAACTTCTTTTCACCCCCAAACAGATGGTCAAACCAAGCGCATAAATCAAGTACTGGAGGGATACTTGCGACATTACGTAAATTCACAACAAGATAATTGGGTCCACTATTGCCATCTAGCCCAGTTATGTTATAACACTGCACACCATAGCTCAATTGGTATGTCTCCCTTCTTTGCCAAATTTGGGTTTGACTTGGAGTCCTTCCCCTCCAATCTCAAAGAATCAGCCTTCTCTCAAGCTGATGAAATAGCCAACAGAATGAAAGAAGTACACTCCAATCTTATTGAGTTCCTCACCAAGGCCAGATCCAAATACAAGAAATATGCTGATTGTCACTGTTCACCAGAGAAGGAATATCCCGTTGGGTCTTATGTCTACCTCAATGCCCGTAACCTGAAGTTGAAGATTCCAAGCAAGAAACTGGGTACCAAGAAGATTGGCACACTCAGAGTCCTGGAACGCCTCTCCAGTTTGAACTATCAACTTGACCTACCAGCTGGTTCCAGTGTACATGATGTATTCCATGTGATCTACTTACTCCCTTTGAGGGCAACCCTGATGTCCTGTCAGGACAGAATCCCAACCCACAGATTATCTCAAACACCTTTGAATGGGAGGTGGAGGACATCATTGCACATTGCCTAGTCAAGGATAAAGTGCAATATTGGTCAAATGGCTGAATTATGGCAAGGAGTCAAATTCCTGGGAACCTGTGGAGAAATTTGCCAACTGTGAACAGGTCCTGACCAGGTTTTATTCCCAGGGAGAGCCTTCCTTAGGTGAGGGTAGTGTCAGGAATGCTTTTGCTTCCTTTCCTGACAACAACAATGAAATCTTGGTAGATCCAGGATCTGAAAACCCTTCTCCTAAGTTGGGCTTTTCCCCAGGTCCTAAAAATGAATTATTAGTATGTAATACCAGTCCTAAATTACCTTTGAATTCCCTGGAATAAATCCCAGAGGCCATTTCCTGGGACAATACAGGGATTGAACCCGGGTCCTCTTGATTGTTGGATCATCTATACAATATTAGTATTTTGAATTTGAACTTATCTTTTTCAATGCGCAAGATGGCTGCCTGCAGCCAATCAGAGGATGCAACAGGGGTGGGAGCTCTTGAAAACAAATTCGCTTCAAACCATGATAATGTTAAAGAAACTTTAAGCTCTGTAGTTAAAGATAATCAAATTAAGATTTGTTTAAACTCTTCTGGTGTTGCAGTTGCACACCAGAAGCCCCCAAGCTGTTGCTTCTCCAACAGCTGAAGTAAATGACACCCAGCTGTTTGGAGAAGCCTCAGCAGGGGCTAGATATTTTTGAAATAATCTTTTTTTAAATTTAAGTCAAAACTCCCCCTGCCAAGTTTCCCTCCCCAAATTTCCCCAATATTTTCCAGTTCTCCTCAGAAACTGCAATTTAAAAAGCTCTTGACAGTCTATAAAAAGGCTCCATTTGTCAGGGTGTTGATTGTTCAGTTAATAAAGTCAATTTGCTTACCTATTTGATTTATTCTTTTGCCTGCTCTCCAGTCCTGACATCCAACACCATAATGCTACCCAAGTCATCCCAATGGGGACCATTTGGGTGTAAATGGTTGGTTTGGTTACTCCTTGTCCAGTCCCTTACTGCAAGCATATCTTTTGGAACCAGAGCATATTCTGGTTCACCTCCTCCCAATTACCTGGACAAGTTATGGTGCCAAGCGGTACCAGGCGTATGGTACACCGCCACTCCACTGTCACAGAATCTCCCATCACAGAGGACCCACAGGTCATGGGGGCCAGTCTGCCCACTCCTTTCTTATTTCATCCCTTTGCTTCTGTTTTCCTTCTAAGTTATCTTGGAGCTTACTTCATGTTGGGAAGATTTAATCCCCTTTTGGGTTGATACCGTCTTATTGGAGAATTGTTTCATATGGGGATGGTCTCCGTTCCAATTAGTTTCCTAATCATAGGGTTGAATCCATCCGCAGCCATACACCTTTTGGGTGGTATGTTTCCAAGCAGATGGGTTCCTGACAGGTCAGGAGAGGTCAACCAAAAAAGCAACAGAAAAGGAGCCAGAGAAAAAACCACAAATTTAATGATTGGGAAAATCATTTTTAGAAATCCCAGGAAATTCTGAGTCCTATGGTAGTATTTTTGCAGGTCTAATTATTAAAATGGTAGCCAACCAGGGTAGTTTTATGGCAGGAAAGGTCTAAAACAAAGAAAGGGGGGTCACCAGGTCTTGTGGGTGGTTTTGAACACCTTTATTGAAAAATGAGTCAAAACAAACCCAAAAGCAAGCAGAAACAAATGAAATCAGTGAATTCATGTAAGTTTTTATAAAAATATCAACCTAAAAACAAGGTTCAAATAAAGTTTTGGAAAGCAAGCGTGAACAAAGCAAAAGCTATAAACTGGGGCTTCAAATTTAGTAATCAAGAAGACCAGCAGGTTCAAACAGAGCTGCATTAAGGTAAGATATGAATAGAAATTAACTAACACTTTGGTTAAAATTCAAAGGCAAACTTGAAGAGGGAGTTTGCAACTATAGTGAAACTTTTAAAAGTGAGCGCAAACTTCAAGGTTTAATGGAGTGTAAAAATCAACAAGCAGGAGACTGAAAGTCCCCTTGCTGAATTAAAAGGGGAAGAGTAGTGCCTTTTGCATCACATGACAGGCTGACCAGGCATGATTGGCTGATAGAGAACTTTTGTCAATCCAGACCAGAGGGGCTGGAAGGTTTTGGACTAATTTCTGCGGCTACATCTGATTGGCCAGAGGTGGTCCCAAGCTTTTATGAATTGTTTAACTTCATGGGCACCAACATGGGCTCACTTGATTGGCTACTTCTGATGGTTTTCAATAATGGTCAATACCAGGCCAGTAAATAGTCTAAATCTACCAGGGTTTCTTCCAAAGAAGGAACAGTGGAGGCTGGAGAATTCACTAGGTATGCCAATACAAATCTTTTGTCCATAGTGTGGGCTAAATCTTCAAGCAAGTTGAGTGGTTTAGCTGGGTTATGAGAGGATTTCTCTGTACAACAAGGAAAAACATTTCTATCCAAGGCCAAAGGGGGCAGTGGATTTACATTATCCTTTCCTTTTTCCTGGGGACAGATGCCTCCCTGGGGGAGCATAGCCACCAAGAAGTTCTTATATGCCTTGGGGATCTTTAGCAACAGGAGGGACTTGGGGGGACTGAGTGCTGAAAGATTATCTTTGTGAAATTCCTGAATCAGGTCCCAACAATTGCCGCAGTCAGACAAGCTTACCCAGCTGTTATTGTAGGAGGGGTAACCTTTCCATTTTACACAATACTGCAGGCCTTCCTAATCCAACAAGATGCCACCACTGCCTCAACCTCATATTTGGGGGTGCCATCAACCACAATGGGCTCAGGGGTGTCGGGGAGGTGTCCTTCAAATGGGGAAAGTTGGCAAGCATTAAAGGTATTATGGATTGGTATGAGGGGGGAAGTTCCAACACATAATCTTTATTGCCTTTGTTTTCCAACACTTTGAATGGGACTAAGCGTTTTTGGGCAAATTTCCACAAGAAAACTTTCATGCAGATGTTGGAGGAGTCCAGAATGACAAGGAAGCCTACCAGGTAGTCTGGGGCTGGGCAGCAGTGCTTGTCTGCTGCCTTTTTGTAAGACTCTATGGATTTGGCTAGTGTCTTTTGTACTTTGGCATGGATGGCTTTTAGATGAGCAGCCATGTCTGCCGCAGCTGGAACGTGGGATTTCAAGGACGGGCCAATAGAGAAAGCAGGTGAGAAGCCTAGAGTAGCCTGGAATGGGGATACTCCCGTGGAGGCATGCACAGTATTGTTGTAGGCAAACTGGGCTAGTGGGAGATTGCCAGACCAGGAGTTCATAGAAGCATTAGCATAGCAGTGTAGGTGCTGCTCTATAGTCTGGTTGATCCTCTCTGTTTGCCCATCTGACTGGGGATGGAAGGAGGTGGACCTGCATGGCTTAATGTTCAGGATTCCCAGCAGCAACTCCCAGAACATGGAGGTAAACTGGGGCCCACGGTAACTGATGATCTCATGAGGTAGACCAAAGTTAGTGAAGATGTGTTTCACAAACAGGTCTGCCATTCCTACTGAATCCAGTGTGGTTAGGCACGGAATGAAGACCAAGTATTTAGTGAATAAATCAACTACCACCATGATGGAGTCAAACCCTCCCAACAAGGGGAGAGACACCACAAAGTCAACTGAGATGGACAACCATGGCCTTGGAACTGCTGCAGGGGGTGGAGAAGACCATTGTTCCCTGAACAATCTGGTTTAGAGCAGGCACAAGTAACACACTTCTTAATCCAGGGACCTACTGCTTTAGTTAACCCAACCAAGCTGTAAGTGCTCTTGATGAGTTTGAGCAGCTTCTTTGTGCCAGGATGTCCAAACAGGGGGGATCATGATGTTCTGTCATGACACGCAGCCACAGGTCCTTTGGAACCCATACTCTGTTGTTTTGGTAAATTATCCTATCCTTAAGAGAATAGGGACCATTAGATGCAGAGTCAGGGGACAGCTTAGCGCAGATGGCCTGGCCATCTGGTGAGGAATGCTGGGCCACCAGAACGTCATACAAGAGCATGTTGGGGAGAGAAAGAGGTGGAGCTGCCTCAGATGAGGGGGCAGGATCAATAGCCAGGAGCTGAGGAATAACAACAAGAGCCAGGACTGGGGTTAGAGAGGGAGGGGAACCGGGCTCCAGAAGGATCAAGGACTCAAGGATGACAGTGACCTGAGGGTCCTCATTGCCCCTCACTGGGTACATTGCAGGGTTACAACTCAGCAGGCCAGGGAGGATGTGGAGCTCCCCCCTTCATAAACTTGTACTTGAACTTGTAGCCTGAGAGGATCTGCATGACACATGCCTGGTGAGGAAGTAACTTCTGGGGCTTGCAAAAGTAACAGAGGGCTTTATGGTCTGTGCAGACCACAAACTCGTGCTGGGCACCCTGTAAGTGGTGTCTCCAATGAGTGATGGCATCCACCACAGCCTGTAGTTCCTTGTCAAACACTTCCCAGGAGCACTTGTTGGGGGCAAACTTCTTGGAGAAGTAAGCAACTGGGAGCTACTGACCATTGTGTTCTTGAAGAAGGACTGCCCCAGCAGCCACATTAGAGGCATCACAAGCCACAATGAACTGTTTGCTTGTGTCAGCATGGCGTAGCACTGAAGTGGAAACAAAAACTTGTTTGATGGCTTCAAAGGCCTCTTGGCATGATGGGGTCCACAAAAAGGAGGTGTTCTTGCCAGCCAGGGGATACAGAGGGGCAGTAAGCTCAGAGATAGCAGGGGAGAACTTCTTAAGGAAGATCACTGTACCCAGAAAGCAGCACAGCTCTTTCTGATTCTGTGGGGTAGCCCACTTGCAGAGGGCCTTAGCTTTGTCTGGAGAGACTTCATGGCCATCCTTCAGAACCAAATTGCCCAAGAAAGTAACCTCTGACTTGAAGAACTCACATTTTCTGGGTTTGATGAACAGCCTGGCTTTGTGAATAGCTTCCACCACAGCCACCAAGTCCTTTATGTGATGCTTGGGAGTGGGGGAGTGGATTAGGATGTCATCAATGTATGCCACGGCACAGGAAAAGCAAAGGCCCCCCAAAGCATTCTCAATGACACGCTGAAAATTGCAGGAGCATTCTTCAAGCCAAAAGGCATGACCTTGAATCGGAAGCAGCCACACCAAGTTTTGATGGCTGTAAGCCACTTGTCCCCCTCCACCATACGGACCTGGTTAAAAGCATTAGAAAGTTCCAGTTTTGAAAAGACGCAAGACTTGGCAATAGACTGGGCAAAAGAGGCTTCCAAGGGAAGAGGGTAGCAGTCCGGGACAATGATGTTGTTGAGGAGAGTATAGTCAACACATGGCCAAAGGGAACCATCCAATTTCTTAGCAAAAATCACTGGAGAGCTAACTGAGGAAACCTTCTTGACTATCCACCCTTTTGCCAGCATATTGTCCAGCCACGCGCCCAACACCTTATCCTCCAATTTGCTAAGAGGGTAAATTGGGGAGTCAATCTTCACAAGGTCAACTGTTGTCTTAAAGGTCAAATTGTGACAAGAGTGCAGAGGGAGGGCGCAGGAAAGGGTAGCGTCAAAGGCGTCCTTGAAGGGAGCAAGGATGACTGGAAGGGCAAAGGGCTCAGGGGGGAGACTGGGGTTGCCGCAAGAGACAAGCATGACTCAGGGGGTTCCCACTCCAGAGGGAGAAGGGGGGAGGAACCTGGGCACCCATCCAACAAGAAGTGAAGCTTGTTGGTGAGACAGTCAATCTGCACCAAGTGGCGCCGCCACCACCCCACACCCACAATCACAGGATACAGGAGGTCTTCTACAGCGGAAAATTTACTCACAAACACGTGGGAGCCTGTATAGTAACTAAGCAGGTTAGTGAGGGGGTAAATGAGAACCAGTACCTGGCTAGCAGCAATTAGACTCTGAGGAGGGAGCAGGGACAGACCCAGGGATCGGGCCAGTGCCAGGTCCATAAAGTTGCCCGCAGCACCTGTGTCTACCAAAACCGTAGCCTTAGCTTGGAGAGATTTGGTATAAAAGGTTGTAGTAAAAAGGAAATAGGAAAGATCTTCTTTATTATGCAGGGTCAGAATGAATGTGATAGGGTCACAAGAAGAAACCTTGGGGATGGCAGCCAAAGCCGCAAAGACTGGGAGGGATCCTGTGGAGGTGGGCCAGTTGGGGGCCTGGCAGGGGCAACACATCACGTTGATGGCAGGCATCTTGGGGGGCTTGGCCGCAGGGGCCTTAGCCTGGGTGGGCTTGGAGACCAAAAGGTGGGCCAGTATGCCAGACTTGGGCTGATAGGCTGGTTTGCCCCAAGCTTGCGGGCCAACACAAATGCCTTCTCAAGGGAGGTAGGTGCCAGATTCCACACACTCTTGTCAGCCAAAGCAGCATCCAAGGAATTGCAGAACATGGCCACTGCCATCTTGGAGGGAAAGTCCAGGGAGGCTGCCTTCACAGCAAAGCACTCAACATGTGAGGCAAGGTCTGGGGCAAGTCCCTTGGAACAGAGGGTTTCAAAGATGACAGAGGCTTTGGAACCCAGGGCAGCCACTGCAGAAGAGACCAACGTGAGGAGAGAGGAAGTGTCTCCAAGTTCCTGGCTTTGGCCGAGGAGACTGCACACCCAGAGGCAGGTGTCACCGTTGAGAGCATCCAGAAGAGCCACCAATCTCTGAGCATTGGAGATGGGGCATCAAGAGATGCCAAGTCTGCAGAGAGACAAAGCTGCAGCTCACCAAGGGCATCCAGAACCTTTTCACAGAAAGCCACAGAGGGAGGAGTACAAGGGGAGACCAGGGTGATATTCACTGCTGATGCAACCAAAGAAGCTGTGGAGGAGGAGACCAACTTCTTGGTGAGGCACGACTTGAAAGAAGACAGAAGTGACCACACAGCCCACACCAAAAGGAAACCAGCAAGGAGTGATACTAGGCTGGCACGGACAAGGGCAAGAAGCAAGCTCCAACACCAGTGGCAGAAGGCTTCAAAGGCAGAAAAATTTGGCTTGTTGATTATGTGAGAGAGAGGGGCTAAACTAACTAAGTTTGGCTCCCATCTTGGTGGAATAAACCACCATGATGCCGCCCAATGAAACACTGGGACGGCCACTCTAAGAGGGGACAAAAGGGAAGACATCAGAGACAATTGGGGAAGGTAACCGTTCAGTCCCATCAACACAAGCCCAGCAAGCAACCAAAAAGCCCTAGAGGGAGCAGGAGTTGGGGGTACCAGTGTTTGCAAGGGACTAGACTTGCTACCCTCCAGCAAAGGCAGAGTAGGAGGGGGCAGCTCCTCTACACCAGGGACAAACAAAGCAAGATTAACTGTAGACAAGTCCAGGTTGTTGCAGGCCAAACTCTTAATCAACGTCTCTCCCAAGTAGAGGAAAGGGGCAGGCAAGTGCAAGAGACTGGAGGGATTTTCCCCAACTATACACACAGGACAACAGGCAAGACCAGAGGTCAGGAGAGGTTGACCACAAATGCAACAGAAAAGGAGCTAGAGAAAAACCACAAAGTTAATGATTGGGAAAATCATTTTTAGAAACCCCAGGAAATTCTGAGTCCTATGGTAGTATTTTTGCAGGTCTTATTATTAGAATGGTAGCCAACCAGGGTAGTTTTATGGCAGGAAAGGTCTAAAACAAAGAAAGGGGGTCACCAGGTCTTGTGGGTGGTCTTGAACATCTTTATTGACAACAGCGTCAAAACAAACCCAAAAGCAAGCAAAAACAAATGAAATCAGTGAATTCAAGTAAGTTTTTATAATAACTATCAACCTAAAAACAAGGTTCAAATCAAGTTTTGGAAAGCAAGCGTGAACAAAGCAAAAGCTATATGCTGGGGCTTCAAATTTAGTAATCAAGAAGACCAGTGGGTTTGAACAGAGCTGTGTTAAGGTAAGATACAAATAGAAATCAACTAGAACTTTGGTTAAAATTCAAAGGCAAACTCAAAGAGGGAGTTTGCAACTATAGTGAAACTTTTAAAAGTGAGCACAAACTTCAAGGTTTAATGGAGTATAAAAATCAACAAGCAGGGGACTGAAAGTCCCCTTGCTGAATTAAAAGGGGAAGAGTAGTGCCTTTTGCATCACATGACAGGCTGACCAGGCATGATTGGCTGACAGAGAATTTTTGTCAATCCAGACCAGAGGGGCTGGAAGGTTTTGGACTAATTTCTGCGGCTACATCTGATTGGCCAGAGGTGGTCCCAAGTTTTTATGAATTGTTTAACTTCATGGGCACCAACATGGGCTCACTTGATTGGCTACTTCTGATGGTTTTCAATAATGGTCAACACCAGGCAAGTAAATAGTCTAAATCTATCAGGGTTTCTTCCAAAGAAGGAACAGTGGAGGCTGGAGAATTCACTGGGTATGCCAATACAAATCTTTTGTCCACAGTGTGGACTAAATCTTCAAGCAAGTTGAGTGGTTTAGCTGGGTTATGAGTGGATTTCTTTGTACAACAGGGAAATTTTTTTCTATCCAAGGCCAAAGGGGGCAGTGGATTTACACAGTTCACCCAAATGACTTGCTCCTGACCATGATTTGAACCCGGCGCTGTCTTGCTCCAGATAAGCAATTGCTCCACATTTTGAACGGGTTTGCCGTAATTCCTGTCACGTTTCTCCAGCAAAACTTGGTTGCTTTTGCCTATGTTTTACTTAAGGGATTTTTGAACCCTTGATTCTTGAATGTTTCTCCAAATTTCCCCGCATTTCCCACAGCATTTCACAACTTTAATCTTGCCTGTCACTTGCCTTTTGCCTTTCCTAATCACTTTGGCAAAATTCCAATAATTGTTCTCACATTTTCTATGTCCTGTTTCTGGCCTCTCTCTAGCTCCTTTCCACTCAACCAGCTCTTAATACTATACAGTTTAATTTCTGTAAAGTATTTCTTCTTCTTTTTTTATATGATAATTAATTTTATCTTTATATCATATCTCTAGGCAGTATTAATTCTTTAACTGTTTCTTTCTGATCATTTTATCTTCTAAAAGCCCAAAACAAGCATTCTAGCTCCTTTATTTCTTCCAGCTAGCTCTTCTGAGCCATTTTCCAGTTACTCAGCCAGGCCTGCACTATGTCCTTCTAATTCTTCACTAAGTCCTTATCATCAGCTTTTGGTCCTTCAGCTAGTCCTCCACCATGATCTTCTGGTCCTTCTCAGTCTAGCAACCAGTCCTTCCCAGTCATCAATCAGTCCTTTCCTGTAAATTCACTGCCACCTCTGGCATTGAATCATACAATCTTCCCTTGCTGCACCAAGAAAGGCCCAAAAATGCCAGCCAAACCCCTCCATTCTTTAAAGGATTTAGCACACACGGTTGATAAGAGGTTTGTGCTAGCCTACCCCGCAGATCCCTTGCCTTTGGTTGCTCCCTCCTGGGAAGAAACACTGGTTAATTTAGACTACTTATTAGCCTGGTGTTGCTCACTTCTAAAAACAATTAGAGCTAGCTAATCAAAGGTTGCCACATTGACGCTTGACAACTCAAGTGAACTCCAAATGCCTAGTACCTCTTCCAGCCAATCAAATCTGACCGTGGAAATTAGAGTGAAACCCTCCAGTCTCCCTGGTCCTATCCAGCAAAGTTTTTCTTCTAGACAATTGGATCCAGAGCCAAATGTCATTTGATTCACATTTACTTGCAACCCATTCCTTTTAATGCAGCAAGGGGACTTCCAGTCCCCTGCTTGTCTATTTTCCAAATTTATAAAAGTTTTGGTTCCTGTTGCACTTGTTTTTAATTTTACAGTCTTGGTTGGACCTCAGTTTGGGTTCCCATCATCTAGAAATTTTAAAAAGTGTTAGTTGTTACTATAACTCTTACCTTATACCACCCCGCTTCAAACCCAGTCCATCTTCTGGGACCCCTAGAACAAACTTCAGCGTATAGCTGTTTGTGTTTTTGCTTTTGCTTTCAACGTTTACGCTTAAAACTAAGCTTGTTAGTTAATTTCAATTTAAAATCTTACTTTTACTTTGAATTTATCTTACTATTCTTTATTTTTGAACCTGTTTACATTCCTGTTATCTCCAAGGCACCCAGGTATACTGCCAAGCCTTCCAAAGTGCCCCCTATTACTTTCTGTCTGTTCTCTTGTCTGTGGGTCCTCCCAAAAGTCTAATTTTTATTGTTTTAATTCAAAAAAAAATCACTTTCCTTACCCAAATTTTGAGGAGAACACAACTATGCTACTCCCTGTTGTCAAATTTGTGGTATTTTCCTTGGCTCTGTTTTTGCTGCTCCTATGGTCTATCTCCCCAGACTTGTGGGGGAAAATTTCCTCTTCTGCCCGGCTTGTGGGAGAAGATCCCTCCAGTCTCTGGGATCTTCCTAGTGGTCTTCTCTTCTCTGGAGAGGCTGTGGTTAAGAGCTTGACATGTGATGGTTTGGATCTGGGTACTGTGGATCACACCCTGCCTGCCTCTGAGGTGGATGTGTCTCCTATGCCTCCCCCCAGTTTGGTCAAGAGTGATTATGTACCACTTAGGGCCTCTGAGGTGTCCCCTCCCACTCCCACCCGCACTCCTTGGTTGCTCACTGGACTGATGCTGATGGGTTCAAACAATTATTTCTTTCAAATGTCTCCTGTGTCCTCCTTGTGGTCCCCTCTTTGAGCGGCTGTCCCAGTTCTCCACTAGGTGGCATCCTGGTGGTTTGTTTCACCAGGGTGGGAGCTGAACTTAGTTAGTTTAGCCCCCCTCTCTCACATTTCCAATCAGCACTCAGTTCAGTCCTCACCATGAACCACCTAGTTTCAATCCTCACAATGAACCATCTTGGTTCTAATCCTCACAATGATCTCCAGTCCATCAACTAGTCTTCACTGTGATCAAACAGTCCCTCTTGCTAGTCTTCTCTGTTAATTCTGTGAACCACCTCAGTTCTTTATCTCAGTCCCCATTACCAGAACTTGTAGACCCAGGCATGAGTCTACATTGAACTGGCGTTTGATTGGGCCCTTGCAAGTGGCACTTCACTTAGGCCATTCAACCATAGATCAATGTCTATGTGTTGTCTTTACTCACCCAGGTGATTAAGTCTGAGCTTTCAGTTGCAGAGTAATCAATTTTACTTCCAAGAGACCTGATTACACCAATTTCTGCAGCTGCTTCCATGAGCAATTGCCCTGGTGACACCTCTGAGCATATCCATGCCTGATAATGCTCACTTTAGGACCCCCCAAAGCTCCCATGATGACATAGACAAGAAAACACTACCAGTCCATTAGGTAGGGCACTTGCCCACAGACCTCCTGTAAGCGCACAAGGGCACATAGAGCTAACTCAGCTCCACCCCCTTCCCTGGCAGCCTGTGTTACCTGCCAGGGTCATTCACTCCCCACCCCAAGCAGCCAAAGGTCCCTGCTGAGTGGAGACACCTAACTAGCACACAGTGTCATGGCCCATACCAGAGTCTGGCTGGGCTCCTGTAGGGGAGGCAGGCCAGGCCTGGAAGGCCAAGTACACAATAGGTGCAATTCTGTCCAGATAGTTGAATGCAGTGGCTAGGGAACACCAAATCCTAGTATGGGGCACAACCTGGTTGGCCAGCCCCAATACTGTTATATAGACAAAACCCAACTCACTGAAGTCCTGGGAAGGAAGCACAGTTGGTAGGGGGGAGTAGGAGGAATCTAAAGCATGGAGGGAAAAATGATTACTCTTGATGGCCAGGAGGAGCAGATGTGTGAGGTTGTAAAGTGTAGTGGAGATACAAATAAATGCAAACAGAATAGTTATATTGGTGCAAAAGTAGATAGATCTTGCAAGAAAATAAGGAATCCTGAGCATAAGTTGCTTTATTTTAAGATGTCAACAGTGAGGAGGGCTCTCCTCCTCACTACTTATACTCACTGGTAATTTTATGGCCTTTTGTGCCACCAGAGAACTGATGACATCAATTTCAGTTGAAAATACAATTTTCACTGGAATTTGCGTACTTGGGCCAGGAGGTGAGTGCCCATTGGTTGTTATAACATGATCCTTTCTTGAACTGCGGCATGCCAAGGTGTCACTTATTTATAGATCCTGCAAGCAATTGAGTGCCCATTGGTTGTTATAACATGATTCTTTCTTGAGCTGCAGCATTCCAAGGTGTCACTTATTTATAGATCCTGCAAGCAATTGAGTGCCCAATTGCACAATCAAAAAATTTGCGCTCCTGATGTGTTATTTCCTAATAGTTGAGAGGCCCAAATTTGATAATAGAGTCAAAGCCAGGGATTTGAGGCTCATATGCCTCTCAAACCCCAGGCCATTTGTTAACTGAAAGGGGGGTTTTCTTTCTCTGAGAGATATTTTGTACAGGTTTCCAAGCTGTGGAGTTTTTTTTACCTCTAAGCAGGCCAGCTGACTGTCCAGGGTAATCTGGGCCCTGACACAAATCAGCCAAAGTTCCCTGCTGGGTTATCACATTACTCACCCCTAGCAGCCAACAATCTCTGCTGGGTGAGGTCAAACAACCAGCCCCTAGCAGCTAACGGTCCCTGCTAGGCTGTTTCATCACTTGCATCTAGTAGTCTCTTGTTACCTACTAGGAAGGCCTTACCTTCCCTAGCAGCCAATGCTCCCTAATAGACCTATACCATTCTTAAAACCATAGCACATTATCAATTCTCAGCATTGCGTCTTTATTTGAAACCAGATCAGCCCTTGCCTAAAAAACTGCTTCCATGTGGATTGTCACAGAACCCTTAGACTTATCAATGACTACCAAGCACTAAAAAAGTTACCATCTGTTGCAACTGAACCAATGCTGATTCAGTGTTTGGAATTGGGGAAGACAACAGTCCAATAGGAAGGAAAAAATAATAAGAAACAGGTATTGTTTATTGAAGAATATTGTGATTAATATACCATATGGGGAAAGCCACAAGGGGGTGGCATAGTGGGAATTTCCATGTAAGGTTCAAAGCCAAGGAATAACTTGTGTGGTGATCAGCAAGTCAAATTGGTAGCGCTCCTAATTAGGATGAAGTACCTGCCATTCAATATTGCCATCAGATTAATCCAACTTGTTAGATATGTCAAGGGGCAACTCATTGAGCGCCCCCTGTGTATTGTAAGATAAGTTAGCAGGCAAGTCTAGAAACTTGGTTGCAACGCCCCCCCTTGCCCCCTGCTTGTTGTCAGACACCAAGAACGGAGTCTGCAGAAGGTCCGGGAAGGTCCGCACAAACAGCCTTTGTGTGGGGATGACGTGGCAGGAGCGCAAGCAATCATGGTGAAGCTTCTTGGTATTTCCTTGGGCATCTTTGATTTGATAGGTATGATTGTCATAGACAGCGGCTATCTTGAAAGGCCCTAAGTGGTTGGGTTCCATCTTGGCAGAATTGGGGTTAAGTGTGTAGACAGGGTCACCTACAGAGATCTGGGCTTTGAGGTGCTTTGTTCCTTCTTCAATTTGCTTGTGTTCAATTTCCTGGGCTTTGGCACACCATTGGTCCAGGGATGGGGTTATTACTAGGGGAGGATTTTCAGGAACTCTGGACCGTAGCTTTCCCTGTTCAACTCCTGTCAGACTGTCAGGCATCCCAAAGGCCAGGGTGCTAGGGCTGAACTCTTTGCCCCTGTTGATTCTTTCTTGTAGGATAAGTAGAGCAGTGGGCAGGTGTTCAGTCCATGCAGTGTTAGGGTGCTCTTATGAAAGATTGGCAATCAATTGAACCAGTGAGCCATTTAACTGTTTCATGTGCCCATTGGCTTGCGGATGGTAGGGGGTTGTAACTATACATTGGAGTGCGTTCTTGGCACAGTATGCCTTCATGACATGTCCAACAAGTTTGGGGCCGCCATCTGTGATGAGGCGTTTGGGTCGCCCAAAGCAGGCCACAATTTCCTTGCCAATGAATTGGTTGATGGTGGTGATGTGGTTAGTTGTTGCCCAGGCCACTGGCCAGCAGGTGAAGTAGTTGATGGTAGTGATAATTTACTTCTTCCTCAGTTGGTCTTTGGGGAGTGGTATCACAATGTCAAGAGCCCACTGCTCAAAGGATTCAATGGCCTTGATGGGCAGGACCAACTTGGGGGGGTGCAGGCTTGGATGTATTCCTTTTGTACAGCACACACGTTTTGATGAGATCCAAGATGTCTTGATGCATGCGCGGCCACCAAACCTTCTGTTTCATGATCTCAAAGAGGTTACACCCTCTGATGTGACTCAGGGTTTGGTGGTAATGCAATATTGTGTCACCCTGTTGCGTAGTGGGAATGTAAGGCGTCTTCTCACCTGTCTCTGCCCAAAGGCAGACGTTACCAGCATTGGTGATAAACTGACTTTTGTTATCCTTCAATTTGGAGATGGTGACCAAGTTAAGGCCCTTGTAGCAAGTTGCCTCAGGACGGAGGTAGAGCATGGGCCAATCTGGGTCCAAGCCATCATCCCCAGTGATGGGCGCTACATAGAGTTGTGAAAAGGCGTCAGCTGTGACAAACTCCTTACCAGGCTTGTACTTGATGCGCAACTGGTAAGGGGATAGACGCTCAACCCATCCTGCTTGGCAACGTGTCAAGTAAGACTGTGTGTTGAAGTACTGGAGCAACTTGTGATCTGTCAGAACGCGGGGTGGGAAGGTAGCACCTTCCAGGTAACAGCGCCACTTCTCAACACGGTGTACAATGGCTGCCAATTCTTTATCATTAATGGGGTAACATTTTTTGGAGTCAGTAAGCTTCCTGGACTTGTATGCCACAGGGAGGAAGACACCATTGTTAGTTTCTACCTTTAGCACACCCCCTATGGCCCTGTCAGAGGCATTGGTCTTGAGTTCATACTGTTGGTTTCAATTGAGGAACTGCAGTACTGGTGCTGTTGTGAGCCTTTGCTTCAACGTCTCTAAGGCTTGATCTCTGACAAGGGTCCAATGGAAGCACTGTTTGGTATTGAGGAGCTCAGTGAGAGGTGCAATTAGTTTCCCACAATTGGGAATGAACTCACGCACATAGGCAACCAACCCTAGGAATGTCTACACCTGGCTCACATCAGTGGGGGGCGGCATGCTGGTGATTGCCTTGATTTTGGCAGGTTTGGGCTTTATCCCTTGGGCAGAGATGGTGTGCCCAAGGAATAACAGCTCTGGCTTGAGAAACTTGCATTTGGAGGGTTTAGATTTTAGCTGGTTTTTTGGAAGGGTGTTGAGGACAGCACAGAGGTGTTGGAGGTGTGTGATTTGATTCTGACTGAAGACAATAATTTTGTCAAGGTACATAACCACACACTTTCCAATCAGTTCCTCAAAGGCTTTGTTCATCAACATGGCAAAGGTGGAGGGAGCTTTGGTCATTCCAAAGTTCATGACACAACACTCAAACAACCCATAGCGTGTGCAGAAGGCAGTTTTTGCCTCTTCCCCTGGTGCAATGCGGACCTGGTTGTACCCCACAGTGAGATCAATCTTGCTAAAGACCTTTACACCTGCGAGTGTATCAAACAGGTTGTCAATCAGCGGCAGGGGGGTACTTATTCTTAACAGTCACCTCATTTAGGGCGCAGTAGTATGTGACCAGGCAAAGGGACCCGTCCTTCTTGGCTATGAAGGAGACAGTTGCCCTGTATGGAGAGAGTGGGGGGCAAATGAAGCCCTTATCAAGTGCGTCCACAAGGTGCTGGCAGAGGATCTCATCTTCCTTTGGTGTAAGACAATATAATGGTTGTGCTTTAGGTAACAATCCTTGGAGTTGTACAGCGTGTTGGATCTCCTGGGGAGGAGGTAGTTGCTCAAGTGTCTCACTGAACACGTCCTTGTACTCCTCAAGGAGGGCAACAAGCGCTAGTGGGGGTGAAATGGCCAAGGTAGGGACCACAGATGGTTCAGCGCAGATTAATTTGACTGAAAATTGGTTGAAGTCTAGCTTCCCCCCTTGAAGTTGTATGAGCCTGTCTCTGTTATCCTAACAAACACAGTATTGTGGAGTAACTTGTTTATATCCACAGGGTAAATCTGAAAGCCCACCCCATTTCTATTAAGGGTGATAACAGATGTATCCCAGTTGATGTAGGGTTGGTTGTGCCAAAGCCAGTTGAGGCCAGTAATTATGTTGTGGCTGAGCCCTGCCATGATTGGCCCAGAGAGCTTAACCTGGACACTCCCCATCCTCACAGAGAAGGGTACCGTCTCATGGTTAATTGCAACTTTACAGGAGTCAACTACTTGTACTGCCTTGAACCTGCTAGCACTCACTCTAATTGTTGAGAGTCAGCAAACGCCTGGTCAACCATGGTGTGGTCAGCCCCAGTATCTATCAGTAATTTGTGGGTGTTCCCACAGAAGCAGAAAGGATAGGCTAAGCAGGTTACTTTATTTGGAGAGTGGCTCACTTGTAGCACAGGTTGTCACTGTGGACTTGGAAGACATCCAGGTTTTGACTTCATGGATGTTGTAGTTACAGGGGTTCTTTGAAAGCAGGGATTAAGAGGATGGTTCAGGTGGGGTTGTAGAGCCTCTCACTGCTACAATACCCAGGCTTTTCCCTGATCCTCAATCTGCGCTAGCTGAAGCTCCCCCCTTGCGGGGGTGTTTAGTCCCATTATCCTGCTGACAGGGCTGGCAGCAGCCCACTTGATTGAGGCCACTGCCAGGCATTGTACAAGGTTGGGAAGGGGCGTCACTGGTATGGCAGAAGCCCATTGAAGCTTGGTTGTTAGCCTTCACAATGGCCTTGTAGCAGTCATCAATGGAGGTGCAGCAACCTACAGGGACCCACTTACAGATATGGGGTTTTAACCCATTGATGATGAGAGTGAGTAGCATTGCATTTCTGTCAGTCACTGCTTTGGGGGTGGCAGCAAGAGCTTGTTGCCAGGTGGCAAGGTACTCAGTAACAAAACCAGTTTGTTTGATTGCTAGAAGAGGAGTTCCCACAATAATGGGGGAGAAGGTTTCACTATAGCAGGACTTGGCGGCGTCTCAGAATGCCGCCCAGGTAACGTCAAGTTCCTGGCTGGCCCAGTTGATGAACCACACAGCAGCGGGCCCTGTGAGGCGTCCAGATGCAGTGGCAACCCACATGGGCTTGGGAACCTGACAGATAAAAGCGCAGGTTTTGGTTGATTGAAGCCAACTGACAATGTTGGCCCCTTTGGTGCCACCCAAAAAGGATTCTAGCTGGAGGTTGAGCATGCATTGCAATAGGTCTGACTGGGGCAGGGTGACGCTGGCGTCATGCTGATTGAGGCAGAGCCAGTTATACACGCTTGTGAGGACTAGCTGGTCTTGATAGATGATGTACCTGTCAGGGATGTCCCCTTTGGGATTGGCAGGAAGGTCTCTTGTTGGGGAGTAGCCATACAGCCCATACTCCTCCTTTCTTAGGGGGAATTTTGTTTTAGGTAGGTTGTGAACCTACTGCTGCTACCACTGTTACAACTGAACCAATGATAATTCAGTGTTTGGAATTGGAGAAGACAACAGTCTAATAGGAAGAATGGAATAATAAGAATAAGGTATTGTTCATTGAAGAATATTGTGATTAATATACCATATGGGGAAAGCCACAAGGCCACAAGGGGGTGGCATAGTGGGAAGCTCCATGTAAGGTTTGAAGCCAAGGAATAACTTGTGCGGGGATCAGCAAGTTGAATTGGTAGTGCTCCTAATTAGGATGAAGTACCCGCTATTTGATATTGCCGTCAGATTAATCCATATTGTTAGATACGTCAAGGGGCAACTCATCAAGCGCCCCCTGTGTGTTGTAAGATACATTAGAAGGAAAGTCTGGAAACTCAGTTGCAACACATCAAGAACTGTTACCTGCTCC
Source organism: Entomophthora muscae (assembly GCA_014839935.2). Taxonomy (NCBI): domain Eukaryota; kingdom Fungi; phylum Entomophthoromycota; class Entomophthoromycetes; order Entomophthorales; family Entomophthoraceae; genus Entomophthora; species Entomophthora muscae. Next base: position 1,068 of record QTSX02001499.1, on the reverse strand, counting down.
TACTCATTGACAATCTCTTTGATGCCTTGGGTGGGGCAACTGTCTTCTCCAAGATTGACCTAACAGCAGGCTACAGCCAAATCCGCATCAAAGAGGAAGACATACCCAAAACAGCCCTATGCACCAAGTATAGTTCCTACGAGTTTATTGTGCTCAACTTTGAGATGACAAATGCACTGTCAACCTTTGTTACCTTCATGAACAAGGTCTTTGCGCCACACTTTGGCAAGCATGCATTGGTATACTAAGACAACATAATCATGTACAGCCCCTTGGTGGAACAACACCACAGGGACCTAGAGGCAGTCTTCAAGACCTTGATGCAGCACAAATTATTGGCCAAGCTGTCTAAATGTCAGATCTTCTGAAAACAGTTACCGTTTATTGGGCATGTGGTGTCAAAAGATAGCATCAAACCTGACAACCAGACAATTAAAGCCATCTTCAAGATGCCACCACCCAAGGAAAAGGCCAAGCTTTGCACCTTCCTAGGGATGATAGCCTATGCCTGAAGGTTCATACCCAACAGAAGATCCTGAAAGTCCCCTTGTACACAATAAAAGGCATCAAATCCAAGCTTTTATGGACTCCACAGTGTGACCTTTGCTTCTGCTGCCTCAAAGAAAAGCTGATGTCTGCCCCCATACTTCAATATCCCAAACAAGAAATAGATTATCAGATAGAAACCAGGACACTGGATGCCTCTATTGTCAGGGTACTTAGAATAAAACAGATAACAGTGATTTACTACCTGTGAGCTAAAAATTGTGCAAGCTAATTGATGGTGAGTGCTGCTACCCAATTCACAATAATGTGATGCTGGCCATCATTCATTGCCTTGTAAAGTGGCGCTGCTACCTAGAGCACCAGGAAGAATCCACTGCTCTAACTGACCATAAGTCCCTCATTTACTTCAAAAGCCCAGGCTAACTTATCTTGGCGCCAAGTGCACTGGATGGAGTTCCTGGAAAGATTCAACATGAACATTCAATACTGTAAATTCAGAACCTAAACATAAAAATGCGGGATTGTCAAATCCTTGGTCCAAATTTTGAATCACTTTTGCGG